>OZ012738.1:547408880-548008880 GCA_963859935.3 Lathyrus sativus | reverse complement strand
ATTTGTGTACTTGAACTTGCCATCCATGATTGATTTGAATTCTTATTTACATCCATGATGCTTTAGTATTGTTAGAACTATACCTCATGTATGTTTAAGTGTTGTAACATATTTGCTTGTATGTACTTATCTTAGTTGTCACTATGATGATTTGTAACTTCATTAAACTTTAAATATGTTCTTGGTTGTTACCTTGATCTTTTGTAACTTTGTTAAGTCTTTATTTTAGATGTTGTCACATCTACCTTAGTGATTTGGTTGTTACCATGTTCACTTTAACTTTTTCATACCTTATTTGATTCATCATTTAACCTCACGTTTGAATGTTATCTTTATTATCTCAATTGATATCGTGTTTGAATATCATATTTGTTCATATCATCCTTTGTTCATGCTTACCTTTAACTTTATCAAGTTATTCCCCAAGTGATGCTAGCTTGTTAGCTTTCATCCTTCTTTGTTGCCTCTTGTTCCCAAATCCAAGAGAAAGAATACTTCATTGACTTAATGTCATAAGTGGCTTTAGCAATACCTACTTCCCCTTTGACTTTGTTAGAGTCATTAAGTATTTCCACTTAGACTTAGGGTAGAATTTACAACTCTTTTGACTTTGTTAAGTCATGTAAGTGTTAAGGCTATAACATTTACCTCCCCCTTTGATTCTTGATCATAATGAAGTATTCATTCATCCCTAGTGAGTTGAACTACAATTGCTCCGATTCCATCCTTGTAAGGATATGTATGCACAAGACCGCAAAGTTTTGGCGAGCATACTTAGTAATAAATCCTTAAGTTCCTATCCTCACCAATAAAACCCAAACACATGACATTTCAAAGCAAATAGCAAACAATAACACGAATACATTCAAGAGGTTCCTATAAAGTACTATAGATGCTTAGGATGCTAACACATTCCTAGGTATAACCAACCCCCAAACCTTAGATCTCTTAGCATTGTTGTTACATTGCAAACTTAGGGTTTTATACGGTATTTTCCCTTTCCCTTGGATAAAATAAATTTTGATGGTGAATTTTAAAGATTTTTTATTCAAGTTAATCAATAACTTGATATTCGATTCTCACCGCAACATAATCCCTACCTTTCAAAAGAAACAAAAATGGAAAATGCATATTTTTTTTTGTATTTTGATTAGAGGTTAGTGAATTATAAAGCATATAAGTACAAAAAAAGATAAAAGACACAAAAAGGTGCTTGATGATCTCTACAAAGGTGCAATACCCCAAAATTTTCCCATCTTTTATCTTGGTTCTTGGCTTATGTTTCATTGCATCTCATATTCATTTTGGCATAGTATTGTTCTTGACAAAGGATCAAGGCATCATGGTTTGTTTCTCAGGATAGGAGGAGCATGTTTCTTCAACCTCAAGCAATATTTCTTATTGACTTTACGATATTCTCAAACTCCCAAAGGTCCCTCATCATCAAGTGTGATTCAAGGAAACATCATTTAAATATCATATGTGGTTCACCATGGCTTACTGTGCAGGAAATCATCAAGAGATTCAAGTTTGGTTCAAGGTGTTTGACCTAATTTAACAATTTGTGGATGCTATTATCAAATAGGCATAACTCCTTCATTTTTCAACATCTTGAGGTGGTTCTTTTTCTAATGAAATCTTATCATCATCCCTAACAAGTTCTATTTGCAAGGAAAGATCCAATTATGCTTGGAAGATCATCAAAAGTTTGAAGACATTATAGGTCATTTTGAGTTTTGGAAGGTTTTTCTAGTCAACTTAAAAGGGTCATAACTTGGTCAATTTTCATCATTTTGATCCCATTTGTTTTCTAAAATTAACTTGAAGATGTCCTCTACAACTTTGATTCAAGGTAGAAGTGCCAAAAACCCATGGAAGGCTTTGATTTTTATCAAAACATTATAGGTCATTTTTGGTCTCTAAAAAGACTTGAAATTTTTCTAAGTGTTTTGTAATTTTGAACCTTTTCAGGAGGCTACTTTGAAGGATCATATCTCTCAAATCATATATCCAAATAAATACTTTCTTTTCACATTGCAAAGTTGGCATCGTCCTCTATCCAATGCAAGAAGAAGCATCTCAAAAGCCTTCTACATTGTGAGCACCATGGTTGCAAAGTTTGAATTTCTAAGCTGAAAATCCACTTCAAGTCAAAAATTTAAATTGTTTGAACTGGCCTCTAATCACTAAATTAAGCCACAAATTCAATCTAAACATGATTAACCAACTTGCCTGGGTTGATTAGAGCCTTGAAACACAGGTTTTGAGTGAGTTTTGGCAGTTTTCAACTCACACTTTGCTCATGCTGCAGGTGTGCACAAATTCACCTCAATTTGCATCATTCACCTTCCCTCTTTATTCAGAAAGCTTCCCTTATAAATAAGGGACTTAGTCCAATCATTTCCGCAAGCTTTGATAGCTATAATCGCCCTACTGAGGTCCCATTTGAACTCTTAAGCTTGAACTTTGAATTTTCATTTCCACAGCTTATTCATTCAAATTCTCCACTTAGTTAGCTTCACCAATATTCAGTGAAGCTAACCAGCTCAACAACTTGAAGGATCGTGGCTTAAATCAAGCTAGGGGACTCCATTTTCAGAGCTCTGAAATTTAACTTCAACAGGTACAATTCTTGACCATTTCAACTCAAATATGTTGCTAAGATGTAGTCCTTGATGTGTTGATGTTGTTGGGATTGTTAGATTTTGGTTTTGGTTGAGTTTTGATGTTCAATTTTCAAATACATGTTTGCTTTTCTTTCTGGTCTTTCAAATCGAGTGAGCTATAGTTTAAAGAAATACGGCATGATGATATGATTGAGATTGTCTTGAAAAGACACATCAAATGAAACCACTATGAGCTCCAACGGTTATGGTTTGATGGATCTACGATTTTCTGCAAATTCCTTTGAGTTTGAAATGGCTGGAGGTTGAAGATGATGAGTTGACATCATCTGACTGTCCATGCCTTACAGTTGTTTTAATCCGGTGCCTCTGACTTTTATTAGATCCGTGTGGTTGAGTTGACTTAGGTCTATCATAGATACGCGTTTTTGGATCATTGAATCAGCCACGTCATTTAATGAACTCAGATCCAACACATCTTGTTTTTTCTGTTTTATTTTCTTTTTCTACTTTGTTTTTAAATTCATTTTATTTTCAGAGATTCATAGAAAATTAATTTTTAATCAGAAAAATACCAAATTAATTTCTAAAATTTCCTTTTATTTTTTCTCTTTATGATTTTCACTTTTGTGCATTTTTATTTTTCCATTTGCTGTTTTTCTTGAATTTTAATTTGTTTGAGCTAATTTTAATTAGTTTAAAATTGTTTTTAAGCGTTATAAAATAATGAGAAAAATATTATATGATCCTATGATGGTTTTGAACCTATGGTGATTTTCTTGGATTTTTTTTTCTGTTTTGTTTCTTTTTTCCATGTATTTTTGACTTATTTGGTTAATTTTAATTGATTTAAAATTATTTTTGAGCCATTTAAAATTATAAAGAAATTAACACATGATCCTATGATAGTTTCTGACCTATGGTGATGTTCTTAGATTTCTTTTTTGTGGTATAACTATTTTCCATCCTTTTTAGATTTTATTTGCCTTTTTATTTTGTTTTTTAATTGATTTTAATTTGCAAAATTAGGATGATGTGGTTTTTATTCATGTCTGAGTGATATTCTGTCCCTACTCTTATCTTATGAGTTCTTGATTGCTCTCTTGATTGTGGTTGGTTTTTGTGTTTGATTTTGATGTTTGAATTTTTCTTGATGCATGATCTTGATTCTAACTTGTATGACTTCATTTGTATGATCTTGTGTGTGTACGTTTGAATGAAAACTTGTTGATCATGTTGGTGTGTGGCTTCATTTTGTTTTCATGCTTTGTTCTCATATTTTTCCCTTTTGGGATGATTTGTATGCATGCTAGTTTGATTTGATGTTGCCTTGTATATGGATGAGATGCATGTTTGCTTTCTTGTGTGCTCTTGTTTTAATCATTGATATGACTTGAGTATGATATGGTGTACTTGCTGCCCTACCTTGCTTCTTATGCCATTTGACTTTATCTCATCTTACTTTGTGTTGGTTGATCATTGGCTTGGTAATGATGCTTGCTTTGCTTAATATTGAAATGAATGTGCTTGTTGCTTGTTAATGACATCTTGTTTGTCCATGTTTCATTCTTCTTCTCATATTTCTTCTTTTTGGAACTTGTTTAAGTTTCATTCTTTTTTTCATTTGTGATTGATTTTATTGGTGTTTACTTGTGTTTGCTCACATGACCCATTAGGCTTTCCATTCTTTATATGATAACAATTAGGATAGTCCCTTTTACCTCAACTTTAGAACCACTTTTCATGATAACATTAGGGTTTTTAGCTTCCCTTTAGTGTTTTTTTTTGTGTCTTCTCTTCTCATCTCAAACAATCTTAAGACACTTAATAAAGAATGATGAACATTGTGTGCCACGAGCCTTAAGTACATGGGAAATGATGAGTGGGGGGTTTCTCCTCACTTGTCTAGAGTGTTTAGTGTATGCCCTTTGGATCATATGCGAGCATTCGCTCTTATGTCATAGTCTTTAGTGCAACGTTAATCTCAAACAAATTCAATTCACTTCTCTAAAACGCTTAAACCAAATTCAAACCTTTTTATCCTTCGGGATTGTGTTTCAAATCATTTTCAAAAAAGAGTATGTATTTTCCGTTCTATCGCAAACAAGCATCGACCCTAACTACTGGAATGAAAACTTATCGTCGATCATAAAAAACACTTAACCAACCAGTGGTCTAGTTTACCCAAACTACGTTTGCTCTGATTTCTCATACCAGTTGAGGATACATAGGCACAAGACGACGATGTCTTGGCGAGCAACCCTCCCCCATCACCCGTAGTTTTCCGAACTATGTTGACTCTGACTTTCTCGTTGCATGAGGGAATACGTAGGCATAGGGCAGCGATGTCCTATCGAGTCTTCTTTTTCCTTTCCCTTCCCCGTTTAGCAGTAGCTTTTAGATAACTCATCCCTTTTGATAGACAACAAGCGTGGATGCCGTTGAGTACAACGGACGTGAGGGGTGCTCATACCTTCCCCTTGCATAACCGACTCCCAAACCCAAGATTTGGTTGCGATGACCTTTTCTTTTTCCGTTCTTTTAGGTTTTCTTCGATCGCTTCCTTTCCTTCACTTTGGGATAAATAACGTTTGGTGGCGACTCTTCTGTTTGTTTCTGCCGTCCCTTTTCACAGTTGCGACAGTTGGAGACTCTGCTGGGGACACTGGTTCCCTATGCGAGTCAATCCTAACGCTTGTCTGTTTTTATCTTTGGGGTGTTTACTTTTGTGCAGTTATTTGCTTATATGTACATTATCTGTTGTATATTATTGCATATGCATCTTTATTCTTATTATATTATGCTGTTGTTGCTGTGGTATTGGGTGGGTTGTTCCATGAGAGATAAACCCAATACCCAGGCTTGAGTACATACATAAGATTAGTGTGGAGAGTAGTATGGACTTGTATGGCATTTATTCATGCAAGAGTTCACACGAAATTCACGTCCAGACGAGTTTTTGTTTGGAGACATCCTATCCTGCACATTTAGAGCAGTTGAGGGGATGTTGAATTAGAAAACTAACGACTCTGGAGACCGTTCATTGGGAAGTCAGTTGAGACCTCCTTAATTGACCATGATGCTAAACCAGAAATAGTGAAGGTATCATCGTTACTCGACTTGAAAGTGTGTGATACTGATAACCTGTCTAGGATGTCGTACCTTTTAAGACTAGAACATACTTGTGAGAGGGAAGGGTTTTGTAGGAACATACTTTTGAGAAGCTTGCAATCTCTTTTTATCTGAGCGCGTCTGAGTTGGTAGACAGTGTAATTACCAAGAATGGGGTCTCTGGCTTTACTTTGTCTTTCTTGATGGACAAAGCCTAGAAGTACGCCAAAGAGGATTGTTGGGTGGTATTTAGCGCTATCTTGGCTCTATGCATCTATGGTATTCTGATGTTCCCAAACATACCTGATTTGGTGGATATGGACGCTTTCAATATTTTTGCATCCAAAAATCCTGTACCTACTCTCCTAGGAGATCTGTATCACTCAGTACATTACAAGAATGAAAAGGAGAAGAGGGAAGATTGTTTCTTGTTGTACCCCACTCTTCCATAAATGGTTAATTGATCATCTTCCTCACACAGGAGGTTTTGTCGACTTGAGGAATACACATGAGTGGTCTCATAGGCTTATGGGTTTGACTGCTAATAACATTACTTGGTTCAACCGGGATTTGCTTGGTGTGGAGATTGTTTCTAGCTATGGTAGTTTTCCTAATGTACCTCTAATCGGGAGAAAATAAGGAGTTAATTATAACCCTTCTTTCGTTGTTAGACAGTTTGGGTATGCACTGAGGGGACCTCCAAAGGATGAAGAAGTACAAGAATCTCTGTACTTTACCGGTGCAGCTAATCCTGATGTTCTGGCCAAGGTAGTTGGAGCATGTGGAAAGGTTCATAGGAAGGGGAATATCTCTTTAGGAAAGTGTGATTGCGGAGCCTATGACCCTTACTTAGAGTGGATTCAGAGGACGGTGGAGAAGATTTTGTTGTCGTTTCCTATTGAAAAGCCCTTATACCCCCTGATGATTGAAGAGCCTATGACAATTGATATTCAGAGATATGATAAGCTTCAGATAGAACAAGAAGAGTTGCGTAAGGAAAATCAAGAGCTAAAAAGAGAGATCAGTCAATTGAAACGTTACAAGAATGAAGTTATTTACCTAGCTAAAGTAAAAACAGAAACCTTGGCTAAGGTGGAAAAGGAGTTAGCTGAAGAGATTCGGGTACGAGGACGAGTTGGCCAAGATTTGAAAAGTATTGATAGCGTCCTAAGCACAAGAAGAAATAACTAGATAGAGCTTATTTGGAAATATCTAAGTTCAACGATCAGTGGAACACCATATTGACTGCTAACAAAGGAAGAGAGGATGAGCTTCGTAGACAGATTGACCATTTGAAGACATAGCTCAAAGTCAAAAGAAAAGAAGTTTCAGCATAATCACCCAGCAGGTATGAAAGTGATCAGAAGTTACATGAAACCTTGTCAGCATTTGAGGAGCTCAAGGTGAGAACAAAATTGAAGAGACCAAGACTTGAAGATGCCTTTGGAGAAGATGCTTGGAAGGACTATGTTCAAGGACTGAAAGATGTCATCTGCAGAAGGGATCTCCTCATCCAGGAGCTGGTTGCAAGACCTGAGCATCCAGATACAAAGGAGTTGTTAGAGGAGGCTCAGACTTGGTACAAGGCCTACAATAGTTGAGGGCTGTTTGATAATGTCTCTTATTGTTTCTCCTTTCTTGTATTTTGACCATCACCAGATTTGTTGTATGGGGTCATAGGCTTGTATACAATTGTATTTCCTATTGATGATTTGTATACATTGACTTTTGTTCTCATTTTATTTATGAGATGGTTTTCTGGTTCTTCCTTTTATCTCTATTGTTCTGTTTTTATCTGTGAAACTAGAATCGAGGGGGAGATCTCTTTGGGACATAGACACATGTTTGAATTTTGAATTATCATTTTCATTTGCATAACATGTATTCTTGGAGCTTCTAATCTTATGTCTCTGCCTATTTTTCTTCAACAGTTAATAGGATTGCAAATTCAGTCTTCCACAGATATTCTACGAGAGGAAATCAACGGAGAATTATGGATCAAGTGTAGCATGAGTTACAAGAGGTCAAAGACAGAATGACACAGTTTATGGAGATGATGCAAAGTGTCACCAATGGGCAAGAGTAATTGAGAACTTTGGTTCAGCCGCTAATAGCACGGGTCGATGGTAATGGTATTCTGCATAGAGGGACTGTTGTTATTCCTCCTTTAGTGGATGGCAATATTCCTCATGGTAACGGTGTTCCAACAATTGTTAACCCTCCGGGAGGAGGTAATCAGGGTGGAGTTCATGGCATTGGGACTAGCGTATGTGCTGTTCAGGGAGCTACTGGTTCCCAATGGGAAGAAGACAACCAAGATGATATGTTCTCAACGAGAGACTTAGATGTGGGGCTACCCACAGAAGCTGATAGGAGATTCAAATTGATTAAAGAAAAGATGAAAGCCTTCGAGAACCAAAACTCTTTTGGACTTGATATGTTTGATCTAGGACTGGTGCCAGGGGTCAGGATTCCCCCAAATTTTAAAGTACCAAATCTTGATAAGTACAAAGGGATGACCTGTCCCAGAGTACACCTCAGGGCTTATTTCAGGAAAATGTCTTCCTATTCAGATGACGAGAAGTTATTGATGCATTTCTTTCAGGGCAGTCTGTCAGGTCCTTCTTTGGAGTGGTATATGGGTTTGGAAAGGACACATATAAAAAGTTGGAGAGAATTGGGAGAAGAGTTTGTGCGTCACTATTAAAACAACAGTGAATTGGTGTCGAACAGGGTGCAATTGCAAAATTTATCCCAGAGAAACAACAAGGGGTTCAAAGAGTACGCACAGAGGTGGTGAGAGTTAGCAGCTAGAGTGGAGCCTCCAATGGTGGAGCGTGAGTTGATTGACATGTTCATGGCGACCTTGCCAGGAAAATATTATGAGAAATTAATTGGATGTATGTCTGGAAGTTTTTCATATTTGGTGATGGCAGGAGAGAGGGTAGAGAATGGTATAAAGACAGGAAAGATACCAAGCGGATCAGGATCTTCAACAGGAGGTTTGAAAAATGCATACAACGGAAACACTAAAAAGAGAGAGGGAGATGTGAATGCAATATTATCCTATAGAGGTACAGGTCGGGAACAACATCAGCACCAACAATAAGTTTCTAGTATAGATATTCCAACTGTACCGCAACAACAAACTAATGCGCCTCGTCATTACCAGGCCAAGGAAAGGATGGCCAACAAGAAATTTGAGACGCCTCTTATGCCTTATTCTCAGATTTTGCAGCATTTATTATAGTTATAACTTATCCAGAAGAGAACTTTGGCGCCACTCACTGGTGCACCTCTGCCAGGTTATGATGCAAACGCTAGGTGTGAGTTCCACTCCGGAGCTCCAGGTCACAATATTGACAATTGCAAAGCATTTAAGAATAAGGTTCAAGATTTACTCGACTCAAAAGCAACCAATTTCATCAATGAAACCCCCAACGTAAATTAGAATCCGATGCCAAACCATGGGGTGGCCAGAGCCAATGCTGTTATTGAAGGAGAAAGGCTGAACTTGATAAATGATGTTGCAGAGTTAAAGACTCCTTTGAGCTTTGTAAAAGATAAATTGCTAAAGGGAGGCGTATATCCGGGGTGTTCATAAGGTTGTTCAGAATGTGTTGTGTATCCAGTGGGTTGCAGTTCTTTGAGAAATCATATTCAGAGTTTGATTAATGAAGGCAATCTACAATTTGATAAGGTTGTAGGAGAAGAAGTGATTGATGATGTCAATAATGAATGGGATGAAGTCGCAACAATTTCAATTCCTTACCAGATGATTAATATCTCAGCGTCACCAAGGCCAGCTCCGGTCATTATTACCACTCCAGGACCTGTACCTTACAAAAGCACCAAGGCCATTCCCTGGAATTATGGGGGCAAAGGTGTTTTGCAATGGACAAAGATAGGAGTTGACAGTGTCATCATATGGAGGTATTTCAGTTGAAAGCATCGTCGGAACAGGAGGAGTTACTAGGAGTGGCAGGATTTTCTCTCCGCCAGGAACTAGTGTTATTAAAGGTGATAAAGGTAAAGGAAAGGCTGTGGTAGAAGAAGACGTTCAACAACAAGTCGATAAAGATTCTTTTGTAAAGGATACTGAAGAGTTCATGAGGCTTATCCGTAAAAGAGATTACAAGATTGTAGATCATTTGCACTAGACGCCATTAAAGATTTCTATTCTATCGCTGTTCTTATGCTCGAAGGCACACCAAAATGCGCTATTGAAAATTTTGAAGTTGGCATTTGTGCCGCAAGAGATTTCGGTGAACCAGCTAGAAGGAGTGGTAGCTCATGTGAATGCTGGTAATGGTGTGGGTTTTAAAGATTTAGATATGACTCCTACCTAGAGGAACCACATGCTTTACATATATCTATAGAGTGCAGAGGGTCTCTTTTGTCTCATGTCTTGGTAGACATAGGGTCATCCCTTAATATACTGCCAAAGAAAGCTTTGCTAAAAATGGATACTCAATGGCTGATTTGCACACCAAGTGACTTAGTTGTGAGGGCTTTTAACGGTTCTAAGAGGCTAGTGTTCGGTGAAATTACTATGCCCGTGCAGGTGGGGGCGGAAACTTTTGATGCAACATTTTATATCATGGATATCCAGCCAGCTTACAGCTGTTTGCTCGGCCGACCTTGGATACACTCTGCTGGGGCAGTCACTTCAACATTGCATCAAAAATTGAAATATATGATGGAGGGGAAAGTGGTTACTGTCTATGGAGAGGAAGACATCATGGTGTGCCAACTATCATCTTTTAAATATATGGAAGTGGATGGAGAAATCCATGAGACACTTTACCAAGCTTTCAAAACTATGCAGATTCAGGAGAAGCCTCCTGTAGAAGCTAAGGGGCCAGAGGTCTCGATGTCGTCATTCAGGGAAGCCCGTGCTATAGTGGAATCTGGGTCTTCTAAAAAATGGGGCCAGGTACTTGATGTTCCTGCTCAGCACGACAAGTTCGGTTTGGGGTATAGTCCCTCTTCTTCTTCTTCAAAGGATCCTCCAAAGTACAAAGGACCTGTTCAATTTACTAGTGGTAGGGTTATATTCGACAGGGTGAATGCTGTTGGTGAGGATGAAGGAGATAACGACTGTGATATGGATGCTTGGATTTGTCCGTGTGTCCTTGGGCATAAGCTTTGCAACTGGACTGTGGAGGAAATCATCCACGTCATATCAGAAGAGTATTTTCCATTTTTGTTTCTGTTTATGACTGGTCCTACGTTCTGCCCAAGGCGTAGTGACTTATTTTGTAGGGCCTTGTTTTAACATTTTAAAGTTATCATGAATAAAAGACGTCCTTTTTTGCATTCAAATATTTTGATTCCTGTTTTTCCTTCTTGCTTTTATATTAAAATAAAATAAAAATGGCAATGTGTTTTGTGTTTGTTTGCATATCATAATCAACATAAAACATTAATCATGCAGGTTTCACATCTCAGACACCATCGATCCTGATTTGGCTATGGCTCGATATGATTTCGATAATTCCATTTATCAAGCTAAAGATGAGGCTGATGAAGATTGTGACCTACCCGAGGAACTGACCAGGCTTCTAAAGGAAGAGGAAAGGGTTATTGTGCCTCATCCGAAGGATATTGAAGTCATCAATCTGGGTACTGAAGATAATAAAAAGGAAGTTAGGATAGGGGCTGCACTGGAAGGTGATGTCAAGAGAAGATTGGTTGAAATGCTTTGTGAGTATAAAGATGTCTTTTCTTGGTCTTATCAAGATATGACAGGGTTGGATACTAATATATTGGTGCACCGCCTACCTCTTTAGAAGAATGTCCGCCCGTGAAGCAGAAGTTGAGAAGTGCCAGACCTGATATGGCAGTCAAGATCAAAGAGGAAGTCCAGAAACAGTTGGACGCCAGATTTCTTGATGTGACTAATTACCCACCATGGGTCTCTAATATTGCTCCTGTACCTAAGAAGGATGGAAAGGTCAGGATGTATGTTGATTATCAAAATTTGAATAGAGCGAGCCCGAAAGGCGATTTCCCGCTCCCTCACATTGACGTGTTGGTTGATAACACCGTGCAATATTCTGTGTTTTCCTTCATGGATGGATTCTCTAGGTATAACCAAATCAAAATGGCCCCAGAGGACATGGAGAAAACTACTTTTATCACACCGTGGGGGACCTTTTGCTACAAAGTTATGCCTTTTGAATTGAAAAAGGCAGGGGAAACTTATCAGCAGGCAATGGTGACTCTCTTTCATGATATGATTCATCATGAGTTCAAAGTATATGTTGATGAATGATTACAAAGTCACAAACAAAGGAATAACATCTGGTCAATCTTTTGAAAGTCAAGATGTCAAGACCTCAAATGCTGACCACCAAGTTTGAAAGTCTGAGGATGAAGGAGGATGAGACTATTCATGACTTCTACATGAATATACTTGAGATTGCAAACACCTCAGAAGCCTTGGGAGAAAAGATGTCTGAAGAAAAGCTTGTCAGGAAAATTCTCAGATCTTTGCCTAAAAGGTTTGCCATGAAAGTCATTGCCATTGAAGAAGCTCAAGACATATGCAATATGAAGGTGGATGAACTCATTGGTTCTCTCCAAACCTTTGAGATGGGAATGTGTGATCAGGCTGAAAGAAAGAAAAGCATAGCTTTTGTGTCAAAGGCTGAAGAAGACAATGGTGAAAGTGAGGAGAATTTGTCAAAAGCAATTGCCTTGCTTGGTAGACAATTCAACAAACTGATCAAAAGAATAGACCATAAGTCTAAGCCTTATGTCAAGAACAACTCATCTAACCAAGGAAAAGGAGTTCAGTGTTATGAATGTGAGGGTTATGGTCACATTAAAACTGAGTGTCCCACCTATCTCAAGAAGCAAAAGAAAGGATTAGCAGTCACTTGGTCTGATGGAGATTCTGAGAGTGGATCAGAAGATGAGTCTTCTAAACATGTCACTGATCTGAACAATGTATGTATAACTGATGGTGATACAAGTGAAGATGAGTTGACCTATGATGAACTTGCTGATTCATATAAGAAGCTGTGCAACAGAAGTGGAGAATTATATCAGCAAAGAGAGCAACAGAAAAAACTCATAAGGGAGTTAGAGGCGTAGAAGATGGAACATCTTGCAACTATAGAGTCTCTCAAAAGTGAAGCCAGCTTGTTGAAATCGAATCTTGATCAAATGTCCAAATCCATAAGGATGCTTAACCCTGGGACTGACACTCTAGAAAAAATTCTACAGAGTGGTCAGACAACAGGCAACATGTCTGGACTAGGATTTGTTGGTGAACAGAAACCCATCTTGGGGTTCAAGAAGCCAAAGACTGAGAATCAGAGGTCAACATGGATGTCACCAGCAATGTCACAACATCAAAAGAACAGAAGTAGGCACCAGACCAAGAACAAATTCCAAGGGTATAGGTGTTACTATTGTGGAAAACTTGGGCACACTAAATCCCTCTACTTCTAGTTACATGGTTTTCCAAGTCATCCTTATCAAGGCAAATCCAAACTGAGTGCTCATGCTAAGAAACAACATCTTGCTAGACCCCAGAAGGAAGCTCCTGTCAATAAGCAACAATGGGTTGCCAATGAGGTTGCTCTAGTAGCTCATACCTTTCTTAGGATGCCAACCAAAGAAGATTGGTACTTTGACAGTGGCTGCTCTAGACACATGACTGGAATGGAGAACCTTTTGGTAAATATCAAACCTCATTCCTCAAGTCATGTAACATTTAGTGATGGAGCTAGAGGAGAAATCACAGGTGCTGGACAGCTAGACTATCCTGGTATTCCAAAACTGGATGATGTCATGTTGGTTAAAGGACTGACTGTTAATTTATCAGTATTAGTCAGCTTTGTGACCAAGTATTTAATGTTAAATTCACTAAGAGTAATTGTACTGTCACCAATGAAGAAGGTGAGGAAGTCATGAATGGGTCCAGAGCCAAGAACAACTGTTACCTATGGGAGCCCAGAAGTAACCTCAATGGCTTGGTCCAAAAAGAGAAGAAGGATCAACTATGGCTGGAGAAAGGAAAACATCTTTTAAAAATAGAAAGGACCGTGTCCAAAACAGTTGCAAGAGGAACTTCAAAGTCTACTTCAGATAGTAGGACAATATGTAGTAAATGTCGTGAGGGCAGGCAAGCCAAGAAGGGACACCCAAAGAATGGTCATCAGGGAAATATAGATATGTTATACTGGAATCTAATGGAGTCCATGGAAGCTACCCAACATACAGGGAGCAATGTCACTCAGAATGTTATGACATTGTTTTGTGACAATCTTAGTGCCATAAATTGGAATCCAAGTCAACCAGAGAAAGACATGAAAAATATTGTCTGGCTTCACCCTGGGAAAGAATATGATGAACTAGGAGACTCAGAAGCATACAGTGATCATAGGGATACAAGGGGTCTCAAGACCATTCAATTTGAAAATTCACTAAGTAAGTTGAGAACTGGGCCTAATACTGAATTTTAGCAATTAATAGGGAATTATATTTTGAAAAATAATCATATTCTGATTAGTCAAAATATTGAATTCCCTCCACTTCTTCAAGCAAACCCTTCTAGCTCCTTTTTCTTCTACCAATTCGCCTATTTCCTTACCTCATATAACCTCATCAGAAAACCTCTTTCGATACAGCCTAAGTCATCTACAATGTCTCAACATCATACCTCCATCCCTACCTAGCCCGACTCTGCTCAGCACAAGAGCATCTCTCTGGATGATGTGATGGATGTGATTCCTCTAAGTATGATTTTTGGAAGAGGTAGTGAAGGCCAAACTTCAGCCCTTTCACATGCAGAGCAAAAAGGTAAGAATACTGAATCCTCCACAAACAACAATAACAAAATGAAGGACTCTACACATAAGGACAGGTATGTAGGTGAACTGGTCTCCAAACTATTCCATGAAGGTTGTGAAGTACAAAGGATAACCATTCCTCTGTCTAGGGTAGATCCATCACCACGTCACAATGAAAGCCAGAAGATGACTCTGAGTGTTTCCTGCTAAGTCTAACCCTAACACAGAGAACCTAGAAAATCTAGCTAATTCTGTGGTACAGGAGGAAGGTCTGGATGATGACCAACATGATGAACCCAAGAGCTCAGAAAATGAGGAAGAGATGAATGAAGCTGCTGGAAATGGTGATCATGTTGTAGATGTGTCATCAGATGATGAACTCATGAAGAATGTTGCTCCTGGTATAGCTAGGAAACTAGTGACCAAGAAAGGAAAATCTGTACTTGAAGGAAATCATTTCAAAAGTTAGAGAAAAAGAACTCCTGTTGGACCTTCTAAATCTTGGAACAAGGCATCAACTGCATCCAAGAGAAGGAAAGTTACGAATAGTAACTCTGAGTCTGATGGTGATGTTGTGAGAGATGTTCCTAACATCTTCAATGTGAAGAAATCCTCAAGTAAGAAAACTCTGAAACCCATGCCAGCTGCTCCTCTAGACAATATCTCCTTTCATTCCATTCACAGTGTGACAAAATGGAGATATGTCTATCAAAGAAGAATAGCCCTTGAGAGAGACTTGGGAGAGGATTCCTTAGTGATCAAGGAGGTAATGGATCTCATCAACAAGGCAGGACTGATCAAAACAGTCGTCGGTTTTTCAAAATGCTACGAAGGACTGGTGAAGGAGTTTATCTCGACATACCTGATTCAATCTTAAAAAGGGATAACAAGGAGTTCATGAAGGTATTTGTCAGAGGAAGGTGTGTGCAGTTTTCACCAACTATGATCAACAGGTACTTAGGGCGAGCAAATGGGGGTGAGAAGGAGTTGGTTGCATCAGACAACCAGGTTTGCAAAGTGATCACTACAAATCAAGTCACTACCTGGCCATCCAAAGGTAAATTATCTACAGCACTGCTGAGTGTAAAGTATGCCATTCTTCATAGAATTGGTGCAACTAATTGGGTGCCTACCAACCATACTTCCACCATTGTAGTTGGCCTTGGCAAGATCATTCATGCCATAGGTACCAAAGTTAACTTTAACTTTGGTCTATACATCTTTGACCAATTTGTTAAGCACTCTACAACCAGTGCTATCAAGCTGCCCATTGCTTTCCCTTCCCTCATTTGTGAGATCATACTCAATCAATACCCTGGAATCCTGACTTTAAATGATGTTGCCAGCAAAAGGGAACCTGCACTGTCTCTTCACTTTAAACTATTTGAAGGTAAACATGTGCCAGATATGGCTTTCACTTCTAGTGAGAGGGCCAAGATCTCTAAAAGAATGGTAATAGCAAAATTAAAGGAAACATGTAGGGAATTGGGAGAAACCATCAGGACAACAACTGCACGAAAGGTCAAGTTAGAATCATTATCTTGAAAGAGATACTGTTGATGGTGTAGCTATGTCAGGTGCAGATTCTGATGACTGTGACAAGGATGTCTCAACCGATGCTCATAAAATTGGTTCCTGCTCTGAAGAGGAAGAAGGTTGATGAGGTGGTAGCCTATTTTGTGGCTCATGCTGATGGTTGCTGAGCTGATGGTGTGCTGCTGATGTGTGTTTGTTGGTTCCTTGCTTAGAATTTTGTGTTTTTCTTGTAACAACTTGAATTTATGATGCTCTCCATGAGCAATTTTTGTTTGTAATGACCCTAAACATGTCTAATGTTACTCATTATGATCTATACTATGTTATTAGTTTGATCTTAATTTATGGCTAAAAAGGGGGAGAGAGTGTTAGAAAACAGCAGGTGGAAGACTCTTCACTGAATTGCTGCTACAAGTATGTTGCAGGTGTGCTATAGGTGCTGCTGCTGCAAATATGCATGGTTAAAGATCTTTCTAATGTGCATGGGTGTGATAACAGCTGATGTTGTTAGTGGTGTGTGAGTTCCTAATAAGTATAAGAATGTATGTTAGTTGTGTGAGTTCCTTGATGGAACCTAGTAGTATTGTAGCTACTAGTAGGGTGTGTTTCTGCAGGGTGGTTGCAGAATGCATGTAGCTGTGCACCCCTTCTGGGGGAGTAGTATAGGATGTTGTGCTTCACAGGTGATTGTGCACTTCAGGATGTCATCCTGAATATCATAACATACAGAGCAGGCTGGATGAATATGTGTGACTGCAAGTTGTGCAGGTTATGCCCAACTGATGTAGTATGCATCAGTTGAGGGGGAGTAACCCAGAATGTTACTCAACATATTGTGACATCTGTAGTGCTGACTAATAGATGATAATGTGTGAATAGGTTAATCCTAAGAAGCTAAGAGCTAACTGTGTAAACAACTCTTATAGTGCTTAGCTAGTAACTTTCCTGCATGATAGGCTATATGTTAGACTTCTGCTGCTTGTAAAATCTGATATGTTAACAGGGTGTTTTAGCCAAAAATTTGCCAAAGGGGGAGTTTGTAGATGCTTTTGATTGGCTGCATTTTGTGGCAAAACATTAGAGTGTATATGAATGTCATGACTGGTGTTATGACATACACTAAGAGCATTCTGCAGGGTAAGTGAAGTTGGATGTCATGACTGGATGATGTAACATTGATCGTATGACATCAGACGCGCAGGGTTTGTTTTTTTGTTATTAGCTCAGGCTATACTTCAGGAAACAATCCAGGAAGCATAGTTATTTTAGGCGACATAACAGGCATTGCTGAGGATAACATAGAAGACTCCTGACCTGATGATAAGTGTGCAGCTTCATGAAGAGAGGTTTATCTTGGGTAAACCTAGTTTCTCCATTAAGGCCCAAAGCAAGTATGTTGCTATAAATAACAGAAGAGTTTGAAGAGAGAGCTTCAAGACAGAGATTGGAGAGTGAGATTTGTGAGTGAAGAGGTTTTCTCTTCACGTGTGTCTAGGAGCCTTAGGATTCCTTGTGTGCCAAGAAATTGTATGTTGTATAATTGCTTTGGTTATTGTGTATGAATTGTGGTGTTCATTGTACCACTCAAAGCTTTTAAGTAAGAGGGTTGTGTCACTTGATCAAAGCTGTGAAGCAAGATCAAGGTGTGTGTTTGAAGTGTGTCTTCATATGTAATTGTGAATTGGTTTATATCACTAAGGTGATTGAGGGGGAGTGAATGGGTATACTCAGGTCTAGTGGTCTCTAGGCTGAAGTGTCATTGAGTAGGTCTAAGTGAAGAGTGCAAACTGGGATTGTTTGACTCTGAATTAATTCTACTCATAGTGAATTTCCTCCCTGGCTTGGTAGCCCCCAGATGTAAGTGTGGTTGACACTGAACTGAGTGAACAATTACTTGTATTATTTACTGCTTTCCATTTAGAACTTATTATTAAGTGCAGTAGTCTATGTTATAGTGGATGTCATAACATTCGTGATAACATCCATCGTGTGCTTGCCAGAATATCAATACCAAATTAATTTCTAAAATTTCCGTTTATTTGTTCTCTTTCTGATTTTCATTTTTGTGCATTTTTTTTTCCATTTGCTATTTTTCTTGAATTTTAATTTGTTTGAGCCAATTTTAATTAGTTTTAAATTGTTTTTAAGCATTTTAAAATCATGAAAAAAATATTATATGATCCTATGATGGTTTTGAACCTATAGTGATTTTCTTGGATTTTTGTTTCTGGTTTTGCTATTTTCCATGTATTTTTTATTTATTTGGTTAATTTTAATTGGCTTAAAATTATTTTTGAGCCATTTAAAATTATGCGGAAATTAGAACATGATCCTATGATGGTTTCTGACCTATGGTGATGTTCTTGGATTTTTGTTTGTGCTCTAACTATTTTCCATCCTTTTTAGATGTTATTTGCCTTTTTATTTTATTTTTTTAATTGATTTTAATTTGCCAAATTGGGGTGATGTGGTTTTTATTCATGTTTGAGTGATATTCTGTTCCTACTCTTATCTTGTGAGTTCTTGATTGTTTGCTTGATTGTGGTTGGTTTTTGTGTTTGATTTTGATGTTTGAATTTTTCTTGATGCATGATCTTGATTCTCACTTGTATGACTTCATTTATATGATCTTGTGTGGATGTTTGAATAAAAACTTATTGATCATGTTGGTGTGTGGCTTCATTTTGTTTTCATGCCTTGTTCTCATGTTTTTCCCTTTCGGGATGCTTTGTATGCATGCTAGTTTGATTTGGTGTTGCCTTGTATATGGATGAGATGCATGTTTGCTTTCTTATGTGCTCTTGTTTTGATCATTGATATGACTTGAGTATGATATGGTGTGCTTGCTGCCATACCTTGCTTCTTATGCCATTTGACTTCATCTCATCTTGCTTTGTGTTGGTTGATGTTTGGTTGATGATTGGCTTGGTGATGATGCTTGCTTTGCTTAAGATTGAAATGAATGTGCTTGTTGTTTGTTAATGACATCTTATTTGTCCATGTTTCATTCTTCTTTTTCACATTTCTTCTTTTTAGAACTTGTTTAAGTTTCATTCTTGTTTTCATTTGTGATTGATTTGATTGGTGTTTACTTGTGTTTGCTCACATGATCCCTTAGGATTCCTAGTCCCTCTGTTCAAGATGGGAGTAGGAGAGGCATTAGACTTTCCATCCTTTTCATGATAACAATTAGGATAGTCCTTTTTACCTCAAATTTAGAACCACTTTGCATGACAACATTAGGGTTTTTAGCTTCCCTTTAGTGTTTTCTTTTGTGTCTTCTCTTCTCATCTCAAACAATCTTAAGACACTTAATAAAGAATGATGAATGTTGTGCGCCACGAGTCTTAAGTACATGGGAAATTATGAGTTAGGGGTTTATCTTCACTTGTCTAGAATGTTTAGTGTATGCCCTTTGGGAGATATGCGACGCATTCGCTCTTATGTCATAGTCTTTAGTGCAACGTGAATCTCAAACAAATTCAATTCACTTCTCTAAAACTATTAAACCAAATTCAAACCTTTTTGTCCTTCAGAATTGTGTTTCAAATAATTTTCTGAAAAGAGTACGTATTTTCCGTTCTACCGCAAACAAGCATCGACCCTAACTGCTGAAATGAAAACTCATCACTGCTCATAAAAAAACACTTAACCAACCAGTGGTATAGTTTACTCAAACTACGTTTGCTATGATTTCTCATTCCAGATAAGGATACGCAGGCACAAGACAGAGATGTCTTGGCGAGCAACCCTCCCGCATCACCCGTAGTTTTCCAAACTACGTTGACTCTGACTTTCCCATTGTACGAGGAAAAATGTACGCATAGGGCGGCGATGTCCTATCAAGTCTCCTTTTCCCTTTCCCTTCCCTGTTTTTTAGTAGCTTTTAGATAAATCATTCCTTTTGATAGATAACAAGCGTGGATCCCGTTGAGTACAACGGACATGAGGGGTGCTCATACCTTCCCCTTGCATAACCGACTCCCGAATCCAAGATTTGGTTTTGATGACCTTGTCTTTTCCCGGTCTTTTAAATTTTCTTTGATCGTTTCCTTTCCCTATCTTTGGGATAAATAACGTTCGGTGGCTACTCTCCTATTTGCTTTCGTCGGTCCTTTTCACAGTTGTGACAAAAGACAAACCCAAAGATGAGAGGGTTAGGAGACAACCAAGTTTATGATCTTGATGCATTGAAAAAATGTAAATGAGGTGGGATCTTAGGGGTAAAAATTAGGGTATGACAGGGAGAAAGAATTGGGAGGTTCTATAAGTCTTGATCGCACTCTATCTCCACCATCACACCTCGAGAAATGGAAGAGGGCGCGTCAAAGAAAATACGACGATTTCACATCAGATGCTATGCGTGAAGTGGCTCAAAGGATTGTAAGTAGATACGTTTTCAACAATATTTATTTTAGTTAAATCAATTTGTTAAAGATGAAATTTCATATGTGTTGTAGGATGATCTAGTTGGACAAACCGAAGTCGGCCTCTTCACTTCACAAGATCGTTATGACATCTTGGTCGAAGCAATTAGAACCGAGGAGCATCTTGGGCGTGTTCATGGTCTAGTAAGAGGCGTTGGCTTCAAGGAATTTTTTAGACCATCTAAATCATCTAGTGGTAAAACTCGTAAGAGAGAGAGAGAGAGTGAAGAGGCGTTGGCTTCAAGGCATTTTTTAGACCATCTAAATCATCTAGTGGTAAAATTCGTAAGACAGAGAGAGATAGATTAAAGAGATTGTTGCTATTGAGTTGGAGAATGAAATAGAGAAGCAAAATAGGAAGTTGGAGGAGGATAGGAAGAAGTTTGAGGAGGAGAGGAAAATGTGAAAGGAGGAGCGAGATAGGAAGTTGGAGGAGGATATGAAGAATTTTAAGGAGGAGAAGAAGAGGTGGAGGAAGGAGCATGATAGGAAGTTGGAGGAGGAGATGGAGAGGTTGTTACAGACAGTGTGGGAGAGTGTCCAGAAGCACAAGGAGGAGCGAGAGAGGATGACTGAGGAAAAGGTGTCAAAGAAGTGTACCCGTGATATGCTTGAGATATAAGTTGTATGTATTGTTATTATTATTTGCGTACTTTAATTTTGTATTGCGTTTATGTTGTTTTTATGATGTATAAATTAAAATTCTTTGGGTCTATTAACCTGCACAAATTCAAATTAGTTGTAAATTCGAGAGAATGAAGTTTAGAAAGTTACAGGTGGTACAAGCGCAAAAGAAGGTTTTTCTGCCAACCAAGGCAGTATTGAACTTACACTATCAAAAGTAGATAACATTATTCCAGACCCATGCTTGGATATTACATTAATTCAAGATCCATATCAGTTATTCACACTTTCTAGGACTTCTGCCCATGATTTTTTGTCGGGAAATGTGTACCTAGACAATTTCGTATTACAAGTTTGGTCCTCGTAAGTATAGTTTTTATCTTGATCTCTATTTATATTTATATGTTTTTCTACTTTAACATAATATTTGCTCTAGCAGGTACATCCATGAGTTATGTGTTGAAAGGAAACTTCAAAACAAGTATTTCATCTTAGATCCGGCACACTTCAGTCCTACTCGCGGTTCGACAGGAAATAATATCCTTATTTACTTAAAAGATAAGTTGAAAGGGATCATCAAAGATTTTTATTTGGCCCCATTTTACCGCAAGTAAGTATATATTAATTTGTGTTTTAATTTATAAATAAAATTTATACATATTATTATTCTGAATGTTTATACATTGAACATTGACAGCTAATTATTATATGTCTCAAGAAAAATACTATAGTTGTGTTTTGCTCGTTGCACTCTGAACTGCTCGAAGAAGCAGTTAATTCTTTGAATGGGTAAGTGGTATTACTTTTAATTTTAGAGTTGAATAGTTTTTATTCATGTTTAATTTTAACCGACATGTGTAGAGTGATGGAGGAGTATAATGCAGTCAAACATAATGTAAGTAGTAAAAAGCCATTATATGTTTCCCCAAAAAATAAGTATATTACTTGTTATTTTTTACACTATATTATTTGTGTGTATTAGTGTGATATAAATATATGAAAATTATTTGTAGTGGCGAAAACAACCTGACAACCATTCGTGTATGTTCTTTCTAAAAACAATAATCGGCTAACCTCCCTGATGCTAGCTAGGGAAAGTCGTAAATGTATGGTTGGAGTGTCTGTGATTGGAATAGGATTGATAGTCACCATTGTTGGTGGACCAAGGTTCCTATTAGGTTTTCTACTTTTCATGTTATTCATCGTGTAGCTCCCCTCTTTTTCTCGCTGCTTTGATATCCTATTTATACTTGTTGTTCTTCTTCTTTCCAGCATTCCAAAGAACTTACCTAATTATGGCCATAAGTAATGGTTTGATGACAATTAGTGAAATAGTGGTTACAACCGTCCATTATTGATGCAAGTCATAACATTCAAATGATTTATGAAGGAATGTTGTTACAAACAGATCATAATTATGTAACCTCCGGGAGAGCCTTGGGCTTCCACTTTTACCGTTGCGACAGTACACCTAACCGGCCTTCCGACATCTATCATGGGTCGGTCTATGTGTTTTAATTGAGATCTTACAAGACCGTCTCATCCAACACTGAGTATAAACATCTCGTATATCCAGACTTTCCAGGATGTCCCTTGATTTTGATTTCATACCTCAATCGGCCAAATAATATTTGGGGTGCACAATTAGTACCTATTAACTACTTATAACTGATCCGATAAAAGTTTCGGAGCTATATACAATCATATCAAAATCCAGGAAGTGAAATCAGTCCTAAAATTCTCGAGATGTACAATGTGGATACTGTGTTATGAGATATATGCTCTATATTGTCTCTACAGGCATTACAAATGGATGGATAAAGCATAAGGTATTAACTTAATCCATATCTTCTAAAGTTCATGTTGTTGTTAGCTTATCATAATTTAATTTATGGTCTAATTATAGGAGTTTCACAACAAAACACCATGCTCAAAAGAAGATATGGATGATATCCGATCACGTTGGGCCAAAGTTTTTTTTATCTTGTTATGAATCTCTAAAACAATAGTTTTTTCTTGGTTGTAAATGTGTAAATTTCCTTAATTTGTTTTGTGCAAATATGTAAATGTGTGTATTTTTTATTGATCAGAACAATATAAATTTTTAACCTTGGTTTAAATGATATGATATATTCCAATTGTGTCGCATATTTTGTAGTTTATGTGTAAGAACTGATAGAGGCAGGTGAACTAAGATTTAAAACAATGTAAATATGGTATTCGTTGTTTAATAGATTTATAATGATATGATACATGCCAGTGAAAATGATACAAGAAAAATGATACAGGCCAGTGAAAATGATACAAGAAAAATGATACAGGCCAATGAAAATGATACAGGCAGTGAAAATGATACAGGAAAAAAATGAGATTTTATCCCTCGGTTATTACTTAAAACTGAGGTAAATGAATACCTTATTACCTTGGTCTTTAAATACAACCGAGAGGTATATGACGCGCAACAAAAATTAGAAAATAAAAAATATGCAGTTGATGAGGATAGAACCCATGACCTTTTAATTCATAACCTCGGTTTTAGAAACACTGAGGTGACAAGTGATTGCTTTTTATGTCGCCCTTTATTACCTCGCTTGTGAAGCCGAGGTTAAATGCATTTCCCGATCGATGTTAGATGTAGTAGTGATTACCATGTTTCTCATTGTAACCCATACCTTTTCCTTTGCTCTTACTTACTCCATATATCATGGAATCAAGATTTGTTCTCTCAAGACCGGTTATGATAAAGTTTTGAAGAGTTATATCATGCTCACTTAAGGTTTTATTAGATATTTTATTTACTTGAGTAATGTGATCTTTCACCAAAGATTGAATTTTATTTTGAGAAATTTTTAGTTCTTCTTTCAGAAGATCACATTGCTTTTCAATATTTTCATGTTTTTTGCTTTATCTTGACAATAACTCACGAGTTCTTGAATAAAAGAGATTAAATAAGAATGAGAGAAATTAGAAAATACATTGTCTTCATTGCCAGACTCTTAATCAGAGTTTGATTCATATTTTGTGTAAGATGATGTGAGAGCCATCAATGCCAGATTTTCTTCTAATTCATGTTTATCTGAACTGTCTTCATTATAAGGTTCATCCTATGTTGCCGTGAGACTCTTCTTGAATTTACTTCTGATTTATGAAGTTGTCCTTTTGGAAGCTTCCTTTCTTTTTTCTTTCTATTTGCAGATCAGAACAATCAGCCCTAAAATGACCAAGCTTCTTACAATTGAAGCAAATCTTCTTATTATCTGCTTTGTCTTTAGAACTAGATCCTATGAAGCCATTGTTTCTACCATAGAATATTTTGTTCCTTTTTGTAAATTGTTGAAAACTTCTGATGATAAAGGCCATTTCCTCATCATCAGAGTCACCATTAGAAACTTCTTTATCATAAGCTTCTTTTGATTTCCAAAATTTAGAGGATATGATGACTTTACCACCAGAACTTTCAGCCACTGAATTCAATGCCAGTGTTTTGAATTTTATCATAGGCTCATTTCCGTTCAGTTCCATTTCATGGCTTTGAAGATTACTTATCATACTTTCAAGGCTCAGCGTATTCAGATCTTTAGCCTCCTGAATAGCTGTGACCTTAGGTTTATAACTAGCATGGAGACTTATCAAGATTTTCTTTACATGGTCAGATATAGTGTAACTTTTACTTAGAACTTGAAGGCCTCATACAAGAACTTGAAACCTAGAAAACATGGTTTCAATGTCCTCATCATCCTTCATTCTAAACAACTCATAATGTTGTACAAGAAGGTTGGCCTTAGCCTTTTTAACTTGTTTGTTCCATTTATAGGTGGAGCAAAAAAATTCAAAGATAGTCTTAGCAGTATACTTATCAATGATTTTTATGTATTCATAATGAGGTAGAGCCTCAAACAGAATATCTCTGACTCTATGATTTTTTTTGTATAATTTCTTTTTAGCTAGTGTGAGAGTTTTACTATCCTTTACCATTCCAACACCATCCACAACCATGTCAATGCCGTCTTCAAGAATATACCACAACTTATCATCAAGGCCAATGATATAAGTATACATTTTCATTTTCCATCATTCAAACTGAGCGGAATCACCATCAAATGTAGGTGGTTTAGTCTGTGAGGGCAAAACCTCATATATAGATGTGTCCGTTTCGATGATTTCAAAACTCCATTCCATAGAAGAATATATATTGGGTGTTATCATCTTGTCATAGTTGCATGTTTTGTCTCTCATAATTCAAATGCTCGTAAAAAACACGTTTATTGCATATAGATAACCAAATATGTGTGTCACACAAGGTTCACTTAGTTGGTGTTGGTTGCTATACTATAGGTATCATCAAAAGCATCACAAAGTATGAAAATATGCATTTTTGAGTGTTTCGGGGCTTTGAGTCGACCAGAGTTCTGTTCCGGGCGACTCGCACTATGTGTCATTTTTGTGTATTAGTCTCGGGAGGGCTCGCGTCGACCCTCCGGTCGACTCATACTGTGAGCATTTTAATTTGGCTAAAAATGAATGTTATGCGTTGATGCATGCAAAGCTTTGGTCGACGCATGGTTCTGTTTTCTGCACAGTTTTACATTCGGGTCAGCTCAGGTCGACCCCCTCTTCTGCATAGGTCGGCCGTTCGCTGTTTTATGTCAAATTTTGTTACGTCAACTGTCTTTATGAAGTGGTTTTGTTTGTTATGTCAGTTATGTTTGGTATATAAGTTCAATTGCTTTTTTCATTTCACAACATTGAGAAAAACAAGAAAAGTGAAATAGGTGTCGATTTGGTTCTCATCATCTTTATTCTCTTCATAGCATTTCACAACAATTACACATAATCATCTTTTTTGTGCATTATGCATTGTTAGAGGTGATAATGTTCGAAGCCAAAGATTGGGTTATCCGGTCCGGGTTGAGAAATCGACAAGTTTTTCTTGAATAAAACCTTTAAAGTTTTGCCCTCCAAGATTCTCAGATTTTGGGGGTTTTTGCACGATTCGTCTCATCACATATTCAGCCGAGTGAAGGTAATCGGGGAGCTGGAGGTTCCGTCGATTTAGTAACGGTATACGGAGGATTGTGAGTGAGAGTTTCGGGTTCGACACACGGGTGATTGAAATCAGCCGGGCCAGATTTTAAAGACTGAAGGTTGTTCAAAGATAGTGCCATAATCAGAGGTTTATTCACAGCTGTCAAAGTACTTGATTCAACTTGAATTAAGGGGAAAGAAGAAATAGGATCTACAATAACAATAGTGTTCGTTTGTTTGATAGTTATTAACTTCTTATATAAAATTTCAACAATAGGTTATATCTATCTATTAACAGGTCTCAATTCTATTATTAGAATTGAGGGCAGACGTACCCCGAGCGAGGACGACAGGGGAACTGCCTCAACAAATCGTTGTGACTTTTGCTTTACGTTTATATTGCTTGATATTTGTGTTTTTAGTGCAAACAATTATATCAATCTAAGTCTAGTTTGAGTAGTGCTAAACTAATTTTTAAACATAGTACAATCATTGATTGTAAGAGGAAACTTGAGCAATCACTCTCAAAACAGAACTCACTTGTAGTGCTCTGCACTTCAAGTGTTTGATAAATTGTATGAACTAAAAGCCTTGTGCATTGTCTTCTCATAGTGTTAATATTTTTTAAGGCAATGGAACTAGTCACATCGTATAATGAGCTGAATTAAATTGATAGTGTGACTAACATAGTAATTCTCATATCTTATTATCAGATTCCATAAACTTAACACATATCCGGTTTTCTAGTAACCGTTCATTTTAGACGTGTATGGTTCCTCGGTCGCTTCCACAATTAAAAAAATATAAAAAAAAACCATTTTTATTGGTAGCGCCGACTCTTTTAAGCAAGCGATCTATTCAACCCCCCCTTCTAGATCAGCGTCATCGTCTAACAAGTGGTATCAGGAACACTGGTTCATTCCATGCTTCAAGTATAACTTAGTAGAAAATGGCTAATGAACCTAAAGGGGCTTATAATAGAGTACCTGTTTTTAATGGAGAAAACTATAGTTACTAGAAAGACTGTATGCGTGTGCATATAAATTCCATTGACAGGAAGGTATGGAATGTTATTTTAAACAGTCCTATGGAAATAACCATGACCGATGAAAATAACATGATTGTGCCTAAGCCTGAAGCACAATTGAATGATGATGACGAGAAGAGGTATAATTACGATTGGAAAGTCAAAAATATTCTGATCTCCTCTTTGGGAGTTGACGAATATTATAGGGTTTCTCATTGTTTGACTGCAAAGGCTCTGTAGGACTCATTGCAAGTTGCCAATGAGGGAACCAATGATGTTAAACTAGCGAGAATCAATAAATTAATGCAAGAGTTTGATCTCTTTCACATGGAGCAAGGGGAAACCATTGCTGGCATTTAAAAGAGATTTACTCATCTCATCAATATACTATACTCACTAGGTAGGCCAGTTTCCAATGATGTTGCTACTAACAAAATATTGAGATGTCTTAACAGGGAATGGCAACCAAAGGTAACCGCCATAAAAGAAGCAAACAATTTCATGATTTTGGACCTTACAACATTGTTTGGAAAGCTTCAAGAGCACGAACAAGTGCTTCTTAGTCTAGAGCAATATGAGAAAAAGGAAAAGAAGATGATTACAACACGAGTGATGACGAAGATGATGACAAGAGTGAGGATATATGGCTGCTTGTGAAGCGATACAATTGCTATGTCAAAAAGAACGGTATCCAACATTCTGAGAAAAATCTTGTCAACTTTCAAAAACAATCAAGATACTCCAAAAATGACGACAATAAAGGAAATAAAATAAAAGGGTCGTGTTATAACTGCAGAAAGACCAGAAACTACAAACCAGATTGTCCCTTGATGAAAAAGGACAAAGGGCAGGAAACAAGTCGGTCACATAAGAAGCAAGCTAAGCCAAGGAGAGCGTATATCGCTTGGGAAAGTGATAACGAGTCATCCAAGGATGTTAGCTCTAGTGACGAAGATGAATCTGTCAATCTTTTCCTTTCCGCCCATCAAAAGAACAAAAAGAAAAAGGTACGACATGCGAAATATGAAAATTCCTCTAAATTGTCTCATTTTGAATTGCAAACTGCTTTTAATACTTTACATTATGAAGCGAAATAAGCTTTTAAAAGACTTGTCTCAAATAAACAAATCTTTGTTCACTTAGAGCAAAAGATTCGTGATTCTGAAAAGAAACTAGAGGAATTAAAAGCTTCCATAGTGGAAAGTACAAAAGTAGATTGTGAGGAAATAAGAAAGAGAGTTGTTAACTTCAGGTGTGATACTTGTTACATTTGGTAAAATGAGGTTAGAAAATTCAAGGCCAAACTTAACAAGGCTTTAGAACCCAAAATTACATTTGCTATTGATAAAGCTCATTTTAGAAAGAATATGGTTAATCCATATCAAAAATACACATATGTTGTAAAAAATCATGATAGCAAAAGTAATACAAAAGTTAACTTTTCTTGTTTGTATTGTTGCAAGAAGGGTCACATCGTTGCTAAATGTCGCTTTAGGAGATTTTTGGTTCCTAAAGGGGTTTATCAATGGTTGCCTAAATGCGACCATGTTTTCACTCACAAATTAGGACCCAATACACAATTGGGTACCTATTCTAGCTAATTGTGTTCATAGGTACAACGTCTTGAGACTACCGAGAGAAGATGGGTTCTCGTCAGTGGTTGCTCAAGACATATGACATGAGACATATCTCTCTCCATGGACTCTGTGGCAAAGAAGAAGGGATTTGTAACCTATGGAGACAACAACCGAGGTGCAATACTTGGAAAAGGTAGTGTAGGTAATCCCTCATCCACTACTATCTCCGATGTATTGCTAGTCGAGAGACTTAAACATAATCTCATTAGCATTAGTCAATTATGCGACAAAGGATACAAAGTATCATTTTCAAAAGATTGTTGCCTAATTGAACATAATGATAAAATGAAGGATGTGTTTAATGGTCTAAGAATAAACAATGTCTATATGCTGGATTTGAATGAAGTATCATTGACTAGCGATAAATTTCTCATGACAATGAGTGAGGACTCATGGTTATGGTATAGGCATTTAGCGCATGTCAATTTTGACTTGCTAAACAAGATAGTTTCAAAAGATCTAGTCATAGGCTTGCCCAAAATCAAGTTCACCAAGGATCACTTATGTGATGCATGCCAAATGGGGAAGCAAACAAGGATCTGATTTAAATCTAAAAATATTGTTTCAACTACGAGACCACTTGAACTTCTCCATATGGATCTATTTAGGCCATCTAGAATTAAAAGTATAGGTGGTAACTATTATGGTTTTGTAATAGTCGATGATTTTTCTAGATTTTGCTAGACTATCTTCTTGGCTAGCAAGAGTGATACATTCGCAGCCTTTGAAAAATTTGCTAAGTATTCTCAAAACAAGTTAAACACAAACATCATATCAATTAGAAGTGATCATGGAGGTGGATTTGAGAATTATCTTTTTGAGGAATATTGTGGTAGACACGGAATTGATCATAACTTCTCCGCTCCGCGTACCCCTCAAGAAAACGGGGCTGTGGAGTACAAAAATCGAATATAGGAAGAGTTAGGGAGAATTATGATCAACGAAAGTGCATTACCTAAGTATTTCTGGGCTGACGCCATTAGTACGACATGTTATGTATTGAATTGGGTGCTCATTTGCCCTATTCTAAACAAAACACCGTATGAACTTTTAAAAGGGAGAAAGCCAAATGTGTCTCACCTGCATGTCTTTGGTTGTAAGTGTTTCGTGTTAAACAATGGAAAAGAAAGTTTAGATAAATTTGACTCCAAGGCCGACGAAGGTATCTTCCTCGGATACTCTTAGACAAGTAAAGCTTATAGAATATACAACAAGGGATTACTTACTGTCGAAGAGTCCGTTCACGTAACATTTGATGAGTCTTATCCGAGAAATGTTTGAAAAGGTAGTTTAATTCATGGTGCAGATGTATCTTTGGAAGACATACTCAAAAGTGCTGAGCCGAAAATTGATCAACCTAACCTAGCCAAATTTGAGGAGGAAAAAGATGACCGACATGAAGAGACTGAGGTAGTTCATCTGTCTGACAAAGATGATCTTCCTCCAGCTTGGAAGTCTTCCAAAGACCATCCCATCGACAATATCCTCGGTGATATATCAAAGGGAGTGACGACTCGATCAAAGCTAAGTAATTTTTGTTGTCATTTCGCTTTCGTTTCTCAGGTAGAACCTAAAAACCCAAAAGAGGCTTTACTCGATGAACATTGGTTCCTATCAATGCAAGAGGAACTTAATCAGTTTAAGAGAAATGAGGTTTGGGACCTTGTCCCTCCTCCGTGAGGTCATCGAGTAATTGGCACCCAATGGGTGTTTAGGAATAAACTGGACGAAAACAAAGTAATAACTCGTAACAAGGAGCGTTTAGTAATGCAAGGGTATAACCAAGAGGAAGGCATCGACTATGAGGAGACTTATGCGTCGGTTTCCCAACTCGAGGCTATACGCCTTTTACTTGCCTTCACTTGTGCGAAAATTTTTAAGCTATTTCAAATGGATGTGAAAAGTGCATTCCTTAATGGCTATATAAATGAAGAAGTTTATGTTGCCCAACCTCCGATATTTGAATCCCATGAGCATCCTGATCACGTAGACAAATTAAAACGTGCCTTGTATGGACTCAAGCAAGCCCCTAGGGCTTGGTATGATCGTCTAAACAAGTTTCTCCTTGATCAAGGGTACTCAAGAGGAAAGGTCGACACAACCCTCTTCATTAAGCGTTAAGGAAAACACTTAATTTTGGTGCAAATTTATGTTGATGATATCATTTTCGAGTCAACTAACATGAATCTTGTAAGGGAGTTTTCTAATCTAATGCAGGGAGAATTCGAGATGAGTATGATGGGGGAGCTCACATATTTTATCGGATTACAAATCAAGCAACTAGAGGAGGGTACTTTTGTGAGCCAGACGAAATACTGTCTTGAGCTTCTCAAGCGGTTTGACATGGAAAACTCCAAATCTATTGATACATCAACGCCAACATGTGCGAATCTCAGTCGAGATGAAAGTGGTAAGGATTTAGAGGTGAAAAAGTATCGAGGTATGATCAAATCTCTCCTCTATCTTACTGCCTCTAGGCCCGACATTATGATTAGTGTATGTATGTGCGCCAAGTATAAATCCTCTCCTAAAGAATCCCATCTAAAAGCAGTAAAGTGCATACTTAGATACCTTTCGGGTACTCCAAAGTATGGGCTATGGTATTCTAAGGGAAACAATTGCTCCTTGGTTGGCTTCTCCAATTATGATTTTACAGGGGTGCAAATCAGATAGGAAAAGTACGAGTGGCACGTGTCATCTATTTTCAAACTTTTTGGTAAGTTGGCATAGCAAAAAGCAGGTCTCTGTGGCTTTGTCAACCGCCGAAGCAGAATACATCGCAACCGGAAGTTGTTGCGCTCAAGTCTTATGGCTCAAGCAACAATTGCTCGACTTTAATCTCAAACTCGAGCGTATTCCAATTTTCTATGACAACACGAGTGCCATCAATCTTACCAAGAATCCTGTGCTGCATTCACGCACCAAACATATCGAAATTTGGCACCACTTCCTTAGGAATCATGTGAAGAAAGGCGACGTGGTTTTTGAGCATGTTGATACTAAAAATCAACTAGCTGATATTTTTACAAAACCTCTTGCTACTGGGCCTTTCTTTCATATCCGACGGGAACTAGGTGTTCTTGATATTTCGGATCATGTTTAGTCAAATCTCTCGCACATTAAATATGTATATGTCTATATGTACTTTGTTCATTTGATATCTAACAAATGAAGATGTTAAAAGCCATATGTGTATGCATCTCGCTACTTTTGGAGTTGAGGTGATATTCTTCCTTAACTAAAATCTCTCACAATCTTCATGTTCACAAAAATGAAATGTATCAAATTATGTGTCATCTTTGTCGTATATATCGCGTTGTATGTATTTCACTCCGTTGTATGCTTAAAATATGTTTTGGCTTTGTATCTATGTCTTAATGTATGCCAATATAGTCAAAAATATAAGTTTTGCTGGTTTTTATATACATGAGTCGACCTATGCAGGGTAGTGGTCGACTCACAAAATGAAGTTTTTGTTTGCCTAAGTCACGAGTATGCTCAGGTCGACCCTACGGTCGACGCATACCCCTGCTATTTTAAATGTGTTGTTTTTCAACACAGTATGCGCTGACGCATAGACCTTCCGGTCGATGCATCATGCGAATTCTGTGATATTTTTTTTTCTAAAATTGTTCATTTCTCATTTAATCATATTGTTCATTTCAAGTCATTTGCATTAATACATTTTGCATTGTAAATTGTAACCTACATTAAGGTTATTCTCCTCTTCCTCTCTTCCCAAAACCTAGTATCTACTACAAAGGGGTAAAGTCATCATCATTTCTCTATCTTCGAGAGCTCTCTCCAACTTTGATATCTTCATCACCCATTCTTCTTCTTCAACTTTGAAAGTGAACATGTCCACCCGCAGAATTACCGACAAACGATCCACTAGAGCTTCTTCATCCCATGCAGGTCCATCATCTGCAGCTCTTCCAGTAACTACTGTGTCACTTGTTCCACCTGAACTTGTTGATACTTATGACAAAAACTTCAGCAAGCGATTTATGGTAAAGCAGCATGCGTACTACCGACTTTCTGCTGAGCGTATGCACATCCCACAGGTGATAAATCTTCTTGAGGCTCAAGGGTTTAATAATTTCTTAGAGTGTAATACAAAGTACAATGAAGACCTTGTAAGGATATTTTACATTGACCTTCAAGGAAAATTTTAAGGTTTTGCGTTCAACACAAAAGTAGGAACTACAAAGGTATGTGTCAACGACGCTGTTTGGAAAACTTTAATTAATATGTCTCCAGTGTCTGCTGAGCCCATCACTAAGGCCACAGACACTCAAACTGTCATTGGCTACGAGTTCAAAGAAGCTTTGAACTCAATGCTGAAGAAACCTTATGCAGATGACATTGTGGCAAATGATCTTTTTCCCAAGACTGTCACTACGGGAAAGTTGGATATTCACGAGTTGATCAAGCTGAGGTACATTTAATCTACATTTTAAAGAAACAGATCAAAATTAGTTGGCCTCATTATATAGTAAGTCGTATTTATTCACTCAGGAACTCGAGTAGAGGGACTGCTCTCTTGTATGGGTCTTTCATTCAAGAAGTTCTAAATCATGCCAAAATCAAAGTTCCAGGTATTCCGTATAAATCTCTCACCTCGGATCAAGAGTTCTGTCAAAATACTCTTACCATGATGGGATATCTTTGGGATCAAACCAAACGTCGTTACAAGTTCATTGTTAAGGCAACTACCTCTCGGCTGGACGAATCAGACGAGAGTGATGATCAGAATGAAGAGGCACAGGAAGAAGACCGAGATGAAAAGGCTGGAAGACAACCAATGGAGGTTGAAGACCAAGATGATGGAAGGTGGTTTGACCACCCTCCTCCCTCGGATCATGCGAATGACCAAGGGTGGGGAGAATGGCAACATAATGGTCGGACATCATTAGGTGACAATTATAGGCCTCAACAACATTCAGAATATCAAGAAACTCCAGACTGGAGCTATGAGCCTCCGCTATTCTTGAATCTGCCTTAACAACCCTCTGATGAACTCCTCGAGATGATGAGGACTATGCAGCTGGAACAACACTCCTTCATGACTGCTCAGGATGCGCGTATCTCTCAACTCCAAAGTCAATTTGAGACTCACACTGAAAATTTCAATGCGTTTTCCTCCGGTGTCATGAGATGGTTCGATGGTTTTGCTGAAACAGCCGCCAATCAACACAGGGCTCTTGCTACCAGCTTCAATACCCTAAACAGAGTGGTCTTGGAGTTCACTGAAAGAGCCGATGCCCAATTACCTCCGAAGTATCCCTCTCGAGGGCGAGGGCACCATTTCAGGGGGAGGAGACCTTGAAGTTGTTGTGCATACTGCATCTTGCATCTCATTAGTCTGTTTTTAATGTTGCTATGTATTATTGCACTTATGCATCTTTTTGTTGTTGTTGTTGTTGCATCTAAATGTCATGGATTATGAACTTATGTATGGTTAATGTTTTTAATAACCTAGCAATATTTATTATTTTATTTGTGCGTGGCTCTATTTATCATTCTGTTATATGTTCATTAACTACGTTATATGTGGCTGTATGTTAATATATAGCCTGTTGCAAATGTTTTGAAATGTGTGTCTTTCTGTTACTGTTATACCAGTAATTGACATGGGTTTCTTTCTTTTTGATGTTGTCAAAGGGGGAGAAAGTGTCAAGCATTACAGTAGAACCAGAACCATCACAGGTGAAGGTTGAGTATTAGCACAAAAAAGTATGTAGGGATGAAGGCATCGAGCAAGGGGGAGGATAACATGATATATTATACATCAGGTTCTATGTGTTTTTCCATCATCAAAAAGGGGGAGTATGTGAGGACAAAGCCTCATATATAGATGTGCTCGTTTCGATAATGTCAAAACTCCATTCCATAGAATAATATATGTTGGGCGTTATCATCTTATCATAGTTGCATGTTTTCTCTCTCATAATTCAAATGCTCGTAAAAATCATGTTTATTGCATATAAATAACCAAATATGTGTGTCACATAAGGTTCACTTAGTTGGTGTTGGTTTCTATACTATAGGTATCATCAAAAGCATCACAAAGTATGAAAATAGGCATTTTTGAGTGTTTCAGGGCTTTGAGTCGACCAAAGACCTGTTCCGGTCGACTCACAGTATGTGTCATTTTTGTGTATTAATCTCAGGAGGGCTCGCGTCGACCCTTTGGTCGACTTGTGAGCATTTTAATTTGGATAAAAATGAATGTTATGCGTCGACGCATGCAAAGCTCCAGTCAACGCATGTTTCTGTTTTCTGCACAGTTTTACATTCGGGTCAGCTCAGGTCGACCCCCTCTTCTGCATAGGTCGACCGTTCGCTATTTTATGTCAAATTTTTGTTATGTCAATTGTCTTTATGAAGTGGTTTTGTTTGTTATGTCAGTTATGTTTGGTATATAAGTTCAGTTTCTTTTTTCATTTCACAACATTGAGAAAAACAAGAAAAGTGAAATAGGTGTCGATTTGGTTCTCATCATCTTCGTTCTCTTCATAGCATTTCACAACAATTACACATAATCATCTTTGTTGTGAATTGTGCATTGTTAGAGGTGATAACATTCGAAGCCGAAGATTGGGTTATCCGATTCGAGTTGAGAAATCGACAGGTTTTTCTTGAATAAAACCTTTGGGATTTTTCCCTTCAAGATTCTCAGATTACGGGGGTTTTTGCACGATTCGCCTCATCACATATTCAGCCGAGTGAAGGTAATCAAGGAGTTGGAGGTTCCGTCGATTTAGTAACGGTATACGGATGATTGTGAGTGGGAGTTTCAGGTTTGACACGCGGGTGATTAAAATCAGCCGGGCCAGATTTTGAAGACTGAAGGTTGTTCAAATATAGTGTCACAATCAGAGTTTTATTCACAGCTATCGAAGTACTTGATTCAACTTGAATCCAGGGGCAAGAAGAAATATGATCTACAACAACAATAATGCTCGTTTGTTTGATAACTATTAGCTTCTTGTATAAACTTTCAACAACAGGTTATATCTATCTATTAACATGTCTTAATTCTATTATTAGAATTGAGGGCAGACGTACCCCCGAGCAAGGACGGCAGGGGAACTGCCTCAACAAATTATTGTGTCTTTTGCTTTACGTTTATATTGCTTGATAATTGTGTTTTTATTGCAAACGACTATATCAATCTAGGTCTGTTTGAGTAGTGATAAACTGATTTTTGAACCTAGTACAATCATTGATTGTAAGAGGAAACTTGAGCAATTCACTCTCAAAACAGAAATCACTTGTAGTACTCTGCACTCCAAGTGTTTGATCAACTGTCTGAACTAAAAGCCTTGTGTGCTGTCTTTTCATAGTGTTAATATTTTTTAAGGCATTGGAACTAGTCACATCGTATAGTAAGCTGAATTAAATTGATAGTGTGATTAATGTAGTGATTCTTATATCTCGTTATCAGATTCCATAGGCTTAACGCATATCCGGTTTTCTAGTAACCGTTTGTTTTAGACGTGTATAGTTCCTCGGCCGCTTCTGCAATTAAACAAATATTAAAAAAACCATTTTTATTGGTAGCGCCGACTCTTTTAAGAAAGCGATCTATTCAACTCCCTCTTTTAGATCTGCACCATCGTTTAACATAGTCAAGTAATGAATTTTCACAATAGTATTAGTCATAGGGAATACTACTACCATTCGTTCCGGATGCACCCGACATGATAGAGCAAGTATTTTTCTTAGGATCGTTTATGATACCACGGTGAAGTATTTACAATAGACTGTGCTATGATGTCAACTAAAGGTGAGAAAAGAAAACAAGAGGGGGCTTTAATTGTGTATTTCAAAAACATTTTGCTTTTGAAAGAATATGAATCAAAAGCAATACGCAAAGCAACACACAAAGTTTATCATGGTTCCTCACCTCAATTGAGAGTATTCCAATACCCTTGCCTCAACAAGAGCTTTTTACTATAACTAAACTGATTATAACTTTGCTCATTATAACCAGAAAGAGACTTCACTGCTCAATCAATCCAGAAAGAGACTTCCGCTTATGCAACCTAGCAAGATACTTCTTTTTAATCACACTAGAAAGAGATTTGATTGCTTAAGCACACATGTGTAGCACCACAAAATTTGCCCTTTCGTTTTAACCGTAACTGGCTTATGTTTCGTTCATTTGTATCATTGTGCATATCATGACATTGGCTCTTGAGACATGGGATCAAGGTATTTCTATGGTTCAAGGTTTTCTTTTATTCCAAGTTTATAAGCAGCAAGCATCAGAGGCTTCACCAGTTATTTTGTTCAGCAATCGGATGCCGGATTATATTTTTTAGTAGGTTATTCTAAGTGCAGGAGACAGTTCATAGTATATTTTAGGCATTATACATGTGCAATATCAAAAGACAAGTTTCAGAGGGCAAACTATGCTCAGAACGGGTGAGAACGGATGACTCCCTAGGTTTCCCTCCTTGTGGAGCCAAGAAATTCAAATTTTCTATGTGTTAATCGATTAACACTTTTTGCCTAGCAAAGTGTTAATCGATTAACTAGTGTAAAATTTGTCCAGAATGTTCATTTTTCAGCACTGCAGAATTTCGACTCAATTTCAATCACTCAATTTCATCTTTCACACCAGTAGGATGATCTAAAAGTGGTTTCGAATTTGATTTATTTTCCAATTAATTCAAATTCCCTTTAAATTTAAACATTTTCATTCCTAATTCCACTCCTAATTTCTATTCCCCACACTAACCCACACTCCAAGCCACATTTAATTCCTAATCTAGGGATTATTTAAACAAACTCACTCCAAACCTCTCATAACTTTCACTCATTTTCTAATTTTTCTACACATATCATTTCAATTCTCTCAACTTTTCTCCCATTCCAAAATCCTCACTAAAGCTCCATAGACAAAAGCTTCACAAATTGTTCATTGTAATTTGTGAATTCTTGAGCTAAGCCTTCATTGCATCTTCATCTTTGGTTCGATTCTGGTGTGGAAGTTCATTTGGATCTTGAATTAAGATGTTGGAATCACTTTTGAAGGAGATTTTACTTATTTGTGGATTATTGCTTGGATCTTCAAGTTTTCTGGCTAGAGCTCCATAGATCCTTGAATTTCTTGCTTGGATCTGTTAATTGCAGCTTAACAACACTCACCAAAGTAAATCTCAGCTTTGTAGGTTGGTAAATCCTATATCTAGATTTGATTTTGCTTAATATTGCATTTCACAATGTAGATCCTTGACTTTTTGGTGATAATTGATCCATTGCTTGTTTTTATATTTAATTTTGGTGTTTGTTGGATCCAATTAATATTTGATTGCTGTGATTGGACATAATTTTCATGCATATTTGATTGCTTAAGCATGTGGATGGATACATAAGTGATTAATTGCTAAAAAGTGCTTTTAAATTGGTGATTTTCTGCTACTACATTAGTGTTAATCGATTAACCAGTTGCAGTGCAAAACAGGTTAATCAATTAACTAGTGTAAATTTCAGGATTTTTGGCTTTTCAAAGAGGGTTAACCGATTAACCACTTTTGCACTGCAAATGGTTAATCGATTAACATTGATGCAAAATGTGATTTTTGTGCATTTTCAAGCTTTTTTGATTTCTTTCCACTTCTAATCTTCATGGATTGATATGATGCATATATGTGGATTGTTCTTGAGTTGTTTCATCATTCTTGATAGCATGCTTGTGATTCTTCGATGCACGAATTTTGGTTTTTGTTTTGAATATCTTTAATTGTTGTGTTACATTCTTGATGTGATGATCATGTTGCATAATCATTTATGCCTTGTCAATTTCTGATTATTGATGTTCATCTTGCTGGATTTATGTTGCATGCTTATGTTCGTTTTCGATTCTGCAAGTGCATGCTTGTTTGATTGATTAATTGTTGTTGAATATGCATGCTATTCTTGATGAATGATTCGTTGTGCATCGAACTTGCTTGTGCATAATTGTTAATACATGTTTATCATTTGACTTTTCTTGATGCATGTTCATGATTGATCCGCACAATGTCATATGCCTTTGTTGAATGATGGATACATAATCATGTGTTATTCTTGGGTAACTTGATCATATGCTAATTATTGCTTAATCTTGGTTGATTGCAATCTTGACTCTTGGTTTAGCTTGTTATGCATGCTTGTTTATGATCATTGCTTATTTGTATGTGTTGCTTCATGGTTGATGTATGCTTGCTGCCTGACCTTTTACACCTGCTGTTTTGGATTTTCACATGCTGTTAATTCTGCAACTATTCTGCCTGCTGCTTTTTACACCTGTTATATGCTAAAATATGGGCTGTTAAATGTTGTTGTGCTTACTTGTTGGGTTTTTATTGCTGTTCTAAAGTTGAAGCGCTGTCGTAGCTTCTATTTTTGGTTTGTTTCCCTTGTTTCTCGCTTGTTCATGCATGTTCCCTTAAGGCCTCCTAGTCCAACTTAATTTTCGATTAAGCTTAGAGTAGAATAGACATTAGGAGTTTTATTCATGCATGATAACAATAGGTTAGTCCCTTTTAACCTCAACCATAGGTCCACCTTTTGCATGCTAACATTAGGATAAAATTTCCTTTCGCATCCCGGCCTTAGGGCCATTTTGCATGACAATGTTAGGACCAATTTTCCCCTTAGACCTTCTGCGCGTCTTTCTTTTCTCTCTTAAAACAACATCAAAACACTTAATAAAGATAATGTGCATTGTATGCTTTGAGCCTTCAGTACATTGGAAAAGGTGAACTGATGGATTTCTAACCTCATCTTAGGATACTTTGTGCGCGAGACACTTGGATCGTTAGCACAGAGTATTCGATCATATGTCATAGACTTTAGTGTGATGCACATTCCAAATAAAGTCAATTCATTTCTCTAAAACTCACAAACAAATTCAAATCATTTTCATACTTCAGGATCATTTTTCAAACCATTTTCAAAAAGAGTATGTTATTTTTCCGTTCTACCGCAAACAAGCATCGACCATAACTGCTGGAATGGGAACTTAACACCGCTCATAAAAAACACTAAGAAACCCGTGGTGAGCCGACCTACGGTTGCTCTGATTTCTCATACCAAATGAGGATACGTAGCCACAAGACAGTGATGTCCTAACGAGCAACCTTCCCCTCCTTCACCCGTAGTTTTCTGAACTACGTTGACTCTGACTTTCCCATTGCATGAGGGAAAACGTAGGTCTAGGACGTCAAATTCCTTTCGAGTCTCATTTTGTTTATCCCTCTTCATTTCTGTTTAGCAGTAGGCTTTAGATAAACACACCCTTTGATTAGACAACACGCGTGGATCCTATTAAGTACAACGGACACGAGGGGGTGCTAATACATTTCTCTCACGTAATCGACTCCTGAACCCCGGATTTGGTTGTGATGACCATGTTTTCTCCCTTCTTTGAGGTTTTCTTTGATCGTTTCCTTTCCCATTGTTAGGATAAATAACGTTTGGTGGCGACTCTTCTGTTTTTTTTGCCGATAGTTTCTCGCAGTTTCGATAATAGGCAAGAGACTTCACTGCTCAAGCAACCTTGTAAGAGACTTCCTCTACTTTAAACAAACAGTTTAGTAGAAAAGATAACAAATATTCTTTGATACACTACCAAAAGTATAGTATTTGTACAACAACCACAAAGGTTCTTAACTCTTAAGATTTATAAGATATACAAAGATAATAAATCTTAAGACCTTATGCAATACTAGTTATAAACAATAGTTCAAAGTTATGCTCAAGTTATTCTGATGTAGCATTTTTGTCACCTTCTTTCAAATCTTCAGGTTCCTTTTATAGAGGCAGAAAAGAGCCGTTGGAAGGGATGAACATAAGAGATTTCTTTGTGAAGAAGCATGCCAAGGAGGACGTATCTGGTTAGAACCATTGTTCAAATAATAATAACATTGTCCATAGCACCTTTCTAAGTACTAGGTATCTACTAAAAGGTATAACAGACTGAAGAGGTCACACCATCATTCCTTGAGCCTTACAAAACAAAACCCTAGTTGACTATCTTCAAACTCTTGCATTTTGACAAGACTGGTTTTCTTTTGGTACAAAGTATAGATCAAAGATTTAACACCTTTTTCTGAGGTTATCAGAGTCTAAGTTGTCACCAGAGGCAAGAATACCATGATCATAGACTGAACCTTCAAAGAAAGAACCACCACGTTCCAAGTCTAATCCTTCAGAGCCATCAAATTATAATCTTCCAGAATCTGAGATACTTTGCTTCTCCACATATGCTTTTAGCAAGTTCTATTCAGAGTTAAATATAAGCTTATCATCCTGCACACTTGAACATATGTTATCATCAAAAATCAAGGGATATGAAAAAGTTTATTCCAACAAGTATGTTTCCACAACTAAACCTAGGGGGACTGGTGGCAAATGATATGTATAATCATGCAAATGTTCAACTTAGACAAGTGTATATAAAAAAAAAGCCAACTGGGGAAATAAGAAAAATTGGTATGTCGCAAGTATTGTCATATGGTAATGTTGTGTAGTCTAACAACATTTATCACGCTAGAGGAAACTCCTTCATCATAGCAACAAGAATTTAATGAAAAAAGGTGAGAAAAAAATAAGAAATGAGGTTTGATTTATGTTAGGATTTGAAAACTTTTTCAAAATATTTAAAATTAAAATATTTTCAAGCATAAATGTTAATGATAAATAAACTAGGAAGAGAAATAGACATGGAAAATTTATCATCCATAATTCAGAGTAATGTCCATTTCCCTTAAATTTGAGAAATTTCCACTTCAATCCAACATGTCATGATTTCACTAAAGTATCTTCTAGTCCAACTGAATTATAACTAGCTATCTTAACCACAAAGAACTAACTACAACTTAGTTTCTTTATATATTTAAAGAATTATTTCAGAATTTCAAAGTAATTATTTAATTAAATTTTAATTGTCTTTTTCTTAATTATTTTTGTGATAAAAAAGTTTTATCTGATTTATTTGGTATTTATTGGGTTTATTGGGATTTATGAGATTTTTATTTAATTAAAATAATAGAAAATTGAAAATAGTGAGGTGTGAGGTGAAAGTAGAATAATAAGGTAATTGGTGTGGTAAAGTGTAGGAGCCCAATAGTTGAGGGAGAATTATGAATTAAATAAAATAATTGGAATTATTAGGTAAAATAAACAGTTAAGTGAGAGGGGTAGAGATTTTTTTTCGTGAGATACATGAAAAGTTGGAAAAGGGAGAAAAATGATAGAAACCCTAAAGAGGACTCTGGGAAGGAGAAATCCTTACCAAAGCTTGAATTCTTTGCTTGAAATTAAGGTAGGGGAAATACTCTAATATTGATGTCAAAACCATGAAGAGTAGAGATAAGTCCTCACCCTCCTCTAGGTTTTCTCATCTTTTCCACCATTGTTGATGCTTATGTGTTTTTGGAAAAAAAAGGTTGTGTAAACTTTGTTATGATTGTTGTGAAATACATGAAATTTGTGTTTGTTTTATGCTAGAAATTATACATGATGTGATGATATGAATTTGAATATTGTTGTTCATGTTGGTATGAATTAGTATGATGAACATGATAATGAATTTGCATGATAAATTGGTGTTGACGTGTAATTTGTGCTGATTTGATGAGGTTTCTGTTTAACAAAGTAAAAGTGATGTATCTCTGTTTGAATTGGGCGATTTTGGGTTGAAATCAGAGCTTTGGAAATGCTCCAATGGTAGAAAATGCAGTTTATGCAATCTGCATAGCGGCGACGGATGTCACCGGCGTGACAGACGTCACCAGCGTGATGAATTGACCATCGTGCAACCGGGAGAGATGACAGATGTCGACATGGTGACGGGGCGACTATCATGGTCCCCAAGACGGGCTTCTGGCCCAAGCGTTATCATAGTGATGTTATGTATGTGTGTGTGTGTGATAGAGAGAGAGAGAGAGAGAGAGAGAGAGAGAGAGAGAGAGAGAGAGAGAGAGAGAGAGAGAGAGAGAGAGAGAGAGAGAGAGAGAGAGAGAGAGAGGGTGACGACCGTCATCCTGGTAGCAGGTTGACAATCGGTCCATGCAGTTGACCAGTTCTAATTGGTTGACTTGTTTTTTTGAGCCGTTTCCAATGGCAATGACTGTCTACTATTGTTTTCTTTTAATGTTTTGGTGAGTTTGAAGAATTAATGAGGGATGTATCGAGTTATCTGAAATTTCAGAGCTGATTCGAAAGGTAACCAGTTGAGATTAAAGTATGTCTTATAATTCTAAAATTCATGAATAAAAGTGGAAGAGTCGTGTAAGAGCTCTGGGAGTCATGAGCTGACTCTATTGAGAATTGGTGTGAAATATTATGTATCGGTGAGTATTGTGGGGTATGAATATGTTTATATTTAATATGGCGAGTCATTTTATGTTATATATATATATATATATATATATATATATATATATATATATATATATATATATATATATATATATATATATATATATATATATATATATATATATATATATATATATATATATATATATATATATATATATATATATATATATATATATATATATATATATATATATATATATATATATATATATATATATATATATATATATATATATATATATATATATATATATATATATATATGGGGCATATCTAGTGAGAATACTACTTTTATGTGAGAATGTAGGAATAATTATTAGCCCTTAGATTTAAAATTGAGATATGTGTCACTTTCATAATTTATGTTGTGTTCAATTAAATGATGAAAGAGATACATATGTTCATTAAATAAATATTTTAATCACAACCATTTATTTTTAAATCTAAGGGCTATTAATTATTCCTACCATTCTCATATAAAAGTAGTATTCTCACTAGATATGTCATATATATATATATATATATATATATATATATATATATATATATATATATATATATATATATATATATATATATATATATATATATATATATATATATATATATATATATATATATATATATATATATATATATATATATATATATAATGTTGAGTTATCATTATATAAGGTGTTTAATGATGTTGATTATGTATTGATGAGTATTGGTGAGTGGTGTTGAGTTGTATATATACTTATTCTGTTGAGTTTGAAGAGGAACTGTTGAATTATCATTATATGATGTGCTGACTTATGGTGATGCACTTTCATTCTGTTAACTATTAAGTGCTCAAGAATATTATGAAAAATCATATCATGTTGCATATGCTTAGTATTCATAAAACCTGGTAAATACTAATTTTTTTCTAAGTGTTTTTCTGCCTCACAGCAGGTGTAACCGGTTAGACCTTTCCTGATAACCAGTTACACGTTCGTAACTTTGAATTCTTTGGCCTTGTACAACAGGTGTAACCGGTTACACCATTTCATGTAACCGATTACACACACGAACTTTAAACTTCTTATATTTCCATATTTATTTTGTATTCCTTGTTGTCCAGGATTGTTGGAAGTAAGAGAGTCGATTTTGAGATGATTGTTCTCATTTCAACTTTTTTTAATTATAGGGTGTTGTTGTCTTTGTGATTGGTTTAAAGCTTGTGTCTATAAGTCTAGGATAAAACTAGTACAGAGTTCTAATAGATAGTAAAATCTCTTACTGCGTAAGGGGACGGGAGTACTTTCGGATTATGAGGGGAACCAGGATATATCGTTGTGTCCTTTATTTTTCTGCACTTTACCGCTTTCATCACTTAACATCAAACCAGAAAAGTAATCACACTTAAGTCTAAAACCAGAAAATTTTAAAGTACCTAATTCACCCCCTCTTAGGTGCATTCCATAATTACAAAAATGTGTGCTAAGGTTTTTCTTATAGAGATACCGTGATACTATCAATAAGCGAGAGAGTTAATTCGCTTATATATGGGTAAACAATTTCACCACGGTCGTATTCAATAACCGTGATGAAATGTAATTCCTTTCACAACAGTTGACATTACCAAACATGGTGATAGGTATTTTAATTTTAATATGTATATCATATTATTAGATCAACATTCATTGTAACAAAAAAGTAGAAAATTGTTGCAGCTGAGATTCGAACCATGTCGCTCCATGAATGTATAATCACATCTACTTGTTTTGACCATAATGCAATGTCTTTTCACCTATATAAAAAAACAAAACGCATCCATAAATGAGTTATTACCACTGTTAATTGTCAGACCATTGTAAGTTAGTGTTACCAAAGGTATATTATATAGTAGTGGTAAAATGAAAGGCTTCAGCTAAAAATTGATAAGAGATCCCTTTAGAGCCGAGTGGAACCATAAGATATGGAAAATTACTGAGATTATCATCTCACTCCACTATCATTGTCGATTTTCATGTGATTCTTAGTAGGTTAAAAGTAAGGACAAACTTGTCCGATGATGTTTCTAAGACTCTTGTGATTGTGATCTTATGTTATAGATCATGTACATCTATGGATATAATACATAGATCTTAGTTTTTGATTAGGCACTCTTGTATATCATGTGTCCTAATTGTATATTATTCTTTTTGAACATGTATATATAATAATGTTGTTAGGAACTTATGTTATATCAGTACCAATTAACATTGTGTATAATGTATTTTCTTGATGTATACTATACATGGTGTTACATGTTAGGGCCGCTCCTTTTTGTCCTTGTGTTACACCTACTTATTCACCAAATAATTGGCAATTGTAAACTTCTTCTTCATGTCTGGTATCTTGGTGATGGGACAATCATAGGGGATTTAGGGGAAGTAACTTAAGCTTTTGACATCATCGGGAGACTAGTCCAAGATTAGGTCTCGAATTGAATATTCACAAAACTAAATATTTTGACCTTCGTGTGATGATAGTAAACTTCGTGGGGAGTCATTTTTGTCATACATTAGGAGGCCGATGTTGAATATGAATTTTCTTAGAGGAGATATTATTCAAGATGAAGGTTTATCATGGGGTTGTCCATGAAGAGAGCAGTTAGGGATGATGAGCTAATGCATCTTCCGCCACAACTAAGGGGTCCTTAGAGTGATCTTTTTCTACTTCGTTCATGCATGGGTATCTCCAAACTCTTTTTTGGACTTAAAACATGTCAACCTAGTCATATGGAGAAAGCAATTATTTAGTTTGATAAAGAGTTGCAAAGGGCGCTTGAAGACATCATGGTTGGTAGAGGTCCTTTCTTTTGAGACTTTCAATGGATGATGGCTTCTTTACATATTAGAGTTAGGGGATTGAGTTTGTACTCGACAGTAGAAGCTGCCTCATATGCGTTTGTGGCTTTTAGGGGCTAATCTTGGTTATTATATGGTCATATATTGAGAGACAGTGGGATATATGGGATGTACCTTGATTTCGACGGAGTTTTGGATGGTCTTAGTGTTGCGATTCTAAATTTTGACCTTAGCAGTTTTACTAGAAAGGATATTGTCCCTCCTAAAGCATAACATGTTTTGGAGAGTGTGTTTTAGTAAAAGTTTTCAGGTCATGGATGTAAAGTTTGACATGACCATTAGACAGAAAGCAGTTTTTAGTTGTTTGCAAGCAGCACATGCGCAAGATTTTCTCTTTGCTATCCCTATTAACGGTCTAGGCCAACATATGTCTCTAGTAGAGTACCGTACCATTCTTAAGTACCAACTTATGATTCCCTTATTTCTTGTTGATGAGGTTCACCCTCTTTGTCGTAAGGCTTACTTGGATATATTTTGTGAACACGTCATTCATTGCAAGGAGCTCCTAGGATTCAAATACCGACATGACTTTGTTAGGAATGTCCTAATTGATATATTTAGGGGTGTTGGGATATCTATGAAGAAAGAAGGCCTGTGAGTTTCTTGACTGACCCACATGGAGGGAGACCGACTCTTAGGTCAACAAATGTTCTGGTGTATGAGTGGGTAAGAGGTAAACATGTATGTGTATGCTTTAATTACTGGGATTTCCGCAGTGGTGGGACTGAGGATTGTAGGTTTTACTATGGGACAAGACAAATTTGCTTCAAGCAAAGTGACTAAGCATGAGAAAATATGTTCCGACAATCAACGTACTTTCATACCATTTGTTTTTAATATTTTTGATCTTCTAATATCAAAAACAGTGGATCTTTCACAGAGAGATTAGAGGCTCATGCATAGTAATGTTGTGTCTCTTAGAAAAATAAATATAATTTTTAAGAGAATTGATTTTCCTATCCAAAAAAGAACAATGATGCAACTTGTTACCTATATATATATATATATATATATATATATATATATATATATATATATATATATATATATATATATATATATATATATATATATATATATATATATATATATATATATATATATATATATAACAATGTTGTATCTCTTAGGCATATGATATACTTTATTATGATTTGACTTGCTATAGTTTGGACTATAGTATCTTTGTAATGATAAACTTTTTTATACGTTCGTTAATAAATGTGAAAGAAATGGAGAATAATAGTGTTTTTTAGTTGGTTTCTTAAGAAATCCACTTTGAACTTTTTGTCCTTTTTTTGATTAATTTCATAACTCTATCAAATATCTGAAACAATAGCGAATCAAGATTTCTTACTTATTTCTCTAGTGCTCAATGATTTTTGGTGTAGCTTTAGGGCTTGGTCTATTGGTCTATTGTTGGTGGGTTTGAAATATGAACTCTAGCTTGATTTCTATTGGGTGGTGCTTTGTTGTGCAGGTTGTTCATGGGCTTTCACACCTTCTCCTTGGCTGCTTTCTATTTTTTTTTCTTTTTTGTGTGTGCTTTGGTTGATCTCTTATTTTTAGTTGCTTTGATTGTCTTGGAACTTCTTGTGCTCTATATTATTTTACCATTAAAAAAAACATCAAAAAATTGATATTATGAGTGCATAAAGATTAGTCTCTTGATTACATAGGGTTTACATTTCGATCTTGTAAAACTAACAAAATAAATCCTCTTGACAATAACAATCTACTTCTTCAATGAAAAATTCATCACAAGAGATACAAATAAACCGTGGTGCATTGAAACAAATAAATGAAAAGGATGAGCCTCATGGTGGCATTTTATACAACACTTCAATGGAAGTTTATAGAAGTGGAATAGGTTAATCCAGCACGCCAGTTAGAAGGAGCAACATTCCATGCAAATACAGTTTCTTTGGTTGTGTAAGAAGTAATCTTGAAAGAAAGTGTTTGGCCACCAAGTGTTGCAAATGCTTGGTAAGAAGCACCCCAATTGTGGCTCATTCTAATCCATCCTGTCCTGCTTCCTTTCACCCACATGTTGGCTATATCTCCTCCACCTCCCACATTCATCACGTACACTAATAACCAATACCCATTTCCTTGAAAAGAGAATCGAAATCCTTGTTTCCTTGCGCAAGGTACTCTGAGAAATCGATAATTTTTTAATCAACAAATAACATCATATGTACAATATTCATAAACACCTGAATAATCAGGTCAGGTATTTATGAATATATGTGAGATAAAAAAACTTAGTTAATTATTACCTGCGATACATAATAGGGATGATACCAGCCTTCCACTCTGCGATTTTCATGAAAGCAGGTTTAGACATATCAAAATGTGAACGTGGTGGGTTGCACCATCCACCATTATCAGAGGCTTGAGACCAATTAGGAGGGCATAGATTGGTGGCAGTGACTGTAGTGTAAGGCACGTTGGTGTTACAGAACTTTGACTCGACACATTTTATTTGATAACAAGTCCCACATGCATACCCATTATTGAACAATCTTGAACTCAATGCTGCTGTGTCTGTCCCATACCCGTTCACAAACAAATTTCCATATCCACATGCTCCCCCTTTATAAAATCAATAAGCAAAATTGAACGCCACAAAAAAAACATGTCAATTTAAAATCAACTCAGCGGATAATTATGCATAAATATCATATTAAAGAAGTGCAGATTCGAATTCACTATGTTGTATATTAAACTACTAAACCAATAACCAAAAATATATATATAATAATATTAGTAGTGAATATTTTACAACGTACCCATGGTGGCGGAAGCGGTCTCGTCGCCGTAAAATGTGGCATTAGCAAAAGTCCATGGACTTGGTTGAAATGTCGCTGATACTACTGCTGGTTTAGCTATAATTGTGAGCATCAATGTAATTGTAATTGTATTCAAGAAGCTACAATACTGATGAATTGTAGCCATTGTTGAGATTATGGAAAGATTAATGAATGCAATTAATTGGATGTGCTCAATGAAATTGTACATACATGTGTTCTTATATATAACTTCCAATTAATGTAGAACGTCACTAATTGGAAAAACTTGCCTTCGTGATTTCCACTAAGATCGATTATGTCTCTATCATTACAAGTCAACAATATTACTGATGTTGTTTGTTTAATTTTATGTTGTTGTCTTGAAACAATATTGCTAGCCAATGATGTGGTTACGTAGAGAAAGATACAGGAATATTATATCATTCCTGTATTTATTATACAAGGAAAAAAAAAAGAGTCGTGCTCTTATCAAAACAATAAAGTCGTGCCAACATGTTTCTAAAAATAAACTTTGTTTAGTCAAGAAAAAAGACTCCTTCCCCCGCCCCTATAATCATGCCATATATCAGCAGGTGCATGTTGTTGATGAGTAATCAAACATTTCAAGCTGAACTGGATATTCAAAAAGTCGATAGAAGTCCATGAAATTGAACTTACATTAAGGAGATGAGACTTTGTAAGTGTAAGCCCGACGCCTTTAGGTACCCCAACAAAACTCAATATCAAATAATATTTTTGAGTAAAATTATTTTTTACATAAAAATCAAGTTAGAGTAATGTAAAAAAAATCCGTAACTATTCTGGTGCTGAACAAAAGATTGATGACGTGTTTGTATGAAGTTCTCTCGATACTGTGGTGCAGATCTCTAGTATGGTAGAGTAAAAGTGTGCCTACAAGGTTAACATTTCAACGCACAATTCAGTGAGGACAAAGAGATGTAACTTACAAAAACAGATGAAAACATACATTTCATGACGCATATAGGAGCTTATATAAGATGGATGGGTGGTTAAAACTTCTATCAATAGGTCTGAAATAGAATACGAAACATCATCAAATTGGATATGATGGTTGATGATGAGCGAATAGTCTGGACCCACCAGTGTGCTAGCTTCTGACGAAGTTTTATCTATTCATCGGTGTCATATAAAGATATTTTGAATTGAGCTTTTAGTGTTTGGTCAGTCTTGATAGGTCGTTTTTTCTTGTTGGATTGTTTGGCCGACCCAAAACATTATGTGTTCTGTTGCGAACCAGAAATGACGTGGATTGAGGAAACTACGACGGAGTGAAGCTTCCTAAGCAATTAGGTGATGCAGCACCATGAATCAGAGGTTATGATCGTGGTGCCTCTTGAATCAAAGATGTTGATTTTGAATCAACGGTTAATCTTGAAACGACGTTGCTAATCTCCGTTACAGTGGATCAGAGTGAGGTGCATGTATGGTTAGCACTCCAACATCCAAGTCAATTTAGAGTTCAAGATAATTGTAATGAGAGTGGAGATTAGAGATTGTGTGCTTGAAAACTATTTATGAAGGTATTTATACCTTGGGCTCAATGGAGCGGGAAAAATAAATGGGTCTTATCTTATTAGGCCTTTGACCATCACTGAACAGTTTCCCTTAAGACTCTCAGGCACTTTGGATGTTGGGCGAATCTTTTAGCAATCATGGCTAGCCTTCTAGAATGGTTGTCTATGCGTCGACTGGCATGCACTATCTTGGTTTTGCAGTTCCATCATTAAAATGTTTCGTCATTTTTCTCTTGACGTGTGACCTAAAAAGGTAGAGAGTGGCGTTATGCAGTTTACTATGCACTTGAGTGTACTTGAACTTGATTGTGTTCCCAAAAAAAAATCTAATTGTTGATCTGCACTTGCTTCTTACTTTTAATTTGATCTACCCGATTGTCTTCGCATATATAAGGATAAAGGAAATGTGGGAAGAAATTTGAAATATACTTTTAGACTGAGCTTTCCCTTGTTTCCGGTGAGTTTTTACTTTTTCTCTAAGAGCATTTTTACAAGAGTTTCAAAGCATTTAAAGCTTCAAAGTTTCAAAGCTGCGGATTTCGGCCTTCTTTTTGCTTTCTTGCCTCCGACCTTACATTTCAAGGTACATTTTCTTCACCTCATCTATTTTATTCAAGCATTTATTGTATCTTTGTTACGATGAGTGATACCCCTATCATCATACACTACTACGAAAAATACATATAATGACAGTTTCACGTCCGTTGTTAGGTAGTGTGTGATTGTATGTATTCTAGTTTCCACAATGGGCGAGTCACCGTGGTTATAAGTTAAGTAGTGCGCTACTTATAACAACAGGTAAAGAAAACAATCGTTGTGAAATAATTTATAGTTCATGGGTTCGAATCCTAGCAACGTCATTCTTCTGTTTTAACATTTCACCACGGTTATATGTTCCAACCGTGGTGGTATGTGTAAGAATTTATTAGAAAATATGGGATTTTTTTCCATGCCCCTCATTAAACATATACAACCATTCAAATAGATTTTTGAGATAATTATCCTAAAAATTAAATTATTCTCGAATAATAACTTAAACGATCCAATGTTTTTCCAAATGCATGCATCTTATAATTCATGATTTCCTCATTAACCCATACAATTTGATTCAATCCCAAATTCTTCAAAGTAACGATGATAAATGGATGTTTTCTAAGTCTTTCACACAAAATTTGATTTTCTCTTTTTTTCTAGTTTATTTTGCAAACATTAAATTGTGTGTGAAAGACTCGGACTGACATTCATTTATCATCATTGTTTTGAAGAATTTGTGGCATTAAATCAAATTCTATAGGCTAAAGAGTAAGTCATAAATTACAATCATGCAATTCGATAAACATTGGATCGTCTAAGTTGATTTTTAAGAATAATTCAATTTTTTTAATCATTAACTAAAAAATCTATTTAAATTAATGCTAGTTCAATGAGGGGTTAGTGAAACAAGCAATCACATATGATATAACAAACTCACTAACAACATATATCAACTAAAACATCAATTAATTAACATATATTATAAGAACTTGATAACTAATTGTTCCTAAAAACTATGAAAAATATAAAGTAGAAGGGATAGTAGAAAACATGTGTTCACTATGGGAATATTATAAGAAAGAATCATATAATATTTATACAACGAACACAACTTCGCAACTCTCTTAGATCCATGTTCACACAACTAGTTGCATCAGTGATAAGTAAAGAACCATAACTATTTTCTAGCTACACATGAAAACCCATTTATTAATAAACAACACAAAACAACATCAACATCAACATCAACAACATGAAACAACATTTATCAACAAAAAACATACCTTTAATTGAAAAAATTCATGGAAAATTAAGACAAACAACCATGTGAAACAACATGAAAAAATAACATGTTAACATAAACTAGCAGTACATTGTAATTCAACAAAAATTTATCAACATGTTAACATGTGAAACATAACAAGGTCTTCAATCTTCATGCCTAGTTGAATTCGTATAGTTTTCAAGGTCTTCATCTTATTTTGAATCAGTTGCATTCAGATTCATTAGTTTCTTCATAATATCTTTTACTTTTCTTATCTTTTCAAGGTTAAGATTCTTGATAAAAATCTTCTTATAGCCTGTCCCACCAGACGGTTCAACAACATTAATTTGATCCATAACAACTTCAACTTCCTTGGCTTTGTTCAACCATATATCCAGCATATTAATAACCTCCTTTGAAACATCAATCTCTTGGACAAGTTTGCTCTCACTATTCGTGTTGAAAGAAGAATCTGAAATATAAGAGTAGGATAGATTTAGGTGGTGTCAAAGTGGCCGTAGGGAAGAAAAACATTTTTTCAAAACATAAACCTAAAGCATATTAAAATCAACAACTAAACATATGAAACCGAAGTAAATAATATGAAAAACCATGTGAAACATACAAAAAAAACAACAAAAAACGCATAAACTCTCTAACAAGAAGAAAATCATGTGAAAATAATGTGAAACATAACAACAACATACACAAAAACGAGAAAATAAGGAAGAAGAAGAATACATATATGTATGAAGAACAAGATTGAGGCTATAATGTAAAATAGGAAAGCTAACGATGAAGAAGAAGAGAGAAAATGTGTTCTAGGGTTTTGTTATGAGATATCCGGAGATACTGTCAAGAAGCGAGAGCTAATTCGCTTATATATGGCCAAACAATTTCACCACGATTGTATTCAAAAACTGTGATAAAAAGTGATGTCTTTCACAACGGTGGACATTAACAACCGTGGTGATAGGTATTTTAATATATATATATATATATATATATATATATATATATATATATATATATATATATATATATATATATATATATATATATATATATATATATATATATATATATATATATATATATATATATATATATATATATATATATATATATATATATATATATATATATATATATATATATATATATATATATATATATATATATATATATATATATATATATATATATATATATATATATATATATATATATATATATATATATATATATATATATATATATATATATATATATATATATATCATATTATAAGACAACATTCATTTTAACGAAAATGTAGAAATTGTTGGAGCTGAGATTTTAACCCCATCACTCCATGAATGTATAATCACGGTTAATTGTTTTGACTGTAATGCAATGTCTTTTAGTAAATATAAAATACAAAATACGTCCTAAAATGAGGTATTACCACAGTTAACTGTCAGACCATTGTAATTTAGTGTTATCAAAGGTATATTTTATAGTAGTGATAGAGAGTGAATTGGAGGGTAGTGCTTCTTCCTCTTTGAAAAGAAGGGTGTAACCTGAATCGCCTTCTTTTCCCTTTTCTAGTGGGGATTTTTAATTGGAGATCATTTCTCTTATTGAAGATTTGGAAACGGAATGAGTTTCTATGGACTCTTTTTGAAGGAACTTTTTCGAACAACTTTTCAGGAACCGTCGCTTTAAGAAAAACCGATGGGGTGAGGATTATGTCGAGAAACCGATTCCTCTCTCTATCTTAACTGAGGAAGAGATAGAAGTTGCTTAGCAAATGAGGGAACATTGTAGTGACTTTGTCTGGCTATATAGGAGAATGAGAGGTTGTGATTCCAATGATACTGAAATCGCACGTCATTTGGAGTGTCAGAGGTAGTCTAACACCGTGTCTTAGAATCACACTTGTAATGATTTTGCATGGAAACGGCTAGACGCATATATGCTTTGAATCATATTTATAGGAATAAGGCATGAGTCTGATTAAAGGCATTTATTCTTTAAATCATACTTACAAAAGAAGGACATGAAATTGGCTAGATGCAGCCATGATTTGGAAATGTACTCCACATCACAGAGGATCGTCCCCGCGAAAAGGGTAGAGGATCCCCACCCCTCTCTCTCTAAGGTAAAATCTTGGATCAATATTGACTTCTTCAAACTCCAACACTCACTTCCCTTGGATTGGCTAGATCTAAAGAGGGTGTCAGGTATGCATAGATGTGCGTAGTTCTTTGACAATGGGGTATTTAATTGTTGTAGTAGGATGTGCAAAGTGTCTTCGATGGCACCCTTAGGGGGATTATTTAATCTATTCAGACGTGTAAAGCATCTCTAATAGTTCCTTTGAAATCTTTATGCGCACTCGGCGTTGTGGGAAATTAATAGTTACAATTACATATATAATTGGTAAATGCATATAGTTTGCATTTAACAATTATATCAGTAATTGCAGCTAGGAAATATATTGACATATACATTAATTGAATTTTGCGGTCGGTCACAAGTGTATACCGATCGCTCGCCCTCGGATGTGTTTTTCTATCGTTTTGACCGCAGGCTATTCTGGAGGGCCGGGTCTTTGGCTTGGGAGATGACTAGCCTCTTATGGATGCAGTTGGTTCTGCTTCTTGGGGCCAGGGTGGACCAGCGTCTTAAGACTCATCACTCTCTTCGATATACCTAGGTTGCTTGGTTGTTCAATCAGGGACCATTGGATCCTGTCTTGTTCATCCCCTTCTCAAACATAACCCATGTGAGATTCTCTGTGAATCTTTCCAACTAGACTATTGGACAGTGGCCGATCGTGGATATTGACAGGTCTTCTAGTGGGTAGGGTCTGAGACATATCTAGCGGGACATTTCTAGTGGACTCCTACAAATCATGTGATGCATGTGGGATGCACACCTGCACTTGGTCGACAATCGGCCTTAACTATGAGCTTATGATATTCGAGTATCATTAATTACGAGCTTACGATATCTGTCATTGACTCCCTCTTTCATCCTCCTAGCGACGGTGGGAAGCTCGAATGTGGATAGGTCAGGTGGTAGATTACAAATTTTCAACCCGACTTTCATGGAAACCACCCTTAGACCCCGACACAAATCTAGACATGGGTCTGAAGTTCTTTCTCTTGCCATTCCGCGGGCTCGCAAATCTTGACGTTGGAAACGGTAATCAACTGAATTGATCCTGACAATCCTCTATGGATACGTCATACTATTCCCAACATTTGTATTTGAGGGAGTTATGAACCGGTAAATCATAGATTTGGATCTAGAATCGTCACATCCTGGATCTAGAACTTATATGGAAATTGTCTTTCGTTCGACGGTGCTTTTGAAGAGATTTTGACCTTGTGGAAATCGTATAAGTTTCCTATAGACTGCTCCAGTGTTCCATCATGGAACCAAAAATGGAGTGGATTGCAGAAACTATGGCGGAGCGAAGCTTCCTAAGCAATTCGGTGATCCAACATCGTCAACCGTTGCTAATCTTAAACCAACGTTTCTAATCTATAATACAATGGATTATAGGGAGGGGTACTTACATGGTTAGCAATCCAATGCCCAATTCAGTTTAAGGTTCAAGATAATTGTAGTGAGAGTAGAGACTAGAGATTTTGTAATTTTGTACCTGGAAAACCCTTTGAGATTGGACCGAGTTTGGCCTAACCCGTTATCCAACCCGCAGTTTCATTGTGAAAACCGACCTGAACCGACCCGTTCATCTATGGGTTGGGTTGGGTTCACAGTTTGTGTTTCAAATAAAAAATATTTTTTTTATGATTCTTTTTGTCGGTTTAAAAAAATCTAACACAATTTAATACAATTATACTCATTTGTAACACTCAAATTCAATGAAACACATCATATAATATCTAATAAAATTCATCAACACGACATAACACTTTATAATAGTATAAAATTCAACAAGACACGTTATTTCCATAAAATACATAAGTTAGAAATGATAAAAAAGAAAATAAGAAAAATTATTTAATCTTTATTTTTTGTTTTCACCATCAGTATCCAGTCCACTAGAACTCCTAATCAGGTTCGAGAGTCAGTTCTCACATCAAGTGGTTCCAGCCCCTTCTCGATTGCAGTTGTGGGGGATCGAACCATGGTTCTCCCTATCAAGTTCAACACTAATCACCAATGAACCAACTTTTAAAAAATAATTATGGTTATTAGTGAGATATTAATTTTATATTTTTATTTAAAATAATAATAAAAATAATAAGAAATTATTAAAGTAAAATCAATGGGTTGGGTCAACGGGTCTGCGGGTTGCAAAACTCATACCTGGTGCCCAAACCAAAACTACATGGGTTGTTATGGGTTGGGTTGGGTATACTTGTCATGGTTGTCAAACTCAAGGGTAGACTCGTAAACTCGTACGAGTTTACGAGTCTTTGAAGCAAGAACGAGTAAACTCACACATATAATCTTTTTTTGATAGACTCGAGTAGAATCAGGTAAACTCACACAAACTCGCATAGACTCGCGAGTCTATGGTGAGTTTACGAGTTTATAAGTTTTTCTAAATTTTACTTATTTAAAAAAAACAAAAAGGTCCTGAATTCTCCAAAGAAATTATTTTTCTGAAAAAAGAAAACCCTTATTTTATTACTTGTATGAGAATTAGAAACATATCTCTCCTAGTCTCTTCTATCTCTTATTGTGTTCACGTTCATTGTCATAAATCAATCATTCGTTGTGTAAGTGTTCTCTTATATGTTTCACATGGATGCTTTTCTTGTATATCCTTTTGTGTTATGTTCTCTTATGTAAAGATGATGCACCATTTCATTTCAATCAGATTCACTGATCTCCAATCCCCATGTATCAATTTGCACATGACAAAATGGTTTAGAAGATTTATGATTTACTACAGAACAAACTTTTGTGTGTCTTGCAATAATATATTGGTCACATGATTCTTTTTACAGGTTTTACTAATTAATTAATTATTAATAATAATTATAAATATCCCGCATGTTAAGGATGTTTAAAAGCCATTATCAATTAAGAAGAAATTAATCATTTAAGTCTTTAACTAACTTTTCTATTTTGCTTGTTATATTATTGATTTTTTTTGTTAAGAAGTTTGTTATGGAGTATGAAATTTAAATATTGATGTTAATTGGTGTTCTTTTATATATATTTGTGTCATGTATGAGGTATTTCTAGGTTTATAAATATGTGTGTGTGTGTGTGTGTGTGTGTGTGTGTGTGTGTGTGTGTGTGTGTGTGTGTGTGTGTGTGTGTGTGACATATGTGTTACATACATGTTTTTGAAAGTATTTTCAAATTTTCTATAGACTCGTACGAGTTTGTGAGTCGAGTCTACAAATCCTTTACAAGTTTGAGTAGACTCACGAGTCTAACAAACTTGATACCCATAAATGAATTGTTTGGATAATTTAAGGGTTGATTCGGGTAAGCCAATTCATGGACCGACCCACACCCATGAACACCCCTAGCAAGCATATAATAGGATTTATTAGAAATACATAAGGTGTAATGAGCAATTCCAAAAGTAAACATTCACATGAGGAAGTATTTCAAAATTCTTAACCATGTCCCCTAGAACTTTGTACGGGGGCTACTTTGTAAACCTCATGGGGTGCTAGCACACCCTAGTGAAAAACCAAAAATGTCCTTCAAATCTAGAAATGCATCTCCGAATGGACCCATAGTACACACACCTCAACACTTTGTAAGTGAGTCACCCCCAATTTGCCCAAAATCTAGTTTGGAGATACATCCATGTATCAATGTTATGGTGACTTTGTAAGTGCACATCCGTAATAACCCTGATTTCAAAAGTCAGTGATTTTTATGGGGATGCATCTCCGAACGGGTTTTGATTCATGTAACTCATGCCAGTCTTCCCCTTTCCTTCTTCTTCATTTGTTAAACTTTCAAAACACCAAAAAAGCTCGTGAGAAAATTTCAACTAGTTGATTTTTCAAGGTAGAACACCACTTCTACCCCCATTACATACAACCCCAAGAAATACATTTCACTCCACTCGACCTTTCTCAACTACTCACATTTGGAAAGTTTCTCCTCACTTCCTTTTTCTAAGATGTGATGCATGCATTATTTGATATGTTGTTTAAGGTACATTGGAATGTAGTTACATTTGTAATAGGTAGTTTATTGAAACATACATTCATATTTTTTTGAAGATTAGAGCATATGACATGTTGGGTTTTTGCATTTCCTGCCATTTTTCGTGGTTCTGGTTTTATGGAAACACATCTCTAGAATTTTCCAGTTTTTTATTTTCCCAAATTATGGAGATGCACTTCCTTAATTTCTCTACACTCATACAACTCTTTGATTTGGCATGTCTGTCATGTGCATTTGACTTGTTTTATAATGATATGATTTTCTTTTTTATTATATGTATAATGGTTGAAAACAAGGAAAAATTGAGGCACAATCAACATACATCGGTTCACATGGAGAATGCCAGACTCTCGCGACCACCAGTTGGTATGACTTCATTTGATCCAGAAGTGTTGAATTTCTGAGCTCGTGTATCTTCGGTGCCGTCTTCCAGGAGGCACGTTCCCTTTCTGCTTTTGAAGCTCAATAGGATGAACTTGTTGTTGTTGATGTTCTTGATAGTTTTTCAAGAGTCCCCTATGTCACCTCCCTACTTCCTCTTTCTGCAAACGATGTTGATAAGCATGTATGGGAAAGAGAGGTAGCATAAATATTTAATTAATTTTGCATTACATTTGTTTTATACTAATTGAATCGACTGACGCTGTTGTATCTTTTTGTAGTTCTGTGACAGTGTAAAAAGCATAAATTACATAAGGAAGATTTTTTAGTCTACCATAACATAAAGAGACATGGTTTCAGGATGCATTGTAGATATATGGGCTGCAAGGTTTATGCATGACTAGGTACAAGACCATTAATCATGGCATGTTGGCGGCTTTTGTGGAGAAATGGAACTCGGAGATGTCATATTTTCATATTCCTACTGGTGAAATGTCCATCACTCTTGATGATCTCTCATGCCTCATATATCTTTCTATCAGGGGAAGATTACTAAACCACTCCAAAATGTATTGACTTGATGCACTGGACATGATGGTGACCTAATTGGGAGTTGGCCCAGATGAAGCCTAAATAAAGATTAGTGCCACAAGAGGCATTCATTCTAGATTTTAATATATGGGGAAGTTGTACGATTACCACCTGGTTGCGGAAGTGGAGGTATAAGGTGATGATGAACAAGTTTTGTACCATAGACAAAGTGCATTGAGGTCATACTTCATGTACTATGGAAGACAAGACAGATGACAGGAAGTTGCATGCTACTTATGCTAATATATTTTCACTTTTACTATTACTAATATATGATAAAACTTGTGTTACACCGTTACTAATATCTGAATAATTTTCAGCATGGATTCTCTCTCACTTTCCTCGCATATCCGATTGGGCACTTGATGATAAATACACCGAGGATTGTCCATGTGTTTGCTCTTATATCCCTCTTGAAGGGAATCAAATGATAAATTTGTTTCAGGTGTTTATTGACCACACTTTTAGCATATGACAAGTGCTACTGTGCATACTAAGATCACTATCAGACACGTCCATTGGACGACATAGCCTTCTACTCTGGATGTTTGTCTTGTAGGTCATACATGATGTATCTGTTGGAACAAGTTTGGTTATACAACTATCCTTAAGTTTTAATGATAACAAAGTGTAGAGAATAATTTTATACTCTAACTATTTTGCTGAGTGTGCAGAATATTAGAAACAAACTTTGGCTATGAACCAAAGGATAAAAGAATGTGTACAAACAAGTCAACTTTGACCTATGAAAAGTTAACATTTCTTAACAAAAACCATCCAGGCAGAATCTAATAAAATATCTAATTACAAGTTTATGAAAGTCTCAGAATCTAGTATTCCAAAAACTCTGAAGTCTCACCAAAATTCTGAAGTTTGACTGTGATCTCTACTCAAGCTTCAATCCACTTGCATAAGAAGCCTCTATCTAAAAATATTTGTATCAATATGGCAACACTATTTGATGTGACATAAGTATAAAATCAAATCTACTTTATATATAAACTATTGTACTATGTACCATAAAAAGTCTTCAACGTCCATCATACTCACCAACTATTAGCCGCAAGCACCACTCTAGTGTTTCATATGAAATGACCTTTATGCAAAGTTCACATAGAGGATATTCCATCTTCACCTCCTAAGATATCTATTTGCTTCTATTTAAAAGTTCTTTGAAGATTGAAGAAAATAAGAAGATTTAGATGCACTGAACATTCATCAACGCTTACACTCAAGATACGTGTACAGAAAAATAAGAAGTGTTTCTCACACTTATACACTTAGAACAAAAACTCATTGAATATTATTGTTAAGTATAATACTTGGTTTAAACATGTGTAAACTTCTTATTAAAAAAAACAACTCTGTAAACACAAAAATTGTTATCATAACTCTAATTGTATTCCTCAAGCGACCAGGTTGGTTAGGCTCTTGAGAAGTCAATGACAAGTAGTCGTTGAGGATTAAATCTCCTTAAGAGTCTAGGTTGGTCAAGATCTTAAGGAGTCAGTGACCGTCAGATTTCTTAGAGTAAAAATTCTTAAGAAGTCGGTGACAGGTTGTCATTGCTTTTGTAATCAGTTTGATTATTGGATTATATCCTTTTTGAATGTGAAATCACTCAGGTGGGTAGACTGGATGTATCCTTGTTAACAGGGAACCAGGATAAAAATACTTGTGTTATTATCTTTATTATTATTCTTTTTGTTTGATTTATTGGGTGCCAAAAGCTTTTTAATCTAGAAACCCAATTCAAACCCCCATTTCTTGTGTTTTATGCACCTTCAAGTGGCATCAGAGCTTTGATTCTGGTTTTGACTACCTTGTTCCAAACACATAATTGTGTCAGATAAAGATTCATTATTTTTAAAACATATTATGGCTCAATCAAATATTGATAAAGATCATTATTCTGTTAAACCTCCAATATTTGATGGAGAAAAGTTCGACTATTGGAAAGATAGAATCGAAAGTTTCTTCATAGGTAGTGATGTTGATATATGGGATATGGTGTTAGATGGTTACACCCATCCAGTAGATGCTAATGAAACTAAGCTTGAAAAATCAAAATGAATGATCAGCAAAAGAAGGATCACAAGAATCATCGTAGATCCATAACTATATTGATGAATGTCATTTCCTACTCTGAGTATGAAAAGATAACAAATAGAGACTCTATTAAGTCTATACTTGATTCTCTGAAAATGAGTCATGAAGGAAATGAGCAAGTTAGAGAAACTAAAGCATTGGCTTTAATCTAGAAATATGAATCTTCCAAAATGGAAGAGGATGCAATGATTAAGGAAATGTTCTCAAGATTTCAAACTCTTATGGTTGGATTTAAAGTCATGAACAAAGGTTATACCACTACAGATCGTGTAAATAAAATCAGAAGAAGTTTGTCTAAAAGATGGAGACCAATAGTGACAACACTAAAGGTGTCAAGGGATCTGAACAAAACTACTCTATAGGAACTTATAAGTTCTATGAGGAGTCATGATATTGAAGTTGAGGAGGATGATCCTCAAAAAAAGATTAAATCTTTGGCTCTAAAATCCAAAGGTAAACTTGAGAAGGCCAAAGCTTTTCAAGCTGAAAAAGAAGAGTTAGAAGAAAGTTGAGAAAAAGAAGACGAGTTGTCTCTACTCTCTAGAAGGGTCAACCATCTCTTGAAGAAAAAATAGAAGAAGTTCATAGGCCACAAAAGAATAGGTGGACGTTATGAGTCAACCTCTGGGAAGAAGAAGTCTAAAGATGACAAAGAAGTCACTTGTTTTTAGTGAAAGCGGTCTGGGAATTATAGAAATGAGAGTGTCAAACTCATGCCTAAAATAAAACCCTTCAAAGATAAGAAGAAGGGTTTTATGGCTACTTAAGATGACTTAGAAGCTTCAGAGGATGAATTCGAAGAAGAATAGTTACACATGGCACTGATGGCTAATTCATAAGCATCTAACTCTGAATCAAATTCGATTTAAACCCAAATGAGGTATTCTATAATCTTACTCGTTTTAAAGTTGAGTCCTTCCTCAATGAAATTCTTGAAAAGTTTCAGAGTCTTCAGAACAAACACAAGGATCTGAAAAGAATCCATATAGATGGCTCTGAAGTCCTTAGTAAGTTGAAGAAAGAGAATTCTAGTCTGAAAGAAAAAATTTATGTTCTTGAAAATGATAAATCTCCTCTAAAAAGAAAGATTAAAGAACTCAAAAGGAAATTCTTTTAGAAGCTCCTATCGAATCTGATGATGTCATAAAGAAATGTGACACAGCTTTTTAAAAATTTCTTACACGAAACATAGACAGAAGCAAAATGGCTTCCATAATCTATGGAGTAAGCATAAATGGGAAGAGAAAAAAAAGACTTTGTTATGAGCCACCCAAACACTCTAGGGTCAAACCTAAATCTAAAAAAGAGTCTACAAAATCAAAAGCTCTATATTCGTATTTCACTTATGGGCACACACATGGTTATGATGCACAAAAACCCCAGGTTAAGAAAAACTCTGGGAAAACAAACAAAAAAAAAGATCCAAAAAGATATGGGTATCTAAAGATAAAATAATCTATGTTGCATACATCCTTAGCAGCAGAGTTGAAACATTAGTCATGGTACCTAGACTCTGGATGCTCACGACACAAATTCCAAAGTCTAGAACTTAAGCCAAGAGGCATAATAGGTTTTAGAGGCAATCAAATGGGTAAGATTGTTGGCTCTGGAACTATTGATAAAGGATTTCTTCCTTCTATAAATAGGTTTTTACTTGTTAAAGGTTTAATACATAACTTATTGTCCATAAGTCAATTAAGTCACAGTGGTTATGATATTATCTTTAATTAAAATTCCTGCAAAGTTGTTAGTCAGCTGAATGGCTCTATACTCTTCAATGGCAAGAGAAAGTAAAACCACTACTACGAAAAACACATATCATAACAGTTAGAAAAGGGATAAACCACGTCTGAACAACCGTTGTGAGGTAGGGTTTGATTGTATGTATGATGCTTTCTACCACAGGCCTTGGACCGTTGTGATAAGATAGGTAGTGCGCTATATATCACGATGGTCAAGGTAAACAATCGTTGTGATATAAAGTGAATGGTCATGTGTTTGAAACCCAATGAATGTGTGGTTAATAATATTATGTGTGCTATATTTAAAAACGGTTAGTTTAAAAAACTGTGATTAAATACTTTGTTTTTTTTTAAATAATTTATTTTTCCATATATTATAGACCTGTATTTGTTTTTTATTAGTCTATTACAAACCAATATATATATATATATATATATATATATATATATATATATATATATATATATATATATATATATATATATATATATATATATATATATATATATATATATATATATATATATATATATATATATATATATATATATATATATATATATATATATATATATATATATATATATATATATATATATATATATATATATATATATATATATATATATATATATATATATATATATATATATATATATATATATATATATATATATATATATATATATATATATATATATATATATATATATATATATATATATATATATATATATATATATATATATATATATATATATATCAAATTAACCATTACAAATACCATACCCCCCTCCTTTTCAACTAACACATTAAAATAGTTGTCCATTGTACAACGTCTACCAACTTCGTCTAAGTCTTCGGAAGAGGAAGATGTACTGTCATTAAACGTCTACATAAACAAGTGAAAAAAATGAATATCACGTGATTTGAATCATAATAGCAAATTAATATGTTATTGAAAACATTTCATGATATTTTATACCCGATCTCAAGAATCAACAATGTCGGTAAAGACGATGTTAAACATGTATTTCATTACATAGTACCCACACTCATATCCCTCTGCTTGTATCCTCGTCTACAAATTTACATACTTCATGAATATATATATATATATATATATATATATATATATATATATATATATATATATATATATATATATATATATATATATATATATATATATATATATATATATATATATATATATATATATATATATATATATATATATATATATATATATATATATATATATATATATATATATATATATATATATATATATATATGTTCATGATTAATATGAAAGTACGCGCGCGCGCGTGTGTGTTTCACGATTAACGTGTGTGTATGTGTTTGTGTGTGTGTGTGTGTGTGTTTGTGTGCGTGCGTTTCAGGATTATTCCACTTACCTTGGCCTCACAAAATGCGGGCTTTTTTTAGAGTTGTTCAATCTATACAGCCTCTCGACAATCCTGTATATTGAAAATGATTTAAAAATATCACACACTAAGATAATTACAAAGTCTAAGATAAAATTTCATTAAATGTCTCAAAAACATAAATTTATATCTAATAATAGATTGTTTCATCATAGGATCAAGTTCTTTGTGTAACTAACACAATGTAGTTACTATATTCGTTTGAAGAGATATGATGATCAATCGATAATGTTCTCTGAAGGAACAATACAAGTATATATAATTAGTATTTGGTAAAACATGAAAACTAAATATAATATAGACAACATAATTTTAAAACTATTCACTTATTGAGGAACGATGCTAAGTAGCATTCTTTCCCATCCGTTATCTCTGATATTAAGTATTCTTCAATGTTTTTAGAGGAATTATTTGTAAATCATACTCTAATTGGATCATACAATCCATAAGTATTCGATTTATGTAATTCTTTACATACACGGAGAATGTGCCTAAAAGGTTAAACAAGATACAAAAAAACATGTGAGGAATTAATTCTATACAAAATAATGAATGTGCCAGATAATGAGATATACTTACGTGCACCAAACTAGTAGTAACCCAATGTCCAACCACCGCTTTCCATGAATCATATCCATTATATCTTTAGGAATCAAAAAGAATTCCTTTAACCCCTCAATCGTAGGATCATGTTCTAGTGGAAGAGTAATTATTGCTTCTTCATTACGCACAACTAAGCCATAATTTTGGAATATGATTCTTTTGAAGGAGCCAATAACCCGTATTGGATATCTCTATTGGTGGGGGCGGCTGAACAATTGCCTTTTGAGCATTGTGCAGAGACACGATCATCTTCATGACTTCTTGAGTTTTCATTTTGATGGATGAAAAACATATCTCCTGATGTTTATTTCATCTTGATCATTAGAGAAGATCCAAGTTCTATCTCTAGTAGTTAACTTAGAATTATCCAGCATTTATCTTCAAGAATATTTGTCTCCAGAAAGCCACTAGCTTCTCAATTCTTAGCATATACTTTTGAAAAGTTATGTGCTGAGAGAGCTTATTGAATTTCCTCTTGCATCATCAAAGTTCAATTTTTGAACAGATGCTAATCTTCATCAGATGCAGGTATCACCATGATCATATAACCAAGACATATTTCTTAGAGAGTTTGAATGATAATCTTGTTTTTACTGGGTGAGCCTTTTCATCCAGAATCAGTTCATCAGAAAGTGACAACTTCTGTTCTGAATAAACATGCTAGTTGCTTCCTAGAAATGCTTTGTCATGATGATTTATCATATGTCATGATTTAAGCCATTTTTTAAGCTTGTTCTATCTTTAATCATCTGCATCTGATAGTGAAGAACTAGAACATAGGAATATTTTTTTCACCAGATAGCTTCTTAAGCTCATACTTTCATTCAGTTACATGAGTCTAGGAAGTAGTGAACACAAAAGGATAAATTCATGTATTAGGAGCTCTTAAAAAGAAACTTTGGATAACATTCTGACAAACTGAAGAGCTTCCCTTCTGATCACTTCAAAATCTTGCAAATTTTCTAGAGTAGGTAGTCAGAATCCTGATAGCCATATCCAATGCTTATTTGCGGTCATGATTTAAAATCTTGATGACAAGATCTCTAACATCTTCAGCATACGTCATCTTGAAGTTTCCATGTTTTAGAATCATGACACGAGCATTCTCTCTTCTTTACATGAAGGAGTTCCTAATGAGAAATATTGAGATAGTCAATGGTAGACCAAGAATGTTTGTTGAAAACATCCCATACTCAGAAATAATTATCCTTCAGCAAACAAGATTTCTTGCTTTTTGATGATTCTTGTTGATCTCTTCCAGATCATTCCTCTTAAGCCTTTTCTAGGCATCACCTTAAAGAGATACGTAGCTTTCAACTAATGTATTTCAAGAATACCATTCATCAGATTCTTCTAATCATCTGATGAGTCTATTTTCCTATTACTAGTTGATTCTTCATCTTTCTTTCAATCTTCTTGCAAGCGCCATAAGAGAAGATTATGTTATCAATAACAAATAGCTCTACGAATCAGTGACACAATCTAGAATGAACCTTTCTAGTTTGTCATTTCAGTACTTAATCTTTTCATCATCGTATGAGACTGAAACTGTAGATGTTGGATGAGATTAACCTGAGCGTTTCTCAAAGCTTATCTAGATCTTTATTTGACACGTTTAAGTGTTTGATAAGCATCAATAAAAGAACCGGAGCTCTAATACCAATTGAAGGTTGAGAAACACAAGAGAGGGGGGGTTTGAATTGAGTTTCACATTTTGTCGCCTTTTGCGGAATTACAAAGATAAATCTAACAATGACAATAAAAATAAATGACACAATTATTTTAATCCTGGTTCACTATTAATGAAGTTACTCCAGTCCACCCATCAAGGTAATTATGCCTTATTACAAGGACTTAATTCAATAATCTTCAACTATTACAACCACAATGGATACCTTCTATTGCCTTTTTGAGAATCGTGGCTTTCACTAGCTTCTCATGGAATCAACCTCCAAGCCGTTAGAAATGACCTGGCCCTTTCAAGCATTTTGGCTTTCACGTAGTCGCTCAAGAAACATCATTCACTAAGCTGTTAGAAACACGCTTAGTCATCTCAAGAATTCTGGTCTTCACTTGACCGCTCAAGGAACAACACCTTTTACAAGGATTTTCTTATGCACTAATATGCTTCTTACAAGCTGATTACACAAATGAATTACAGGAACACCTAAGTGTTTTGAAGTAAGATATGAGCAACAACTCCTTGCTCTCTAATACAGAAAATTACATAAAGAATGAATCTCTAAGAGATTATAATACATTATTTTTGTATTTTTTAAAAGCTTTCTTGATGAGCAATACGATTTCTTTTCATGAGATTTAAGGTTCTTTTTTATGAACTCCTTTCTTGAGTATTTAATGCTTCTTCCAGTGTAACCATCAAGATCAACTAAGTTACTATGGTTCACTTATTGATGTTTCACTTCACTAGTTATACATGGTTTAGCATGTTGCGTCATTGTAAACTCATCATAAACACTTTGCTTTAGCTTCTTATTCATTGAGAATTCTTCATTTAAGCTTCAGCTTGTAGGATTTTCTTTAGTACTTTGGCTTTGTATAGCGTGCTATCATCAGCAATCAGCTATTGGCAATTAGCAATCTATTCAGCCAATTCCATACTTCTTCAAGCTTCTTGATCTTCAATTTATAGAGCTTGAAAGAATAGATCCGTTAAGGGGCATTCTTGGAAACATATTCCAATGGAAATATCCCAACTTTAACATAAAAGAATGGTCAACATCACTGTACAAAAAGCTGCTATTGTCCCATCTTTCGAGGTAGAGGTCACAAAGTTTTAGTACTATTATATTCATCTCAAAACCATTTTTATCTTCAGTCTTCTAGCATATTCATAGGCTTCAGATATTAACTTGATGAAGCGTGTTGTAGAAGAGTCATTCTTTGTGTAATCTTCAGAATCTTAGATCTTCGTTCAGTAGAACCTAGTCACAAGAATCTTCAGCACTTAGTTTCATAGAAGCATTATCTTAAGAGTCTTCAAAACCTATTCTATTAGAACCATGTCTTCAGAGTCTTAAGATTTCATTAAGCATATACTTTGTCTTCAGAGTCTTTAGTATTTTGTTCAATCAGAACCTTATCTTCGGAAACTCTTCAAAACTTAATCTTTATAAATGATGTCTTCAGAATCTTCAGAGATTTGTTCACCAGAACCATGTCTTCGGAATCTTCATAAATGTAACAATAAGAAGCGCATTTCTTGTAAAGCCTTATAGGCTTGCTTATAAAGTATCAATCAGAAACCTCGTTACTAACGTTCCTTAGAACTGTTTCATTAGAAGTATTTCTGAATCTGGACTTTATCTTGTACACATATATGTTTTCTTCCAGAGTGTTGATAATAGAGTCTGATGACCTCACACGTCTTCTTATCAGAGTCAAAATCATTTTGAAAACAACCACACACTAGACAAAAAACCATATCATACAAAATTGTTCTCTTAGATAACATGTGCAGTTATCATCAAAACTCAAAGGCCAGATGTAGAACCAAATCTTGTTCTTACAATCTCCCCCTTTTTTAAGATCATAAACAATGCATTTTGATAAACAATTTGTATAGGGTAATCACCATAAAGCCATAGATTCAAAGATAAACTTAATGAGCTCCCCCTGATTCTGTTATTCTCAAAACTCATTTATGCTTGTTCAAAGTCTCCCCCTGATCCCAAGACTCACAGAATTATTTTGAGCTAGAATCATATTAACAGAGAAGGATTACTTCTCTGTAACGTCTCATCAGAATCTGACTAGAACTGGTTGGTCTTCATCTCAAAACCTAGCTTCCTGTCAGAACATTGTAGACGTATCAGAACCTGATTTGTCTTATTAGACTTGATGTCTAGCATTATATATCAGAAACTGGTAGATACTTTCTTAGATGCCACACATCATATATCAAAAAAAAAATCTTCAATATCTTAGAGCAGATCATCAACATGTGCGCATATCCTTATGTCATTTGATGGTTCAGAAGCTGAATATTTTCTTGAATGACCATGACTTGATTTTATCTCTGAAAGATTTACATTCTTTTAATGCTGGAGTCTAGATATCGTTTGAAGTTTAGATACCATTTGAAATTTTTTTCTCTGCAGATTGGGATAAGGTTTATGGGAGTTGTTGTTTATAAATGGGATATGTCACACATAATATCTTGACATCATGGTCAGGTTTTTCTAATTCTGGCTGAAAGAAGTATGCTTGGAGTTCATTGGAAGGCATTGTGACTATACTTCAAAGTTTACAAAAGAGAGTAGACAAGGTCTAAATGGGTGTCGGTACATTGTTTAGGACTCATGTTTTTTTACAATTGGATCTATGTGGACGGTGCTCCTTGAACGGTGGAAAATGTGCCTTAAAGAAGGTGCACAAAACATGTTTCTTCGGTGCATGCATATTCTTTGGACGGTTCTCATTAAATAAGAAACAGTCAAAATAGAGTTGGTTGGTGCACATTTATATTTGTTGAAGTTATCTTCCTCAATTTATGTTCTCATTAAATAAATATTCGGTTATGTCAATGGCTCGTTAATTTCTAAGGAAACTACTCGGGTATTTAAAGGGGGTCTTTACTTATTTTGTCTCAAGTTTTTTTTTTTTTTTGTGTCGTGATTGTATGGGATTTGTCCGGGTTTAGGTGAGCATTGTTTAGGTATTGAATTATGTTGGATAATTTTGTCAATTTTTGGCTAAAAAGGGGGAGATAGGTTATGTGTCTATCTCAGTTGTGTGTTGTTCCTTACAACACATGACTAATCTTCATTTGTATCTTAAGTCTATTCTTGCAGTTATTTTTCAAGGATGTTGGACAGAATGTTCTAACATCATGTATGTGTCTCAGTTCTTTTTATTATGAGTCTTCTTTTTGTGTCTTGTGTTCTGAGTTATCCGGAGTTGGGGTTTGGTCCACTGAGCCTTGATCTAGATAAGGGAGGATGGTAAATTGGGACTGGTTTTAAGGGGGAGTGTCTTGTATCTTCCTCCTCATGTACACCGGGGCAAAGGGTACACGTCATACAACAAGTGGTGTGTGTTGTGTAAATCATATGAACCGCTGTACAGGAAGAATGAAAGCTTCCAGAAGTCATATTATTTTCTGCTAAACTCGTCATAGGCCAGCTGAAATGACTTCATGACTTTCTACTCTTTCTACTCCTTGATTTCCTGGGTTTATTATGCAAAAGGAGTTTTAGCCAAAACTTGTCAAAAGTGGGAGATTAAAGGCTCTAAGATTTGACTAAATTTTGGTAAAACATGATGTTGAACAAGATGTTCTAACATGAAGAAATCTGTAAAGAACAACATGTCATACAAGATGTCCTATTGTGAGGACTTGACATCTTGGTCTGATACAACAGATTTGTTGCAGATCTGTTCCAAGATTTAAGGCGCAATCAGAACATGGATCAAGGAATGATTTGACAGAGATTTCGAAGCCCATAGATAGCTGAAGATTATAAAATGAATACCAAGACCTATGGAAAATTACTAGTTCTTGTTAAGACTTTTGTAAAGAAAACAAAAATAAGGGTTTAGGATTTTGAGAGTCATGTATCTTTCTTGTATTGTAAGTCACTATTTATATCAGTTTGATACATTATGGTAGACATAGTTTTTCATATTCAGAAACCTGTAGGTAATGAATTGTATATTGTTCTTGGATGGAGATTTTAATCAAATTCAAGTATTAGTGTTAGTCAAGAGTATTGCCTGAATAATATGTTGAAAGGGTTGTCTTTTCAATTAAACAATTTGATACAGTCACCGGAGGTTGTGACTGTTAGATATCACTAAGGTGATTTAGGAATTGAGATGGGCTTCTCATATCTAGATGGGTTTCTAGGTAGAAGTTGCACTGGATATGTAATTAAGTGATAAGTTATTGGAGTTTGTATACGTAGAATTAATACTACTGATAATGAATTCATTACTAGCTTGGTAGCCTCCAGATGTAAGAGTTACTGTACACCAAACTGGGTCATCATTTCAGAATGTTCTTGTTCTGTCCTTGTTCAGTCAAGCAGAAATCAATGTCTCGACATCTCTTAGGACATCTAAGATCTGCATACCAGAATTTCAATTAGTATCAGAGCAGACATCCTATTCTATTTCTGGATGAGTTCTAGGAAATATAGTTTCTGGTCTTTTGAACAAGGAAGGAGATTGTATGATCAGACCATTTTTTACTGTTGTGTTCAAGGGGATTAGAAGCTAGGATAATATTTTTTTGAATCCAGCCTGAAAACTACTGATGGTTGACTATTACTTTTGTGAAGATTCTACCGCTACTGCTGATAATGATGTTATTCTTACGCATGGTGCCTTATAATATGTCCTGATATCTTGCCTGGCGTTTGTTGAAGATGGCGTCAGCCTCTCTATATGTTCACGCCATCACAATCTGGGAGTAATATAAAGGAGAGAGCATTATGATCTGGCTTCCACTGAAGGATCTTCTTATGTTGCTTGGGAGATAGTTTTGACCAGATACCACGATGGGTAATAGGAAGAAAAAAGGTTGAGTTAGGGTCTTGTTTATCAAATTCATGATCTATGGATTTGGTAAACACTTCATGTCACGTTTAAAGTAGCCCCAGGTACTTGAGTTTTCTCTCAAGTCCACTCATAAAGGCACTTCTGGATGTGTTTGATAAATAGAGTTCCGAAGAGAAGATGGTCAAGAAGAAAATCCAAGGGTACTTATTTAAGAAGTGTGACAAGAGAATGTCATACCATTGAAGAAAGACATAAGTAATTTATTTTTTCTCCCAACCCTATAAGAGATTGTTTATGTTTGAGGATTCCCTATCAGAATTCTTGGTTTGCAGTCTAGGAAGTTTTTATCCAAGAAACTTGTTATGGATAGGTGTGCTGGTGGAAGTGAAGATTATCACATGATCATCTTGATGAACATTCCTTGGGTCAGTTTATTTATGATCTAAGTGTATCGGGGTGCAGAAGCTATGTTTCAGTATCTCCTATAGGAGTATGTGTTCAAATTCCTAGTGGAGAACTGTTAAAGGCATCTCAACAAGACTATATGAAGGTCAAAATCTAATATCTAAGACATTCTCTCAGATATCTTGAAGACTCTTCTGCTCATAAAAAGCCAGATTTGTTTGAACCTACTTGTGGATACTCTTTTCAAATAAAATAGTCTCTGGTATGGATGATTATATTGGAGAAGGGAACTTAAAGAAGCAATTGATCAAGATGGTTTTTCCAGAAGACTGGTTGTTGTTTTTCTTAAAACGGGATGAAGGTTGTTTGTTCAAACTTGAATATAAGTTTCAAATCTATGAGAACATGGAACTCATGTTCTGTTGAGGTAAAAAAATCCTTCAAGATAGGATGAGCTTTTCAAGAATTATGTCTGAAGCAAGAAGAAGTTAGAATTGGAAGATCCAGTTTCTCTGGTGGATCAAAAGACCACTCTTCTGGAACTCTATTTGATCATCCTTGTAGGGAGCTGTGTCAAATAACCATAGTCATTTGTATGCTCAATGGAGGTTTTTCTTTTTCTTAGGGTCTAAAAACTGTGTGTCATCACATGTTTGGAACATTTGATCTTACAAGTGATGGTGTTCTTGACTTTATGAAGGTCTGTGCAAAAGGGTAATAGACAGAAAGTTAAAGGAGAAACTGCTTCTGTCCATGCCTTGGTGCGTGTAGAAGAAATCCCAAGGTGCTTAAGGATGATTGATGTCTCTAAAACATCAGATTTGTTGTTTACACATTCTGTGTCTGGTAGGAGCTTCACGAGTTGCATAAGAGTTTATTTCCCTTAGTGGTTCTCTAATTAAGCTGATACAAGTGTGTATCATATTAAGATCTTCATGTTTAACTTAACAAGGTGTAAGAATTATAATGCAAATGGTAAGTCTTATGATTTATGTTTCAAGAATCAAAGTACACGACTTCTCTAATTGAGACTGATGTCCTAAATGATGTTGGAACACCATTCCTGCTATTGGCTACTATTGGAGGATGACTGAGCTTGATTTTCATATTTAGAGCTATATTTATTCATTGTGGAGAATGGTGTAGAGCTACTAGTCAAGACTGTGTGGATTGTGATTATCTGTGAGTATATGGTAGGTTTTGCTAGAAGTATCTCTAGAAAAGATTGTATCAGGATGAATCTTGAGAAGGAATCATGCTAAGAATGTATCTCTCTTAATACGGAGAAGGGGTCTGATGTCTTCTAAGTGTGGATGACATCTTGGTTAACAAAGGAGTTAAGAGAATTTGTATGTCCTTTCGAGGATGTGAGCATTCCAAATTTGATTGGATTTGTTCTCAAAAAAAAAGGTTGTCTATGACTGTAAGATTCAAGATGGATTTGTATAGTTTATGGATGTGCTCAGGGGGAGAATGATCAATGGTATTATTTGGTCTCAATCCAAGAGTTTATTGGTACTAGGAATGTGATCCTGGTATTTTCTCACTTATGAGCATGAAGATGTTCATGTGATTCATGTGAGGTTGTGATATCATACCAGATGTCTTGACATTGTGGTGTGTTGATCCTTTAGCTTAGTAAGTTCTGCTTGTAAGTTAAGGCTTTTGATTTATCTCAACTATGTTCATGATTCTTAAGAGAGACCTGAGAAATAGGATTGGATATTGTCTGGGAGATTTTTTTTCTCTGTAGATTGTGATAAGGTTCATGGGAGCTGTTGCTGGTAAATGGGAGATGTTACACATAATGTCTTGATATCATGGTCAGGTTTTTCTAATTTTGGCTGAAAGGAGTATGCTTGGAGTTCATTGGAAGGCACTGTGACTATACTTCAAAGTTTATAAAAGAGAGTAGACAAGGTCTGAATGGGTGTCGGTACATTGTTTAGGACTCATGTTTTTTTTACAATTGGCTCTATGTGGACGGTGTTCCTTGGACGGTGGAAAATGTGCCTTAAAGAAGGTGCACAAAACATGTTTCTTCGGTGCATGCATATTCTTTGGACGGTTCTCATTAAAGAAGAAACAGTCAAAACTGAGTTGGCCAGTGCACATTTATTTTTGCTAAAGTTATCTTCCCTAATTTAGGTTCTCATTGAATTAATCTTAGGTTATATCAATGGCTCTTTAATTCCTAAGGAAACTACTCGGGCATTTAAAGGGCATCTTTACTTCTTTTGTCTCAAGTTATGTTTTTTTGTATCGTGATTGTATGGGATTTGTCCGGGTTTAGGTGAGTACTGATTGGGTATTGAATAGTGTTGGATACTTTTGTCAATTTTTGGCTAAACAGGGGGAGATAGGTTGTGTGTCTATCTTAGTAATGTGTTTCTCCTTGCAACACATAATTGACCTTCATTTGTATCTTGAGTCTGTTCTTGCAGTTATTTTACAAGGATGTTGGACAGAATGTTCTAACATCATGTTTGTGTCTTAGTTATTTTTGTTATGAGTCTTCCTTTTGTGTCTTGTGATCTGAGTTATAACACGGTTGTGTCTTGTGTTCTGAGTTATCCGGAGTTAGGGTTTGGTCCACCGAGCCTTGATCTGGATAAGGAAGGATGGTAAATTGGGACTGGTTTTGAGGGGGAGTGTCTTGTACTTCCTCCTCGTGTACACCAGAGCAAACGGTACATGTCATACAACAGGTGGTGTGTGTTGTGTAAATAATCTAAATAATTGTACAGGAAGAATTAAAGCTTCCAAGAGTCACATTATTTTTTTCTAAACTCGTCATAGGCCGACTGAAATGACTTTAGGACCTTTCTACTCTTTCTACTCCTTGATTTCCTGAATTTATTGTGCAAAAGGATTTTTAGCCAAAATTTGTCAAAAGGGGAAGATTGAAGGCTCTAAGATTTGACTAAATTTTGGTAAAACATGATGCCGAACTAGATGTTCTAACATGAAGAAATCTGTAAAGAACAACATGTCGGACAAGATGTCCTATCATGAGGACTTGACATCTTGGTCTGATACCACAAGTTTGTTGCTATTTGTTCCATGATTTAAGGCGCAATCAGAACATGGATCAAGGAATGATTCGACAGAGATTTTGAAGCCCGTGGAAAGCTGTAGATTATAAAAGGAATACCAAGACCTATGCAAAATTACTAGTCCTTGTTAATACTTTTGTAAAGAAAAATAACGGTTTAGGGTTTTGAGAGTCGTGTGTCTTTCTTGTATTGTAAGTCACCCTTTGTATCAATTTAATACATTGTGGTAGACATGGTTTTTTGTATTCAGAAACATGTAGGTAATGAATTGTATATTTTTCTTGGATGAAGCTTTTAAGCAAATTTAAGTATTAGTGTTAGTCAAGAGTATTGATTGAATAATGTGTTGAAAGTTTTGTCTTTCAATTCAACAGTTTGATATAGTCATCGAAGGTTATGACTGTTAGATATCACTGAGGTGATTTAGGAATTGAGATGGGTTTCTATTATCTAGATGGGTTTCTAGGTAGAAGTTGCACTGGGTAGGGAATTAAGTGATAAGTTACCAGAGGTTGTATACTTAGAATTAATACTACTGATATTAGATTCATTCCTGGCTTGGTAGCCTCCAGATGTAGGTGTTGTTGTACACCAAATTGGGTCATCATATCTTGGTATTATGTTTCATTCTGTTGTGTAATTCAATATATTCTTATCCTCTAAAATATATGTCTTAACAGATGTTGAAATATTTGTCATGACACTATTATGACCTTGAGAAATCAGAATGTTATTTATTTATCCTTGTTCAATCAAGCAGAAATCAATGTCTTGACATCTCTTAGGACATTTGATCTCTTGTACAATTGCTTCTGATATAATCTTCTTCAGTTTTCTGATTGCCTGTTCTAACATACAGTGAACTTTTGCGAAGTTCCTAATCAATTCTCAAACATATGGTTAGAAAGAAACAAATTTGAATTATATTTGGGATGAGATTCTTTAGAATATATATCAAAATCATATATCACTTTCTCCCCCTTTGTCAAAAATCAAAAAGGTATAGAAAAGAAATTGAAAAAGAAATATGAAGACTATCATAAAGACAAAAAAATAAATTTCATTAATACTAATTGAAGATAACAAAGATAAACAATGATGATATGCTAAAAAATGTATAAAAAAATAAAGAAAAAGGTATCCTATAGTGCCTAAGGTTTGGGGTTAGGAAATGTTCTTTGAAATAGTTGAGTGACCATATCCAAAATGTTCTTGTTGACCTCTTCTCGCTCATCAATTTTTGCTTTGAGTATCTTCTATTCTTTTTCAAATCTATTAAAGTATTCAATACTTGAGAGAACATATTTTCTTCAGAGGAATGTGGCTCATTGGATTGAGTTTCTTGATTCAAGGAGGTTTCTGTAAAATCCTTTTCAATGGAAACCTCCTAAGTCCCTTCTTTCTCCTTAGTTGAACTGCTTTCACCAACTGCTCTCTTCCTTTTTTGCTTAAGCCTATTTCTAGATTGTGCACTGCAGATATCCTGATTATTCCTAACTTCGCCACATCTCTACTATGGAAGTACTTTCCGTTATTAATTTTTGGTGCTACTGGAGGGTTTATCAGTTCTATAATATTGTTATCAGTAAGAATAGCAGATATTAACCTTCCATAAGGAATCTAGGTTCTTTGATTTGATAGTATTCTCTTTGAACGATTGATAGAATCACGTAAATATTTGAAGAAAAACGCCGGTAGATTGATCTTATTTCTCTTGGCCAGATAGAATAGCATGTACTTTAGATCAAAATCCACTTTTGTTGGATTTTCCTTTGGTGAATGAAAAATGCTGCCATATATGATATTGAGCCAGACTTTTAGTTTATCATACAGTTTTAAGGCTAAGTTAGAATCTTTACCATCTTTGAATATGGTAGGAGTGATCATTCGAATCTGCTTAGAATAACATAATCTGTTACTCAGCATAGCTTCCCTTCTGTTGTGGCATTAATATCCAGTGTTGTCATGAGATAGAAGTTTAGCAATGTCTTCCAACTAAATGTTTATGCCATGACCTTTGATACTTGAGCATACCATAGTGTTGTTCATAACATAGGTGTTTTCCCAATATTTCCTTGACAAGTTCTGGAAAGGTTTGTCCTTTAAGAAGATCAAAGGATGTATTCCAACCTTGAATTTCAAGCATTTCAGAGAAGTCAAAACCATGTACAGTAAGATCTCCGAAATCTATATTACGTTCAAAGATAACAAATAGTAGTTCAATTGGTAGAGCCAATGTGATTTTTGGATCATTGTTCAGATGATTTTCCAAGTGCTGCTTTTGGAGAGCCAAGCTTTGATCCACAGACATGTCATTTCCATTTGAAGAGGATGAAGGCACATACGGTTTAGGGTTGAGAGAACGAGAAGGTTTGAAAGATAAAAGTGTGACAAGATGTAGTATAGGTGTGTGATATGATGTAAAGTGAATATAAGTAGAGACAATTATGATGATTATGAGTACTAGGGAAAAGAAACAATTAGGGTAACAACTACTAGCATATAATCCCAAGACACGTCTAGTCATTTAGGGTAATAACTGCTGAGCATGGATTGCAAAAAGATAAATGTCTTAAAATGAGGCATATCCTCTTCATACACCTGGCAACGTGTTAAAGGGGGTTAACTTCTCAATTCCCAACGGTTACACAGATCTCACCCATTTACATGATTCAATACTCTTGTAGAATTCCATCTGTAGACACTTCTTCAAAATCACTGCGCGTTCAGCTTCTGCAGTAATTGTTGAGTTCTTCTAGCTGGACCACTAAAGTCATTTCTTCTTTCATTATCTATCTTATTTCTATTGCAATCTTCATAAAAGTCTTTGAGTGTTGTGTAGAGACACGATCACCTTCATGACTTCTTGAGTTTTCATTTTGATGCATGAAAAACATCTCTCTTGATGTTTGTTTTATCTTTATCATTAGAGAAGAGCCAAGTTCTATCTCTAGTCTTTAACTTAGAATCATCCATCTTCTATCTTCATCTTGCTTTCAATCTTCTTGCAAGCGCCATAAGAGAATATTAAGTTGTCAATAATAAACAGCTCTAAGAATCAATGACACAATCCAGAATGAACCTTTTTGGTTTGTCATTTAAGTACTCAATCTTTTCATCATCGTATAAGACTATAACTGTAGCTATTGGAGGAAATTAACTAGAGCATTTCTCAATGCTCGTCCTAATCTTTATCTGACATGGTTAAGTGTTTGATAAACATCAATAACATAACCAGATATCTGATACCAATTGAAGGTTGAGAAACACAAGAAAGGGGGTTTGAATAGAGTTTCACATTTTGTCCCCCTTTGTGGTATTAGGAAGATAAATCTAACAATGAAAATAAAAATAAATGACACAATTATTTTTATCTTGGTTCACTATTAACAAAGTTACTTCAGTCCACCCACCAAGGTGATTTTTTTCTTATCACAAGGACTTAATCCAATAATCATCAATGATTACAACCACAATGGATACCTTTCATTGTCTTCTTGAGAATTCTGGCTTTCACTAGCCTCTCAAGGAATCAACCTCCAAGCCGTTAGAAATGACCTGGCCCTTTCAAGCATTTTGGCTTTCATATAGCCGTTCAAGGAACATCATTCACTAAGCTGTTAGAAGCACGCTTAGTCATCTCAAGCATTATGGTCTTCACTTGACTGCTCAAGGAGCAACACCTTTTACAAGGATTTTCTTGTGCAATAATATGCTTAGTACAAGTTGATTACACAAATTAATTACATAAACACCTAAGTGTTTCTAAGCAAGATATGAGCAACAACTCCTTGCTTTATAATACAGAAAAATATCTAAAGAATGAATCTTTGAGAGATTATAGTATTTTAGTTATGTATTTCTTAAAAGCTTTCTTGATGAGAACTACAACTTCTTTTCATGAGCTTTAAGCTTCTTTTCGATGAACTCCTTTCTTGAGCATATAATGCTTCTTCCATTTTAACCATCAAGATCAACTAAGTTACTATGCTTCACTTATTGATGTTTCACTTGACTAGTTATACATGGTTTAGCATGTTGCGTCGTTGTAAACTCATTCAAAACACTTTGCTTCAACTTCTTCTTCATTGAGCATTCTTCATTTAAGCTTTAGCTTGTAGCATTTTCTTCAGTACTTTGGCTTTGTATAGGGTGCAACTGAAGAGACAAGTTACTTAGCTCTGTATAAAGTGATTAAAAGATAGTTAGCTCTTAAGAAAATAAGTATTTTAAAATTAATAAAAAATATATCACAAGGTTTTTTAGAAAACTGTGGTGATATAATATTGACATTACTGATATTTTAAAAAAAAAGTCCAGGTTTGAAGTATTTAAAATTTTAAAAAATAAAATAAAATCTTTCACAACGGTTAGGCAAAATAACCATAGTGATATATCTTTCTTTAATTAAATAAAAGTGAAAGGCAGTGGTAAATTATGAAGAAATCACAAAATAACAGGCGTTGAGAGTCAAACTCATGAAACGTCAAATTATATCACCATGGTTGTTTAAGAAACATGTGGTAATAAATTAAAAAAATTTAATTAAAAAAATTATATAGGCGCATGAGTTTAGAGATATCACTATGGTCCTTCGAAGGACCGTGGTAAAGGTGGCGTCGTTGTATCTACTTTTTGTAGTAGTGAATATTTATATGATCAGACTTTCTGATTTAGAAAATCAAAATGTTAAATGCCTCATATCTGTGAATGAAGAGCAATGGACATATCATAGATAGTTAGGCCATGTTATCATGAGAATGATCTCAATGCTTAACAAGTTGAACTTAGTCAAAGGTCTTCCAAATATGAAGTTTTCTTCATATGCTCTTTGTGAGGCATGTCGAAAAGGCAAATTTTCAAAAACTTCTTTCAAAACCAAAAAATGTTGTTTCAACCTTTAAGATTTTGAAGCTTTTACACATTGACTTATTTGGACATGTGAAAACAACCTTATCAATGGTAAAAAAAAGTATGGTTTAGTCATTGTTGATGAATACAGTAGATGGTTGTGGTTCAAGTTTCTTAAACACAAGGATAGGTCACATATTGTGTTTGCTACCTTCTGCTCTCAAGTACAAAATGATAAAGCCTTTAAGATTGTTAAAGTCAGAAGTAATTATGGTGGAGAATTTGAAAATAAATATTTTTTCAAAACTCTTTTATGAACATGACATTTCACATGATTTCTCTTGTCCTAGAACTTCTCAGCATAATGGAGTTGTGGAAAGGAAAAATATAACTTTACAATAATAGCCAAAACCATGATCAATGAAACAAATGTTGCACAATACTTCTAGACCGAAGCAGTTAACACAACATGTTACATTCAGAACAGGATCTCTATAAGACCTATTCGGGGTAAAACTCCTTATGAATTATGGAAAAACAGAAATCCCAGTATTTCATATTTTCATCATTTTGGATGTTCTTGTTATATTTTAAACATTAAAGAGAAGTTAAACATGTTTGATTCTAAAGAAAAAAAAGTATCATGATAGGATACTCAGAGCGCTCAAAAGGCTACAGAGTATATAACAATGAAACTAGAATTATTAAGGAATTGGTACATGTTAACTTTGATGATAAGCTTGAGTTTGACATGTCAAAGCTAGTTGAAAAGTTTGCATATTTGGAGATTAGATACTCAGGTTCTTAAAGTAAGGAATCTAAAGTTAAAAACTTTGAAGATTCTCAAAATAAAGCTGCTCAACCTGAATCAGTAGTTGTTGCTTCTCAAGTACCTCTGAGGAAACAAATGCAAAGTTCTTCACATCTAGAGGAATTGATTAGAGGAGATATGTTAGAACCATATCCTCATTTAAGCATTCGAAAGAAAGGCTTTTGGGATTGTTGTCTTTAATAGAACCTACCTCTATTGATGAAGCATTTCTAGACACTGAATGGATTTTGGCTATGCAAGAATAAATGAATCAATTCTCCAAAAATGATGTATGGGATCTTGTGCCTAGACCCAAAGGAACCCATGTGTTAGGAACGAAGTGGGTCTTCATAAATAAGCTAAATGAGCAAGGAGAAGTGGTAAGGAACAAGGCCAGACTGGTTGCATAAGGCTATAGTCAACAAGAGGGAATTGACTATACTGATACCTTTGCGCCAGTTGTCAAGTTACAGTCTATTCATCTCTTAATTTTATTTATTAGTAAATTTTTGAATGGCTACATTATTGAAGAAGTGTATTTACATCAACCTCCTAGTATTAAAAATCACAAAAATCCAGATTTTGCTTACAAACTTAAAAAATCATTGTATGATCTGAAACAAGCTCCTGGATCATGGTATGAAAGACTAAGCAATTTTATTTTGAAAAATGATTTTATAAGAGGGAAAGTACATAGAACTATGTTTTGTAAAACATTCAAAAATGATATCTTAGTTGTGCAAATTTATGTTGATGATATTAGTTTTGGTTCTGCTAATGCTACTTTTTGTAAAGAATTCTCTAAGTCTATGCAGGTACTATTAAATTTGGTATGTTTTATAGAAAATCTAAAGATTATAAGTTAGTAGGTTATTATGATATTGATTATGCTGAAGATAGACTAGAAAGGAAGAGTAGAACTGGAAGCTGTTAGTTTTTAAGTGACAATCGTATTTCTTGGTCCAGCAAAAGGAAACAAAAAATAGCATTCTCAACTACAGAAGTTAAAAACATTAAAACATCTAGTTGCAGCACTCAGATTCTCTGGATGAAAATCTATCTAGAAGATTATCAGTTATATGAGAGTAACATTCATATTCTTTGTGATAATACTTTTGCAATTTTCTTATCAAAGAATCCTAGTTTGCACTCCAGAGCTAAACACATTGAAATCAAACATCATTTTATAAAATATTATGTTCATAAGGGTGTAATTAATTTAAAATTCATAGATACATATCATTGATGGTCTGATATCTTAACAAAACCCCTTGCTAAAGATAGATTTGTTTTTATTCTGAAAAATCTAAGAATAGAAATTTGTCCAGAATAAAACAAAATCTTTTCAAAATGTCTAGCCTCTGAAGAGTAAAGTATGACTCTGAGATATACTGGCTCTAAACCAGTTAGCCCTCTGAAGTTAGAAGGCTCTCTGGGTCAGAAGGTCCAAAGTTAGAACCCTTCTGGAACTTCCCGTCTTCTGGACTCTGAATTTTTAATATTAATGGTGTAATCAAGCATTTATGTATGACTGTATAGTAAGACAAATGTCCTATTTTAAAGCCATTTAAACGTTTCATGTGACCTATTGGGATAATATTTCTTGGTACAAGAGAAAATTTCTTCACTTAGCTCTCATTGTTAGTCGCGTGTGCTTTTAAAAAAAATTTGTCTTTTGTAAAACTACTTCCTTATATGTCTTTTCAAATTTCTTGTCTTTAATATTTTTCAATGATATGTCTTAATAGCTTATGACAAGCGTGCCATGTTGCGAGTCTTGGTTTAAATTTTATTATTGTTGCATGCATTGATTCATGTTGAGTCTCTTCATTTAGGCTTCTGAAGTTCTGGTGTACAAATCTCAGATGTCTCAAGAGATGTCGAGACATTGATCTCTACATAACTAAACAAGGACATAACAAAACATACCCGAACAAACTCATATGTCACAATCAAAACAGTGTAATGACAAATGTTTCCACATCTGTTAAGACATGTATTTTACAGCAAGAAACAAAACTAAAATATTCATAACAAAATGATGAATGACTCCAAGATATGATGATGCAGTTCAGTGTACAACAACACCTACATCTGGGGGCTACCAAGCCAGGAATGAATTCACTATCAATAGTATTAATTCAGAGCTAAACAACCTTTGGTTTACAACTCCTTACTTAATCCCTACCCAGTGCAACTTCTACCTAAATCACCATCTAGATAAGAGAAACCCATCTCAACTCCTAAATCACCTCAGTGATATCTAACAGTTACAACCTCTGATAATCATATAAAATTGTTCAATTGAAAGACACTTGTTTCAATATAATATTCAATCAAGACTCTTGACTAACATTAATACTTAGGTTTGCTTCAAAGCTTCATCCAAGAACAATAAACAATTCATTACCTACAGGTTTCTGAATATGTAAAGCTATGTCTACCATAATGTATCAAACCTGATACAAATGGTGACTTACAATACAAGAAAGTACACAACTCTCAAAACCCTAAACCCTTGTAATTAAATTACAAGCATTCATTACAAGGTCTACTCTGGTGTTATAGGTCTTGGTCTTCCTTTTATAGCCTTTAGCAGTCCATGGGCTTCGAAGTCTCTGTCCAATCTTTCCTTGATCCACATTCTGATTGCACCTTAAATCTTGAAACAGATCTGCAACAAACCTGCTGCATCAGACCAAGATGTTGAGTCCTCATGCTAGGGCATCTTATCTGACATGTTGTTCTTTACAGATTTCTTCTTGTTGGAGCATCTTGTGCAACATCATGTCTTACCAAAATTTGGTCAAGTCTTAAAGTCTTCAATCTCCCCCTTTTGAAAAAATTTGGCTAAAACTTCTTTTGCACAATAAACCCAGGAAATAAGGAGAAGAAGAGTAGAAAGTCCTGAAGTCATTTCAGCCAGCCTGTGACGAGTCTAACAGAAAATAAAGAGCCTCCTGAAAGATTTCATTCTTCCTGTACAGTATACACCACCTATTGTACGACGTGTATCATGGACCCTAGTGTTCCTAAGGAAGAAGATGCAAGCCACTCCCCCTCAAAACCAGACTCAATATACCATCCTCCATTATCCAGATTAAGGATTTAGAAGAGTAGACTCTAGTTCAGGATAACTCAAAACATAAGACACATTTGTGTTTATAACTCAGATCACAAGACACAAAAATATGACTCTGAATAATAGGAACCAAGTCACACACAGGATGTTAGAGTATCCTATCCAATATCCTTGCAAAACAACTGCAAGAACAGACTCAGACCCCAACCAAAGATCAATTATGTGTTGTAAGGTGCAACACACAATTGGGATAGACACACAACATGTCTCCCCTTTTTTAGCCAAAAATTGACAAAGGTGCCTAACACAGGTCCATACCCAAATGGTACTTACCCAAATCCAGACAAAAGCCATGAAGACTCGACACAGCAAAAAGAAATACAACCTGAAATAAAAGAAGCCAGGACCTCCTTTAAATACCCGAGCAGTTTCCTTAGGAATTAAAATTCCATAGATATAATCGAAGGACAACTCAATGGAAGAGTAAATTGAGAAGAAAACTTCAGCATAAATGAGACTGCACCGGCCAACTCAGATTTAACTGTTTCTTCTTTAATAAGAATTGTGCAAAGACTATACATGTACCAAGGAAACATGTTTTGCACACCTTCTTTAGGGCACGCTTACACCGTCCAAGCCACACCGTCCACATAGAGCCACGAGTCCTAAACAATATCCTAACATCCAATCTTTTTTTTGTTTATTCTCTCTTGAAACTTTTGAGGCATAGACATAATGCCCTTCCAAAGAACTCCAAGCATACTCCTTTCAGCCTGAATTAGAAGATCTTAATCAAGATGACGAGACAATATGTGTGACATCTCCCATTTATTAACAAAAGCATCCATAGACCTTATCCCAAATTGCAGAAAAAAATAAATTCTCCCAGGCTATATTCAATCCTGTTTCTCAGGTCTTTTCTAAGAAATATGAACATAGTTGAAATAATTCAAAACCTTAAGAAGTTAAGCTCATAATCAGAACTTACTTAGCTAGAGTATCAACACACCAAGATGTTAAGACATTTAGTCTGACGTCACAATCTCATATGAATCACATGAACACCTTCATGTTAATAAGAGAAAAAAACGGATCACAAATCTTAAACTGTAACTAGTAGACACTTGGATTAAGATCAAATAATCACCATTGATCACTCTCCCCCTGAACACATCCATACACTGTAAAAATTCATCTTGAACCTTACAGCCATAGACAACCTTGTTCTTTGAGAATATATCCAATCAAGCCTGGAATGTTGATATTCCTAAAAGAGACACACACATTCTCTTAACTCCTTGGTTAACCAAGATGTTATCCATACTTGGAAGTCATCAATCCCCTTCACCAAATGAAGAAGAATACCTCCTCAGCTTGCTTCCTTCTCAAGATTCAGTCTGATACACTCTTTTCTAGAGATACTTCTAGTAGAACCAACCATCTACACACAGAAAATCAGAACCCACAAAGTCTTAACCATACTTCACAATGAATAGATAATACACTTCTAATCCAACAGGTGAGTACCAAAAACTTTCCTTTCTAAAGAGTTAGTCAGCTAAAATGACTTTTCAAACACTAGTTAAGACATCATCCTCAAACAAAGACTCATCTACTTTGTTTCTGGAGTTAACATCCATAGGAATAACTCTTTGCATGGTAATCCATATGGTTCTTTTTGCAATGAACACATGAGGATCCCAATAGATCACAGTTGCAGCAGCTCATAGATCATCATAGGAGGCATAATACCACAGAGAGAGATAAACTACTCAAGCCTCAGGAAGCTTCATCTCAGAAGCACAATGTTCAGACATCATGTCTGACATTACAGAGTCAACACTCATCCTAAGCATCCAAAGAGGAGATTCTCTCAAATGGATATCAGGATGACTGACAATAAGCACAAGGTATAAATGGAGCATCATACTATAAGCAGACTTCTCATCAAGGTCTGCTTCTCGTCTTCCCTTCAGTCTTTTATCCTTCAAAACTCCACCTTGCATAGTCTACCACAAGACAAAGTACATCAGCACTAGCAAGGGCTAATGTTTCAACAAGTGATGACATCATAAACCTAGGCTTGAATAGGTAGTTCCTTGGAGTATACTAAACAAATATCTTCCGCCATAAGTAACCAATCAGAATACCTTCCACAAGGTCCTTGATCACGTGGGAACAACAACAGGACTGAAACTTCCAGTACTAACACCCCCTTACCCCAGACAGAACTTTGGAACACTCATATCAAACATCTTAGATGAGACTCCAAGACGAAGATATGAAAACACCAAGCAATCATCAACTCCCTTGAGCTTTTAGCTATTACATGATTTAAAAAGGTTGAGATAGACTTTAGAAACAACTGTATAGTTGGAGAGCAATTGCTCCTAAGAAGACCAGCTTATACAAGATGGTACAACTCCAATACACACAAATAACTTTAGCATCAGCATCCTGATATTCAGCACAATGTCAGAACATTTGATTTAAATCATTGACTTGACTAGCCAACTGATGAAACCACACATGCCTGAAACAGTCTTGAAGATCTAAGCCTTATACTTCCATACATTATCCCACCTTTAATGGCTTTTCCACCATAACAGAACAAAAGTTCCATGTTTTCATATACTTGATCATGAAATCAAGTGTGAGTAAACAACCTCCATCATATACTATCAATGGAAAAACAACTAGTCCTTTTCAAGATGACTCAAGAGAAGGAACAAATACCTTGATGACAAACTACTTCAAGCATAATTCTCCAAGAGAATCATCCACGCCCGATCAGAGTTCACACTAAAACCAAAGCTAATAGAAGAGGTAGTCACATGATAAACATAACTATCTGCAAGATCACTCAGATTCAGCTTTGAGAGACCAGAAAAGTCTTCAAGTTGTCAGGGTGAATGTCCTAGACATGTTTCTTTGACTTCCATATGCACAGAATCTGGTAGAGATGTCTTCACATCCCTTCAGCATAAATTAGGCCACAAGCTCCTTCAAGGATAAATAGAAGCCTAGCTCTAGATCAGAAATAAATTGACCTAAAGAAAACTCACTAACACTGGTGGTGTCTTGATCTTCATCTTCACCAGCATACATATACAAGACAAAACTCTTGGATAGAGGCTTCCTAAAATACATACCAAAAGACTCTTCAAGACCAATCTAAAGAAGATTCCCAACACAATTGATAAACACGTATTTGTTTATCCTCCTGAACATATGATATATCTCTCCTTTGTCCGAGAAGTTCACTCCTTGGATCAACAAGATTCTGCACACACTCTTTAGAAGTGATGTTTCAACATCTGGTTGAACATCTGGTCCTTTTCCCGTGAACAAGTCATTGGATCTTGATATCTTGCACTGTCTGAAGCTGCACCTTCAGGAGTGACACTTTTTTCATCACCAATCAAAAAGGATAATCAATTAAATACTTGCTAAATCCACAAATAGCAATTGATTTTAAATCTCAATTTTGTATTCTTCAGTCACAAAAATTCATAAAACTCCCCTCCTTCCTCAATCAACAATCTAGAGATAAATCTTCAAGGCATAAATATTCCAAAGAAACCCATCTCCTCTTCTGAACACATTTAGCAGTGCCTTTATGAGTGGACTTGAGAGAGGACTCAAATATCTTGGGCTACCAGAAACATGACATAGAGTGTTTACCAAATCCATAGATCATGAATTTGATACATAAGAACTTAACTCAACTTTTTTCTCCTATTACCTTTCATGGTATCTTGTTGACCCCATCCCCCAAGCAACGTAGGACGATCCTTCAGAGGAAGACATCACATTTTTTCTCCTTTACATAAAAGACATCATGCTTGACACAAGCATCATTATCAGCAACAGCAGAAGAATCTTCACATACCGCTCAGACAACCATTAGTAGTTGTCAGGCCAAATTCAAAAAGTTATCCTTCAAGATTCCAATCTCCTTGAACACTACAGTAATGGATGGTTTGATCATACAATCTCCTTCTTTGTTTAAAAGACCAGAAAGTATCTTCCCTAAAACTCATCCAAAAATAGAACATGATGCCTGCCCTGATACCAATTGAAATTCTAGTGTACAAATCTCATATGTCCCAAGAGATATCGAGACATTGATCTCTACATAACTAAACAAGGACATAACAGAACATACCAAAACAAATTGGTATGTCACAATCAAAATAGTGTAATGACAGATGTTTCAACATCTGTTAAGACATGTATTTTACAACAAGAAACAAAATTGAAATATTCACAACAAAATGATAAATAACGCCAAGATATGACGACCCAGTTTGGTGTACAACAACACTTACATCTGGGGGATACCAAGCCAGGAATGAATTCACTATCAGTAGTATTAATTTAGAGCTAAACAACCTCCAGTTTACAACTTCTCACTTAATCCCTACCCAGTGCAACTTCTAACTAGAAATCACCATCTAGATAAGACATACCAATCTCAATTCCTAAATCACCTCAGTGATATCTAACAGTTACAACCTTCGGTAACTGTATCAAACTCTTCTATTGAAAGATACCCCTTTCATAACAATATTCAATCAAGATTCTTGACTAACACTAATACTTGGATTTGATTAAAAGCTTCATCCAAGAATAATATATAATTCATTACCTACAGGTTTTTGAATGTATAAAACTACGTCTACCATATTGTATCAAACCTGATAGAAAGGGTGACTTACAATACAAGAAAGTACATGACTCTCAAAACCCTAAACCCTTATAATTTAATTACAAGCATTCGTTACAAGGTCTACTAGGCTGCTCTAGGTCTTGGTCTTCCTTTTATAGCCTTCAATAGTCTATAGGCTTCGAAGTCTTTGTCCAATCTTTCCTTGACCCACGTTCTGATTGCACCTTAAATCTTGGAACAGATCTGTAACAAATCTGCTGCATCAGACCAAGATGTCAAGTCCTCATGCTAGGACATCTTGTCTGACATGTTGTTCTTTACATATTTCTTCTTGTTGGAAAATCTTATTCAACATCATATTTTACCAAAATTTGCTCAAATCTTAGAGTCTTCAACTTTTACCTACTTCCCTCGTATCTCTTTAATTCCTTCATTCCTTCTCTATTTAAGCTCATTTTTAAATTTTTTATTTTACATCTCATTTTGAACTTGCAAAAATCACCTTCTCAAAACTTCTATCTTCCTTCACCTTTTAATACCTCAAACAATGTCTTCTATTTCTAAAATCGCCTGCCCCCTCACCATTATTTATGAAAAATTCATTGGCTTCGAAAAATTTAAAAATCATGGTTTGGATCTTCTAAGTCATGTTCGATCCCAAAACTGGGTGAATTACTTTAACATGCTTGAAGGACTCATTTATCATGTTCTCATTAGAGAATTCTGGACAAATGTGTCCATCGTACAACTTAGACAAGATGCTTTATGCATTAAGTATAATGTTTTTGGAATTCTTATTTCTATAACTTCTGCTATGAGTGTTAAGGAAATCATGTTCGAGGAGGTTGGGATTCATATGGACATGTACCTAAGAACGAGTCCATTTCTTGAGAAAATCCTGAATAAGATCCTCGCTACAAAGACCAAGCTGGCATGTCTCTCCTATCTTCTTCCAAAGGCAATGATCTGGCATCAACTATTGATTTCAAACTTTCAGCCACGAGAAGATGTGCTAGAAACACTCACCATGTGGACAAACATCTTATCTTCTTCATCTTATTAAGGACTAGGGTTAATATTCCCCTCACAATCTTCAACTTCTTGAGACAGAAAATGGTTGACTCTTACGAAGGAGTATCTTCTCTCATACCTTTTGGAATGGTTCTTTTTGAACTTTTCTTTCAACAACGTGTTGTTGAGAATATGTAAGAGGTTGGGTTAACGGAGGCTCTGGAGACCATCTGGAGTCAAAAGCTCGAAGCAACTTAGGACCTTCTAGTGTTGGACCTCTTTCCACTCTAGTTTCTCTTTTCCTTGGTTTTCTCTTCTCAGTGTCTTCTTGTTCTTTATCTTCTTTTGTATTATTTTGTTCATCAATAAAAAAAACTTCTCGTTTTACTCTTTGTTCTGGATTTTATTTTCTTTTGTTATTCTCTTTTTTTATTGATGATAAAAGGGGAGAAAATGAATATGATTTTGATATATCTTGTAACCCTTAATATAACCCAAACATAGTTAAAATCAAACTGATCAATTTTTTTCTAAGTCACAACTCAGGGGGAGCTTACAAACCTCACTCTAAAAAAACTAAGAAAATGTGATATATGTTAGACGATGGCGCGGATCTAGAAGGGGGGGTTGGATAGATCGCTTGCTTAAAAAGAGTCGGAGCTACCAATAAAATTGGTTTTTAAAATTGTTTAGTTTGCGGAAGCGGCCGAGGAACTATACCGTCTATAACGAGCGATTATTAGAAAATTGGATATGCGTCAAGCCTATGGAATCCAATAACGAGCAATGAGAATCACTACGCTAGTCACACTATCAATTTGATTTAGCTCACAACGTGGTATGACTAGTTCCAATGCCTTAAGATATTCAACAATAAATGGGCAGCACACAAGGCTTTTTGGTTCAGACAATTTATCAAACACTTGGCATGCAGAGCACTACAAGTGAGTTCCACTTTGAGTGAGTAGTTCAAGTTTCCTCGTACAATCGATGATTGTACTAGATTCAAAATCAGTTTAGCACTACTAAAATCAGTCCTAGATTGATATAACTGTTTGCACTAAAAACCATAAATATTAAGCAATGTAAAATGCAAGGAAAAAGACGTAATGATTTGTTGAGGCAGTTCCCCCGTCGTCCTCGCTTCGGGGTTGTTGCACCCAAAAATTTGCCCAACCTTTTCTTAACTTGGTTTATGTTTCATTTCATTTCTTTCTAGCATTTGCATTGCATAGAATTTTGCATTGAACAGGGGATCAAGAGGTCGTGCATAGCAAGAGGAGTCTACTCAGAGGTTTGAGCCTAAGAAAGGGGTGTTATTCAATTTTGAATGGTCATCAAGTCATCTAGAAGTGGGCAATAGTCTTGTAAAAGGATTGAGGGATGTATGTGGGCCAGCTTCTAGCTTGGAGGCCAGTGCAAGATCATCAGAGGATTGTGAATTCATGATTAGGGATATAAGATGTTGAGAGGGCTCATTGAGTACTTTGAGAGCCATGTTGGAGCTTATTCAAGTTGTTGTGTGAGGTGGAACAAGCCACAGTCAGGAGAGGTGCATCTAGGGTTTTCATCTGATAAATCCTCAGTCAATTGTGAAATTGAAGGAGATTAAAACTTAATTCCAAGTCTCTATGGTCATAGGATGTTGTGTTAGGATACATGAGATAGCATTTCAAGATCAATTCATCAAGAATCAAGAGTGTGAGAAGTTACTAAATTATGGTTCTCAGTGTAAAATCCCCTATTTAGTGCCTAACTTCAAGACCACCTATCTCAAGATACAAGTTTCATCTCAACTTTTGGCCAATATGAAACTTGTAGAGAATGTTCTTAGCTTTCTTTTGAGTACTAGAAGTCCTTGATTGGATTTATAGAACTCAAGTTATGATCCAGACAAGTTACAGGTCATCAGATGAATGTGATTTTGGTCAACAAAAGTCAACCAACTTCCAAGCCATTTTTGACCTAGAAGGATGTTTCTCCTCAACTTTTGTCCAACATGAAAGTTGTAGATCTTGGTCTTAGCTTTCAAAAAAGTACTAGAAGTCTTTCATCTGATTTGTATAACTCAAGTTATGAGGTTTGTAAATCAAGGGTATTTTGGGAAAGTGAGATTAAAGGTCATAAAATTATAGGTCTATTTCACCTTCTTGCATGCCTCAAATCGAAATTTGTCCAACATCAAACTTGCTCAAAATGGGGTTATTTACTCAACCAAGTATCAAGGGTTCATTGATATGGATGTGAGTGAGAGTTGGTTGAAGAAAATCTTACAAAAGGCATTTTAAAGGCATTAAAATGGGAAAATTCAAAATAATTCATATTGGCTCAAAATTATGCAAGCTTGTGCATATTTTGAGTGCATTTGATGTTTTGAGCATATTGGCATTATTAGAGTTTCAAGTTGAGTCTCATTTCATGGCCAATTTTTGAGTTGCTTCAAGAATAAGTAACATGACAAACACTAACCATTGATATCAAACAAGGATCAAATCCCAGCCCTTCACACTCCTCAGGTCATCAGCAAGCAAAATGCATCATTTTGGAGCCAAATTGGTGAAGAATTCGTGCACATGACAAGTAGAGAAAACTCAAATTCCATGGATTTCAATTGGGCTCTTAGAGGCTGAAAGTGGGCTCAATTTATTTTCAAATCCATCACATAAAAGCTTTCCATCATGAACAAGTGCTCAGAACACGAAATTGGAGGAGAATTGGAGCTAGAGCATTTTGAAAAACTGGTGAAAATTCAAAATTCGAATTCTGAGAATTAGCAAGTTTCAAGCCAAATTGTGAATTGCAAAAGCTTTATTGAAGTTTGTGGAGTGATTCTGGACATTTTTCTTCAAGCTTAAGCATTAATTGAAAGCTCAGTGGAATTTCTCCACTAGGTATTTACAATTTAACCTTACACTCTGAATATGCATTGATTCACTGCCACTTTTACATATTTGAGACCTAGACAACATGTAGATCATTAATATATAAAACGAACTGGCATTTGTGTTAATTGTTGGATGAAGCTCAAAAATGTTTGGATCTGATATGGCTTATTCTTGTGGTGTTTTGCTTGTTTGTTGCTTGATCTGTAACCTCCATAGCACGTAGGTGATTTCTGGACCAATTTGATTAAGTTTGGTGAGTGTTTGCTATTGGTACACAAATCTGTTTAGTTTTGATTTGAGCTGGTTGTGAGGAATTAATGGAAACTAAGCATGTCAGGTTGTTGTACATGGAGAGAGGAAGAGATTGGTACCGGTTTGGTTGAATTTGGTGAGGTTTTGCATCAGAGCACTGTTGCTCTCGCCGGAGAAGACGACCGGAGTCTTCTCCGGCCACCACCTAAAACATTCCCTCCATTTGCAGGTTTGAACGAGGGAGATGATCCCCTGGCCGTTAGATCTGGCTTGACATGTGGACTTAGTATGTAGATCCTACACGTGTGATTCAGTCTGAGAGAGTCAACTAGGGTTTTTATTACGTGGCAAGGCTTGGATTGTTGGATCAGAATACTTTCTGAGTGGATGGTGAAGATTAGAGAGTATGGTAGGGTTTAGTCAACTGAGAACCACGTAAACCCCAATGAAACGTGTTGTTTCATTTAATCCTCTTCAGCACATACGTGGCGCGCTTTCCTCCCTCAGATCCCTTGACTGGTAGCCTGATCCAGTGGTTGTTGTTTTTCCTTGTCTTTTTATTTTCTTTTATTCATTTTGTTATTTTCTTTTTATTCTTGTTTGAATTTAATTAATTAAAAATAGCTCCAATACCTCAAAAATTCCATAAAAAATATTTTTACAAACCTTGAGATGTCTATTATTTTTAGACATTTTTATTTTATTTTTTCACATTATTTTTCATCTTTTAATACAATTAAATAGTGGAGGTGTTTTTAATTGAATTAAATTGTGCATTGTTTATTCTTTTATTTGTTTCTTCCATTTCCTTTGGGTCCAATGAATGAAAATTGATACTCATATACATGATGAGTTGAAAATTTTTTGAGGACCATTTTGCCCCTGGTTGGTTGACTTTAGGGTTGACTTTTGGTGCTTTTCTTTTGACCCTCGATTCTCCCATTTCAAAGTGGTACATCTTGAATATTATTTTCTTTTGATGGTGCTTTGAAGGGATATTTGCTTTGAGCTTTTGGCCTCTGTTTTCCAACATGTTTAGCTACCTTGTGCATTTTATTTGATTATTTTTTAATCATTTTCCTATTTTTTAGGTAACTTGCAAGTCAAGTTACCTCCAAGGAAGGTTCACACAAGTACCTTGACCTAGTTTGATTTGGATATGGCATTTTTGGATCCATTGAACCCTCAATGCCTTTTGTTTCATGTTGTTAACATGTTAAGGATGATGTTGGTTCAATTTTAGGTCATGATATTGTTTCTTCATTGTTCATTTGTGTGTTTCCTTTTGAGTTTTCAACTTGAACTTCTATGTGATGTTTGCTTGCAATCTTTGTACTTTTTGCTTGCATCTCCTTTTGAATTGAATTGATATGGATTTTGGGATTTTCTCCTCTTCATCTCTCTTCTGTCCAATGACTTTGGAACCTCATTTAAGGTATCTTAATCCCTCCTGAGGAGGTACTTGAAGTATACCTAAAATGATGGATCCTTGAGGACTCTTTTGTGCTTCCTTTGCACTTGGCTTGTGATGCTTATGGTTGAGTACCTATTATGATACCCTTGCTGCCCTCATTTGGTTTACCATTCTCACTTGGTTTTGGTTTTTGTTTTACCTTTCATTTTTGGTTTATTGTTTGTGGTGTGGTTGATGTTGTTTGACTTAGGTTATTTCATCCCACTTTTGGTGTATCTTTGTGTGGTTTGTTCTTGTTCAGTTGATTTCTTCTTATGCTCTTCTTCTTCTTCTTTCTTTTCTTGCATTTCCATATGCATGCTTGGTTGAGATGAGCTTGTGGAGGCTACTGTCCCACACTATTTTCCTCCCACTTTCATTCTACTTGTGCATCTTATGTTTGCATTTTCATTTGCATATGCATTCTTATTCTCTTGCTTTTGCTTTTGCCATGTTCCCCATAAGTTCTCTAACCTCTTAAGGTTATGATAGACATTAGGTGCCTAACCATGCATGATAACATTAGGTAGTTCCCTTTTGAATCCCAACTTTAGTTCCACTTTGCATGATAACTTTTAGGATTGATTAGTCTCCCATTAGTGTTTCTTCTTCTCTTCTCATCTTCAAACCTTCATAAAACACTTAATAAAGAATGACAAATGTTGTACGCTACAAGCCTTAAGCTATTTGGGAAATGATGATTGGGTGGTTTCCTCTCAATTTCTAGGATGCTAGTATATGTCCTTTGGACGATATACTACACATTCGCTCCTAGACCATAGTCTTTAGTGCAACATGAGTTACAAATCAAATTCAAAACACTTCTTCTCTAAAAAACACAAAAACATTTCAAACCTTTTTCATCCTTCGGGATCTTAATCAGGAAATCATTTTCATAAACAAGAGTGATGTTACCTCTTAGTTCTACCGCGAACGGTAACGCCAAAGTCTCCAATGGTCGAGCTGCATACACTAACTGCTAGAACTATTTGTTAACCCTACTCGGACTAAAAACTTTTGAACCAACCTGTGGTCTTTTTAGCCCGAACTACGTTCGCTCTGATCTTTCATACCAGATGAAAGTACGTAGGCATAAGACACAATATCTTAGAGAGCAACCTTCCCCCCTTTCTTTACCCGTAGTTAGTCGAACTATGTTGACTCTGACTTTCCCATTGCACGAGGGAGTACGTAGGCACAGAGCGGCGATGCTCTGCCGAGTCACTTCTCTTTTCTTTTTCTTTTGTCCCTGAGCCTTTAGCTAGATAGTATCAACACACCTCTTTTAGATAGACAACAATGCGTGGATCCCGTCGAGTACGACAAACGTGAGGGGTGCTAATACCTTCCCCTCGCGTAACCGACTCCCGAATCCAGACATGGTTGCGATGACCTTGTCTTTCCCTTCTCTGTCAGGTTTTTACGATCGTTTTCTTTCCCTCTCTCTAGGATAAATAACGAAAGTGGCAACTCTTCTGTTTTTTCCGCCGATTATTTTTCACAGTTGCGACAGCTAGCGACTCTGTTGGGGACTCTGGTTCCCTATGCGAGTCAATCCTAGCGCTTGCCTGTTTATCTTTGGGTGTTGTATATATGTGCGTTATTTATCTTTCCCGCATTTATTTTCTGCATCATATATCATTACTGTTGTGCTGTGGGAGGGAAGTTCCACTGAGTGATAAGCCGAACCTGGGCTTGAGTGCAAACATAGTATTAGAAGCGAAAAGTAGTGGTGAACCTGTATGTTAGGCATGCACTAGTTCCCATGAAATTTGCGCTCAGACGAGATTCTCTTTGATGACTTTCTTTCCAGCCCAGTGGGCCGTTGAGAGGATTTCAAATTTGATGGTTGTCGACATCTGGGACCGATCATCTGTGATTCATCTAAGTGAGGCCTCTTCGCGAGATGATGATGCCAAACCAGAAATGGTAAACGTATCATCATTTTTCGAAAGTCTGTGACGCTGATGAACGCATAGGATGCCGAACCTTTGTTTCTGGATAGGTCCATACCTATGAGAGGGATTGGGTTATGCAAGAAACCTTGGCTTTCAAAATACCCGGTTCTTTGCAGTGTGAATCTGTTTATCAGTGGGTCCTGTTATCGGTACTTTGTTCTTGCTAAGGTGAAGTGTTGTTTCTTCTCAACCAACAACACAACATTCTTGATCCCCTGTTTGCATTTGCATTTGCATTTTCATTTGCATTTCATTAACATGTGTTTATGTTGCAGGTGTATATTTCCTCTTCGATTCCGGTGATCTTGTTCTTATTACTGACATGGAGCCCTTGAGGAGGACCCTGGCCTACAAGTTTCCTACGCCTGATATTAGAACTCTGCGAAGTTTGATTTCTCTAGCTGACAAGAAGGTTATGGAGGATTTCAGAGAGTCTTATGGGAGACTTTTGAGTGTTGTTTGCAAACCTTCTTTGGATGAATTGAATGGCCTTCAGACGTTGCTACAATTCTATGATCCTCAGTTACGAGGCTTCACCTTTCAGAGTTTTGTTTTGGTACCTACATTGGAAGAGTATTCTGATATGTTGGGAGTACCTATTGTGAACCAGATACCATTCTATCATGTTGAGGGAGAGCCAGATTTGACTGAGCTTGATAAAGCCTTACATGTGGATGCCTCTGAGTTGAAAGGGAAATTAGCTAGTAGGAATGGCATGTTTGGGTTTCCGTTACCGTTTCTTGTGGATAAGGCTCGACAGTTTTCTAAGAAAGGTTGTTGGGTGGTATTCAGCGCTATATTGGCCCTATGTATTTATGGCATTCTTTTATTCCAGAATATCCCAGATTTTGTAGATGTGGATGCATTCCATATCTTTGCTTCGAAGAATCCCATACCTACTATGTTGGGTGATGTTTATAATTCTGTACATTACAAGAACGAGAACAGGAGAGGGAAAAGTGTATCTTGCTGCGCACCGTTACTCTATATGTGGTTCAGGAGCCACCTTCCCAAGACTGATGAGAAGTTATCAAATTATAAAATAAAACTCAAATAGTGATTAATTAAAAGGTTAAAAAGGTTTTAGTTATATAGAATGAAAAGACATATTATTATTTGTTTAGAAAGGAATCCCTAATTTATAAAAGGGTGATCAAAGAAGATTAATTAAATGGATTAATTGATAAAAATAAATAGTTTAAAAAAAGGATTTATTTAAAGATTAATTAGATAAATAGTAAAAAAGATAAAACTAAATTAATTAATTAGATAGTTATTAGTTTATTTATTTTGAAAAAAAGATTGATTATAGTATGATTAATAATGAAAAGATTAAACGGATTGATTAGGTTAATTAAGTGGTGTTGTGTGGTGACGATATGTGATTAGTGTGTGATTATGAGATAATGAAAAAAAAATAAACAACAACACAAACGAAACAGAAACCCTAAGTTCCCTTCCCCCCCCCCCCCCAAATCGGATCTTCCCGCTCGTCTCCCTCTCCACCTTCCGTTTCCTTTCCATTTTTGAGCATGAAAACACAAACACAAACATCAAAAGTTCACTAATTTAGACATGGATCGAGTTTTACCGAAAGTTGGGGTGGAGGTTTAGAGGTGGCGACGACTTGGATGATGATGGAACGGTGCTTCGTCGGTTGAGGGTTCGCGGTGGCTTGCGAAAGCTCCAACAGTTGAAGAGATAAGTTGCTTCTCCGTTCACTTTTGAATTACAAATTTTAGGGTTTTTGGTAGTGTCGCGGTGAAATTTGGATACCAAACTATTGATTAGTTTGAATCTTTAATTCATTTTGCAACCGAACTTTGATTTGTCCAAAGGAAGGGATAAAGATCGAAATTCCCACAATGCAATGCAAATGCAAGCTAGATTGTTATAGGTTCGGGGGTTGGTTAAACTTAGGGAAGGTACTAGCATCCTAAGTTTCTGTAGTACTCTACAGGAACCTCTTGTTTTATGTTTGTTTATTGCTAAGTGTTTATCTGCTTAATGGATATAAAAACCCTAGTGGTTTATTTATAAGTATACTCGATAAGATGTCGCATCTTATGCCTACATATCCTTACGGGAGTGGAATCAGAGTATTTTGTAGTTCACCCTAAAGGGTTAGAGGAGCTCTTTGACTGTGGTCAAAGTTCCTACGGGTTTATGGTAGTTGTTTTGATTGGGTTTAGGAGAAGAGATGAGTCTTCATGTTAAGGGAGAGATAACCACCACAAATGTAAGAGGGGTTGTAGGAAATGGTCTTTGCATCGTCTTAAGAAAAGGTCTTACATACTCGGATGGTCGCCAAGTATGCCTTTATCGCTCTTAAGGCAAAGTCCCTACATGTTTGATTGTATTATTGTGGGGGTGGAGATTATATCTCACTTAAGATGATTAACATCTATTCTCTAATGTGTTTGAAATAGTTGTATTGTGTTGATTGTTTTGTCTAAGTTGTGAAGATTAAGGTCCTTCCTATGGGGTAGGTCCTGAACTTAACTGATCAACTTGAATGGAATCAAGGATCGAAGGGGGATATGATGCTTATGATGTGCAACTACACACAACGTTGAATTATGTGTAGGTTTTTCCTTTGGACGGATGCAATGCGATGCAATAAGATATAATGACTTGTAGTAAAGATAAATTGCAGAAAGTAAATACGGAAATATAAACCATACACGAACGCATGAAAGCACTAGGTGTGAGTGAATGTGTCGTGAAGTGGGTGTGCACGATTAAGTTCTTTTTACGCTGTGAATTGATTTTAGATGAGGTCGAATTGTTTTGAAAAAAAAGTTGGATTAATTAGGTGAGATTTTATTTTAGGCGGAGATAAATATTAGTTTTGTGAGTTGATTAAAAATTATGAAATAATATTATGAAAGATTATTATTATTAAAAATTCAAATTACTTTAAAAAGATTTTTGCAATAAACACAAGTTATTATGAAAAAGTTTCTTATTAATATATGGTTTTTAAATAAGTAAAAGTCACCTTAAAAAGTTTTTTATTAAGAAAACACAAATAAATTTAGTTGCAAAAATAGGAGTTATTTTTAAAAAGAACATGAATAATATATTTAATTGTTTAAAAGACTTATCACAAATTAAGTAGGTTTTTAAATTTGTTTTTTTTAAAGATTAACTAATTAATAAGTTATTTTAAAAAAGGGATTAGTGATAGTTAACAGTGATTAACGGTGAGTGTAGTGTGGTTAGTGAATGGTTAGTGCAATCATATGGCAATTACAGACAATTAAAAGAAATGAGGAACGAAAGAGGAGGCGGAACCCTAAAGACCCTCTATCCCCAAATCGAAACCGCATCACCTCCCTCAACCACCTCTTTCGATCCAAACGGTCTTCGTCTCTCCTTCTGCTTTCATCTTTATTTTCAATCAAAAACCTGCAACAACACGCCAGAGCATCAATAGTACAAGAAGTTTCAATGTGAATGGTGGTCTTACCGAAGTTCAGGAGCAACGATTAGTGATGAAGCTCCGATTGGTGTTGGCGGCGGCGGGTCAGGGGAGATGGAGACTCGAATGACAATGGCTCCAAGATTCTGACGATTGAGACAGATGAGTTTTCCTCTTTTTCTCTTTTAGGGTTACGACCCTTAGGCCTCTTTTGTGATGATTCTCGATTGCTCTTATATAGACTCCAATTATGAATTAGGTTAATCATCAAATTAAATGTAGATTTGGACCTTCTGTTTTGGTTTTGACAATTATTTGAAATCTTTCCTTTCCTGTCTGATTGCTATGATATCTGTTAATGAAAATCTCAATTTGGATCAATCCTGTTTAATGCTCTTGTCTTGTCCAGGTTCATTATTCTGAGAATCTGCTAATTGTCTGAATCGAATATTCCCTTCAACCCGGTATATCCCCTAATGGGCCTCTGATTTTGTGGATTATTGTTGGCAGGTGTGGATAGTGAAAGGGTTTGAGCCCAGAGAAATTAACAGCCCAGGGATGTTGCTGGTGGACTTTGATGACTTTTGGATGGTAAGCTTCGGTCCCTTATCATGAAAATCAATCCTTCGATAAGCAAACGCGTGGCCGAACTGGTCTTGATATTACTCTCGTTCATCCTGCACATTGTTGTTCATTCGGTTCAAAAGTGATATCTGCAACCACTTTCTCTAATTTCTTTGAAGGCTTTCATTGTGCAATTGGTCTTGCAGGGAACACAGCTTGGCCTCACAATATCTTGAGTAAAATCATGATTCTGGAATAAAGTTGTTGATGTTCTTGATTTCTTTGGAAAAGCATGCTGAGGTTGAGACTGCCGCATCATCTGGCTCTTGTATTAAAGCGGCAGTACTTGTTGGGAAAATTCTGTGCCTGCGGAAATTGAAGTATTGAAGCAGGATGCTGTTTAGAAGGATCTAATGTCCTCATATCTTGAAGTGCAGCAACTGCCATAGCATGGTACATATCTGGTTGCAAGTTCATCATAGGTGATGGATCGAGCCTCGCATGCATCCAAGGATTAACACCCATCCCTTGAAAATTAAGAGTTTGAAGTCCTCTATAATAGAATCCAGCTTAAATCTTGTATTGCTGCGGATATTTTCCACAACAGATGAAAAGAGTGCCTGCATTATGTTTCGCATTCCTCAAAATTGAAGAGTTTGATGCAAGCAGCTGCATGTGGTAATTGAAATATCTTCAGTGTAATGGTATGTTTCGATGAGCTAAGGAAAGAAGCCTTGATGTCGTTTTATTCTGCAATAATCCTATAATGATCTCAATGGCCAACGTTGTATTTCCCTTCTGCAACCTCTCCCTCTGTTGGGTATCCATTTTATTGTTGCTGACAGGTAGTGATGGGAGGTGCCACTCCCTTCATTTGGTGTTTTGTTGATAGCTTATGTCGACTTCATACCGCCTCATATACACAGCATCAGTCAACTTGCAACTTAGAGATGATATGCTGCCTTCCAATGAAACAATCGGAACAGGTAGATTTAAGGTGCAGCAACATATAAATTCAATCATCAATGTTTTGTTCTTGCTTGTCATTGTTTCATCAGGTGACACAAGTAAAATATGCAGCTTCACAACATCATGAGCAGACAATTCTTGAGCACCAAAAAGTCTCAAGTGACCGAGTAACATTGTCCAAACTAGTCACATTCAAGCTCGAAGTACCAACATCTGCGGAAAGAAAGGAAGGATTTACGGTCCATAGTCTAGCACATATACTAGGGAAAGCTTCCATTAATAATCTTAATCTCTTCCAGGAATGCAGGTAACGGTTGTAACATTCATGTGTAATGTTCAAGACATGTTTAACCTCATACTTCACAAATCATGACTTCAAACATAACTCTCATTTCATGTAGTAATAGTATTGCTGTGAGTATGTTAAAATAGGGTAAAGTTGCATGTGTAACGTGTGCTGGCACACGGCAATAGCATCATCCCGGTGTTTACATGATTATGTTATTATCCTGCAGGCGATGTCTTCCATTGGTACAATGTAGTCAGAGCTTATGAGCTTCAACTTTCTGTAGGCCGAGGAGGAAATGTGAGGGCAAGATGAGGACAAACTCTACGACAAGCTTCTAAGTGAAACGCGCAACTTCGCGCAATCTCCAGCTGATATGTAACCGTTCTATCACAGTTAAAGGGATTCCTATGAGGTTTCGTGCCCTGTTCTGCGACTTAAATTGCTTTGACCCTTTAACAGCTAGGCCTTTAGGATGTTTGGTTATACCGCTGACTTCTAACTTTCCAAGTCTGCTCTTGCTTTACAGGTTCTGGTGTTAGTGTTGGTACAGGTAATGTTGCTATATGAAACCTGGTGCTTCAAATTGTGTCGTTGCGAAGCTTTAAGTGATTTTTGGTGGTAAATTGGGGATTGGTTGAAAGGGTAAAAAGCTGGTGCCACTGTGGAATAAAGCTGTCTAGAGGTTGGTTGCGTTACTCCGGAGTCGTCTCAGAGACAAGGGTGCAAGTTCCAGTCTGGTTTAATACCGAATACCCTCTCAGTTCTTGTGACAGTATCCTATTTGAATTTCAAAAGAAAAGCTTAGTACTCATTTAACTGACTATTAATGCCCTTGCGTTTTGCAGCGAATCGCGAATGTGGATTACACTCGCCTTCCAGATTCTTGGCAGCTGTCTCGAATTCACCGAGGTCCATAAGCAATGCTATTCTCAAGTTTCGCAAGTGCTTAACGCGGAGAAACAACGGCCCAATACGACCCCGTAAGACATGGTCGTTAATTATAGTGGGATTCATCATTGATGTGGTCGTGGCATGCTAGTAGGAGTTCGAAGCTGCTGTAACCTTTCTGCAATACTTGAAAACGTAACTTCGTGACCTGTTGTTATTCTTCTTTAATTTGCTTGAGCTTATCTCTAACAATGTCGAACCACGGTTGTTGACTGCATTGTTAATTTTGCAGGTCGATTGATATTGCCTAGAGAACAGCGGAAGTAACGCCTTAAGACGGCTTCCAAGCTGAGGTGCGCATCTGTACGAACGAAGTCGTCCATAAAATCAAACCTTGGAATCCCTATTAGAACGACAAAGGTGGACCAGTAATTGGACAGTCCCGAAAGCAGGAATACGAGATTTGCTTTTTAACTCAGGATGCGATCCTTCAGGCGGAACAATAAGGAGCTCGCCGATGCTCATGGGGCTTAGTGATGGATGCATTGTTGGAGTAGTTTTACTGCAGAATATAGTCTTTGTCTTTTGATGTAGTGGCTGTCATCAATTACGTACTCCCAGTTGGTTGGGGTTAATCCAAATTATTGTGTCACATGGTGTAATGAAGCTATATATGTCAGAACTTAATGTTATCCCATCGAATTGCTATAACAACTTAGACTTAGTCCTTTTATATCTTCCAACATTTGAAAAAAGCGATATTCACTATCTCTGATGAATGCTTTAACACTCCTAGCAATTCCAGAGTGTAAAGCAATGATGTCTTCCTCTTAACAGGATATTGTTGGTCAAACCTTCTAAATTTAAATCCTCATATTTTAACACAAATGTAATATTCAAATGAAATCTCAATTGTCCATATTTGGTCGTTTATCAAAGCTTCCTTCGAGACCGCGTTAACTCCCCATAATAAGATTTGAAAATCTCTAGTCCCAAAACTGTTTGCCGGACTCGTGTTCATGGGTCACGTATGCTGAAGATGCATATTCTCATATAGCTCCGAAATGTGAATCAAACGTCACGGGAAATGGTCCTTTGTTTGGGCTTTTCGTACTGTTGCAATGAAACGTTTAACTTCATGGCGACATTTGAATCACTTCCTGAACTTAAAACTTGATGGAACTTGTCTTTCTTGAATTGAACTCAAAGAATTTGAAAGCTTGTTAAAAGTGATAATCCCACATCATGAGCAAAACTAATTATGCTTGGCATGTATAATCATTTGATAGGCTGCACCATCCGGATTTTAAACACATATGAACTATCTTGAATTTAAATCCTTCTTATTTGCATTAGAAGGCCACATAAAACTGGTCAGGGATGTCTCAACAGCCAAAATGATCGGTCAAAAATTAGGGTGCAACAGATGCCCCTATTTAAGTTACTTCTATCCGGAGATATGGAGATTGAAATCTTCTTCTCGACGAGATAGGAGGGACTTAAATACAAACATTGCACGGATTTTTGGCCCTAAGATGCCACCGGATGCAAATGATAGGCAATGTTATGAAATGAAAGACACGGGTCCTGTGAGGAAAAGACACCACAGGGGAACAACTAGACACGACACGCGAGAGAAAAGAGCAATAGATCCAACAAGGCAGGACCCTACGAGGATAGGAACAATCACCCATGGGAAATCTCCAAACGTGTAACGGTAACTCATGCATCAAGGATGCGGTGATTTCGACGATTTGTGATTGAAAGATACTTTTACTATCAAGGTGGTGGTCAATAGTAACTCAAAATGGATCTTTTTTTTTATTTTATTATTTTGTAACTCAGCTGAAACGGTAAAATGTGTAACTTCCCCTTGCATCATGGTACGGGGACCATGAGCTTGTCTCGGTCTTTGATGTTTGAACTTCCCTTTGCATCATGGTATGGGAACCATGAGCTGGTCTCGGTTTCTGATGTCGAACTTCCCCTTGCACCATGGTATGGGAACCATGAGCTGGTCTCGGTTTCTGATGTCGAACTTCCCCTTGCACCATGGTATGGGAACCACGAGCTGGTCTCGGTTCCTGAAGTCGAACTTCCCCTTGCACCATGGTATGGGAACCACGAGCTGGTCTCGGTTCCTGAAGTCGAACTTCCCCTTGCATCATGGTATGGGAACCACGAGCTGGTCTCGGTTCCTGAAGTCGAACTTCCCCTTGCATCATGGTATGGGAACCACGAGCTGGTCTCGGTTCCTGAAGTCGAACTTCCCCTTGCATCATGGTATGGGAACCATGAGCTGGTCTCGGTTCCCGAAGTCGAACTTCCCCTTGCATCATGGTATGGGAACCACGAGCTGGTCTCGGTTCCTGAAGTCGAACTTCCCCTTGCATCATGGTATGGGAACCATGAGCTGGTCTCGGTTCCTATCCAAAATGATGGAAACTCGTGAGAGCGTCTTCAAAGAGGGGTTGTAAATTTGTAGATTGTAGATGTTCGGCTGTGAGCCATAGTGTTATTGTAGATTGTATGTTGTAAATTGTAGAACTGTAGAATTGTTGATGTAAATGTTGTGGATGTAATCTGTAATTGTAGAATTTTGTAGATGTGATCTTGTACTTGTAAGTTGTAGATGCAGTTTGCATTGTATTGGCAATTTGTAGCATATGCACCGGGGATCTTCAGATGAGCTGTAAGCCGGTTGATTTGTGGAGTGTCCTCTTGTAAGGAGATATGTCATTGATAGTACTCATAATGAACTCTCTGAGGAAGATCGTTTCTGAGGAATATCTTTGCTGTAATTGTAAAAATGTATGAGATTGTTATAGCAGAAATCCTCAAATGGGGAAGTATCTGTAATGTCCTCTGTTTTGACTTGATAATCTTGAGATAATCCACTGGGGATGGACAGATTGCCTTGATGAAATTGTTGTTTGTCGTTTTGAGAATAAATCTGTTCAAAGCGAGTTGCTCAAATGAAGAGATCTTCTGTCATTTAGCTGTAAGTTGTCGAGTGGATCTTGTAGTATTGCCGGAGAAGTACCACATCTTCAATGGTGATCCTTATGATGTCAAAGTGCAAAATAAATGCGCTCTTGATCCATGCTCAAAAGCTGGAGATGTTCATAGTGTGATTGTCAAAGACCGAAGTTCAATTCGGGAAATAACCGAAGAGAAACTGTCAAACAAGACTCAACCATAGAGGCATAAACTCCAATGGGAATGTACTGAAACAACTGTCTTCCACGAGGATCGAACTTCGTGGGGAAATAGAAATGTTGAGTTTTTTCTGCTTAGGGCTGACAATTCTATTTGGAAGGAATAAGACGCGCCCAAATACCCAAGGGTAAACGCGATCGAAGAGATAGAGTAGAACGTACAAAGGATGCACAAATGCAAATGTTATGCTATCTACTTATATGATATGTGTATGCTTATGCTGACAAGACAGACGAGGGCAAAGACCGAATACGGGGTAACCGTCTCGGAACAAACATCCGACCAATCTTCAAAGATAGAAGTACCACTGAGGGTAGATGGAGAACCAAATGTAGGGTCCCAATACTGCTTCAAAGCTTCAAAATTTCTCTTGAGGGAAAGTGATCAATCCAATTGGGGATGTATCATCTTGATAAGTTTGACGTGTTGTACGAGATTGTAGATGGAGGTACCTAAACCAAAGTTTCATAGGGGATAAAATAAATATCATGGGTCCTCGTAGTTGTTGAGCATGTTGGGGTCGAGCTTCCTGAGGATGAAATACACATCTTTTGCTCAAATCTTCAAATGCCCCAAGTCACATAGTTTAAGAGAAAAGTCTCGAGAGATTCACCGAATCTCGACGTAACTGCCCCTGATTGGCGGTATAACTGAGTCTTCCAAATTGTGCTTCTAGATGAAAGCCAAACTCGTACGGATCAAACTTCTTGAAGAGTAGATTGCTCCAGGTGGGCGAGGTCTTCGAGTCCATTGGAGTTCGTGTAATCTTTCTAAGATGTCAAGCGTATTTTAGCAAGTTAGAAATATCCATTTTGAAGTGGGTAATGCATACGCGTTTGTCTTGAAGTTTTGAAAAGGGGTACCGCAATAACTTGTGATCGAAACCACTAGTTAGGATACGAATTGAACATTATTTATAAAGCCAATTTAAATTTGAGCATAGCTCAAGGAGTCAGGAAACAATATCTCATCGAGTATGCTTTCGAATTAAACCTTCCTTCAATTAGGACTTTGAGGGTCGTATATGGGTTTAATTTATGACTTGTGTAATGGAGGTAGAAAGGGTTAGTATATTTGTGCCCACCCAATTTTTTTGAAGATGTTTATTATTTTTGATATCACCCTGCCCCAGGTTAAGAAAATGATGTTTCGGTTTGGGAGAAAGAGAACGGATCCTCAATCAAGGTTTAAAAGAAAGGGTTGACTATCTTGGCTTTCAGGAGGTTTAAAATAATGCCTTACATCATCAGTAGGGTTTTTATTCGAAGCATACAACAAGAGATCATGTGTTTTACTTCATCATCCTCCTTCCAATTCTCTGTCAGAGCGAGAGATCGGGTAAAAGTCGACATTATAAATAATTTTGAAAAACTATTTGAGTGAAAACGAATGGATTTCTTCAAGACAAACAGTTATTGCATTACTTATTCAAAACAGAAAGTTCTTACATGCAAAATATGCTTTCAATCAAAGAAATAAACACACAAACAAACGAAAGAAATAGAAAGTTCTTCTGGAGTTTTCGCTTATATCAGCGTAATGGTATTCCATTCAGGATCGGTCTCTCTCCTTTGAAGGTTAGCACTTCATTATCGATCATTTCTTGAACTTTCCCTTGAAAAACTTTGCAATCTTCGATCGAATGCCCCAACACTCCATCATGGAATTCACAGCTGGTGTTTGGGTTGAACCACGGTGGGTGAGAGTTCATGTTTCTAGTCTTTCTAGGTGTCATTACCGAGTTTCGGATGAAATAAAACCATAATTGACGGTAGGTCAATGGGATAAGATCAAACCAATGAGTTTCTTCTTTCAGAGTGTTCAGGGGTACTTTCTGATTCGGAAACTGTCTTGGATCATGGCGATGCTGATCTGGAAATGTCATCCTTCGCTTAGGAGGTAATTGTTGTTCGCGCCGAGCGGGCATTGTATACTCATGTTGAGGACGGGATACCGAAGCTGTGGATTCTCTGGGAGATCCTTTATCACCTGTTTTATCGGGAACTATTCCCAAACTGTAATTGTACTGCTTTACAAAAGCAACAGCTAAGTCTTCCCAAGACTGGATGTGATTCACTTGTAGCTTCATATACCATGTTAACGGTGCTCCACCCAAACTTTCTTGAAAGCAGTGAATCATTAGTTTGTCGTTTCCAAGGTAAGCGATCATCTTCTGACAAAACATCATCAAATGATACCTTGGACAAATTGTACCTTTGTACACTTCGAAGGCGGGCATCTGAAATCCTGGGGGGACAATGAAGTTTGGAACTAGGTGCGGGTCATGAGCATGAAAATCAGGCGCACGGTTCCTCTTCATCATTTTCCATCGTTCCTTGAAGTCACGAAACTCATTCTCGAATGCTATAAGCCCAGGGTCGTCCACTTCTTTCTCAGCATGAATATTCCGCAAGTCAGCAAACGGGTTTTCTTGCACAGGCTGAAGTCGCACAGGAACGAAGTTGTCGGAGGGACGGCAGAATGTCGGCTTAGACCTTACTCTGAAGTTATTCATGTGATCCATGTCTTTGTTCTCCTCACTATCCTTTAATGATACTTCCGGCTTGGTCAGATGGTAGAGACGGCGACTGACAGCAAAGATGGAAAACCGAAATGAGCCACAACAAAGGAAAGACACATGCACAAATGTAAAATGCCATGCTAAATGCAGAATGTTAATGCATAATGCGGATGTAAGGGGAGACTTCAAGAAACTCAAAGTGTTTTTACAGTATTATAATGTAGGATAATTGAAAAACTTTTTATTTTTGAGAAACAATGAAAACAAAGTACTCTTTCAAGAGTTTGTTACAACGAAAGCAAAAGGAAACTTAGAACTCTATTCCACGGTCTTCTCCTTTGTACGGAGCTCCTCGGTCAACTGGTCAATGCGATCCTGTAACACCGCTTTCTCGATGATGAGTCGTTCCACACACTCCTTCCAAGCCATGGTAGTTGAGGGGAGATCATCATTGGTGACAACACTTGAATAGGCATGAGGAGAAAATAAATCTCCTTGTGCCTTTCTCTTTCTGGCAACTTCTAATTCTGGTGTCTTCTGAAGTCTTTCCTTCTCTACTTTGAGGGTGAGGAACTTGTTCTTCCAAGCAGTCCTCAATTTCCGGGCTTCATCTAAAGCAATCTTTACTTGTTCAATTTCATCCACATCGAACCACTCGGGGTCATGAGCAGACAATACCATAGGTTCATGAAAAGGAAAAGGCATTTTGAGATCGAGGGCCCTTTCTCGCACCCAATGCAGATAATCCTCAGAAACAGCACAGTTGGGGTATCCTGAAGCAGCTGTTCCTTCCATATCAATGTATTTCCATGCATAAATGATGACAGTCTTGAGATCTAGATCCTCTTCTCCTTTGAAATAGATCTCTTCCAACGAAATTGGGTCTGGCACTTGGATCATAGGGTGTCCAAACTGTCTACGGGCCAAAGCGGGATCGTAACTTATACATCCCTCTCTTCCAATAAGCGGTACGTTAGGGAATCCTCCGATGCTAGGAATCATAGGCACGCCTCCATAGGCGGGATCATACCAAACAATGTCCGAATGGGTAAGGGCCATAAGTATCTCGGACCATCGAGGTGTTGCTACTTCGTCCCAAAGGGACGGATACCAAGTCAAACGAGTGATGAACCATGAGTACAGTAAGGCGGTACAACATACAATGCGTCCTCCTCCTTCAGCATTCTTCGAGTGAATCGAAAAGTACGTATCGGCAAGCAAGGTGGGTACTGGGTTCTTGAGTATGAAGAGCTTGATTGCATCCATATCAACAAAATTGTCAATTTTAGGGAACCAGAAAGTCCCATAGACCAACAAAGCAAAATTGGCTTCCAAGATGAGAGCCTCCTTTCTTTCAGCATGGTGACGGACTTTTTCGATCAAAAAGTCGGCGGGGAACCCAAGGACTCCTTCCTTGGTGATCAGGTGTGTCTGGACATCTTCTAGGCTGAGATGGGTAGCATTTGCAATTTCTTGGTGACTAGGCGTGTCTTCCCTTCCGGTGAATAGAGGTCGAACAGTCACAGGCATCCTCAAGAGTTCTGAGTATTCTTCTAAGGTCGGCATCAATTGGTAGTCTGGGAAAGTGAAGCAGTGATACATCGGGTCATAAAATTGAACCAACGTTTCCAACAATCCTTCTTTCATCCTCAGCTCAAGGAAACGGAAAACTCCTCCATATTCTGCTGCGAAGGCAAAGCGATCCTCGACGAGTTCGGCTAGTTCTCTCAAGCTTTCGAGGTTGGGACTCTGAAAAGTGTACTTCAGGGTTTCTCTTCTGAAATCCATGATTACAACACCTACAGAACGAAATTGAGTTTCTTGAAGCGAACAAGGGAAAAAGAATGCAATGCAAGATGATTAGGACTTCATGGGATTCCTCTATTTATAGGCATTGCGGTAAAAGGAAACGTTTTATTAAATTTGAAACGGACTACATAAATATTCTTTTAAAGAGTCCCAAATAAAAGCTAAATAAAAGCTAGTAAAGACACTAAAGAAGCTTTGAATGCTGCTGCTTGAGCTGCTCCTCTAGTTGCGCCTTCTCACGGATAAGGTTGTCCACAATTATTTTCCAAATAGTGCATTGTGGGTCGGAGAAAAATAAATCCTCCATGACTTTCCTCTTCTTGGAAGGGAGTAGCTCTTCATCCTTCAATTGTAGCTGTTTCTGAAGTTCATCCCTCTCCTTTTGAAGTTCAGCCCTCTCCTTCTGAAGTTCAGCCCTCTCCTTCTGACACTCATCATTTTCCGCCACTGCTGCATGATATTTGTTCTTCCAAGATTCTAGCTCATGTTGATACTTCCTTAAGGACACCTCGGCTTCAGACATAAAGACATAAGTGGGCTCTCTCTTTGGTGCTATGGGATCTTGACGAGAATAAGGCATCCCCAGCTTGATTGCCCTGTCCCCTACCCACTGGAGGTATGGTTCTAAAGATACACAATTAGGCCTCCCTAGACTCCTCTTCCCTTTCTTGTATACCCTACGCCATGCGTCCAGAACTCTTCCTAGAAGCTCTACATCTTTGTGGAAGAAAATACTCTTTATATGGTCACTTTTGGGAGGTTTCTTCAACGGATATCCCAACTGTCGGCGAGCTAGAACGGGATTGTAGCTGATTCCTCCGTCAAAACTAAGCAATGGTACATTACCAAAGTTACCACAACTATCAATGATTAATATTTCATCATATACTCGATCGTACCAATCAATGTCAGAATGGGTTAATGCCATCACTTTAGGAGACCAAAGCTCTTTGCCAATATTTGTAAAAGAGCTAGACTTCGGCAAGTGCGAAATAAACCACTTGTAAAGTAAGGGTACACAGCAAGTAATCATCCCTCCACCACGAAGGTTTCGGAGATGTATAGAGTGATATGTGTTTCCCAACAAAGTCGGCACTGGGTTGTTCTTCATAAAGATTTTAAAGGCTTTGAGATCGATGAAACCTTCAAAACTTAGAAATAGAAATATCCCATAAACAAGTAAGGCAAAAATCGCCTCGAACTGAGCCTTGTCCGAATGTTTAGCATAAAATAAAGCCTTCTCGACCAAGAAAATTGTCTTCAAACCAAGGATTCCATCCTTAGTGACCATGTTGGCCTTGACGTCAGCTGCCTTTAAACGGAGGGCTTTAGCAATATCTTTCTCATCAGGGTCCTTTTCCAAGAAGGGAAAAGGAGATTCCTCAAGGACAGGTAGACCAACCAAAAAAGAATACTCTTCCAATGTAGGTAGCAACTGAAAGTCTGGAAAGGTGAAACAATGGTAGAGAGGATCATAGAACTGTAGCAAAGTGGCAAGAAGTCCTTCATTCACTGAGCAACCCAACAAGGATATCAGCTTCCCATACTTGTTCTTGAATTCTTCTTGATCTTTGATGAAACCCTACAACTTCTTTAGGTCATCCAATTTGGGACTCTTAAAAGTATATTTCACAGTATGTCTTTCATTTGAAGTCATAGTGACCTACAATGTTCATAAACGAAAGTAAATCCCATGAAGTCCAATGCAGAATGATGTTATGTGAATGCATCAAACACAAGTATTCATATAAGGACATAAAGATAAACAAACAAGGGCCCTAGGTTTGCAATGAGCATGGAGCAAAGGTATACCCCTTCCCAAAGGTTGTGGACTAAAGATTGATTGGTACCTGCAGAACTGGGTTCTAAAAAGGGTCCCAAAGTCATTAGTCCATCTATTGGATATTATCAATCTCCCAACTAACTTGAGGATTAATAATATTCTCAAGAGAACTTCTTTTGAGTGTAGCATCGCGTAGCACTATTTCGGGACTTACTCCCTCATAGCCTCGCACTACATCCTAATAAGGCCAAAGTGGGGTTAAAGGTAACTACGGTCCTTAGTCTCATGGACTCCAATTGAGAATAGTAAAAGTTTTCACGACTAAACTCGTTCAACCGAACCATTTTCAAAAGGGTCTCAACTAAGCGGGATTCTCGAATCAACTTAGTCGGGACTCACTCCCTATAAGCCTCATCGAACATATCACCATCCTATCTTAATTTCTCTCAAGTCCGGGTGTAGGACTTTGTCTCACCACTCAAGGATAATAACCCAAAAGAAATAAAGAACACAAACAAATAAGTAAGCAAATAGGAAGATATAAAGCAATAAATAAATAAAGCAAGATAGGGAAACCCACTGAGGGGTCCCCAGTGAAGTCGCCATTTCTGTCGCGGTGAAATTTGGATACCAAACTATTGATTAGTTTGAATCTTTAATTCATTTTGCAACCGAACTTTGATTTGTCCAAAGGAAGGGATAAAGATCGAAATTCCCACAATGCAATGCAAATGCAAGCTAGATTGTTATAGGTTCGGGGGTTGGTTAAACTTAGGGAAGGTACTAGCATCCTAAGTTTCTGTAGTACTCTACAGGAACCTCTTGTTTTATGTTTGTTTATTGCTAAGTGTTTATCTGCTTAATGGATATAAAAACCCTAGTGGTTTATTTCTAAGTATACTCGATAAGATGTCGCATCTTATGCCTACATATCCTTACGGGAGTGGAATCAGAGTATTTTGTAGTTCACCCTAAAGGGTTAGAGGAGCTATTTGACTGTGGTCAAAGTTCCTACGGGTTTATGGTAGTTGTTTTGATTGGGTTTAGGAGAAGAGATGAGTCTTCATGTTAAGGGAGAGATAACCACCACAAATGTAAGAGGGGTTGTAGGAAATGGTCTTTGCATCGTCTTAAGAAAAGGTCTTACATACTCGGATGGTCGCCAAGTATGCCTTTATCGCTCTTAAGGCAAAGTCCCTACATGTTTGATTGTATTATTGTGGGGGTGGAGATTATATCTCACTTAAAATGATTAACATCTATTCTCTAATGTGTTTGAAATAGTTGTATTGTGTTGATTGTTTTGTCTAAGTTGTGAAGATTAAGGTCCTTCCTATGGGGTAGGTCCTGAACTTAACTGATCAACTTGAATGGAATCAAGGATCGAAGGGGGATATGATGCTTATGATGTGCAACTACACACAACGTTGAATTATGTGTAGGTTTTTCCTTTGGACGGATGCAATGCGATGCAATAAGATATAATGACTTGTAGTAAAGATAAATTGCAGAAAGTAAATACGGAAATATAAACCATACACGAACGCATGAAAGCGCTAGGTGTGAGTGAATGTGTCGTGAAGTGGGTGTGCACGATTAAGTTCTTTTTACGCTGTGAATTGATTTTAGATGAGGTCGAATTGTTTTGAAAAAAAAGTTGGATTAATTAGGTGAGATTTTATTTTAGGCGGAGATAAATATTAGTTTTGTGAGTTGATTAAAAATTATGAAATAATATTATGAAAGATTATTATTATTAAAAATTCAAATTACTTTAAAAAGATTTTTGCAATAAACACAAGTTATTATGGAAAAGTTTCTTATTAATATATGGTTTTTAAATAAGTAAAAGTCACCTTAAAAAGTTTTTTATTAAGAAAACACAAATAAATTTAGTTGCAAAAATAGGAGTTATTTTTAAAAAGAACATGAATAATATATTTAATTGTTTAAAAGACTTATCACAAATTAAGTAGGTTTTTAAATTTGTTTTTTTTAAAGATTAACTAATTAATAAGTTATTTTAAAAAAGGGATTAGTGATAGTTAACAGTGATTAACGGTGAGTGTAGTGTGGTTAGTGAATGGTTAGTGCAATCATATGGCAATTACAGACAATTAAAAGAAATGAGGAACGAAAGAGGAGGCGGAACCCTAAAGACCCTCTATCCCAAAATCGAAACCGCATCGCCTCCCTCAACCACCTCTTTCGATCCAAACGGTCTTCGTCTCTCCTTCTGCTTTCATCTTTATTTTCAATCAAAAACCTGCAACAACACGCCAGAGCATCAATAGTACAAGAAGTTTCAATGTGAATGGTGGTCTTACCGAAGTTCAGGAGCAACGATTAGTGATGAAGCTCCGATTGGTGCTGGCGGCGGCGGGTCAGGGGCGATGGAGACTCGAATGACAATGGCACCAAGATTCTGACGATTGAGACAGATGAGTTTTCCTCTTTTTCTCTTTCAGGGTTACGACCCTTAGGCCTCTTTTGTGATGATTCTCGATTGCTCTTATATAGACTCCAATTATGAATTAGGTTAATCATCAAATTAAATGTAGATTTGGACCTTCTGTTTTGGTTTTGACAATTATTTGAAATCTTTCCTTTCCTGTCTGATTGCTATGATATCTGTTAATGAAAATCTCAATTTGGATCAATCCTGTTTAATGCTCTTGTCTTGTCCAGGTTCATTATTCTGAGAATCTGCTAATTGTATGAATCGAATATTCCCTTCAACCCGGTATATCCCCTAATGGGCCTCTGATTTTGTGGATTATTGTTGGCAGGTGTGGATAGTGAAAGGGTTTGGGCCCAGAGAAATTAACAGCCCAGGGATGTTGCTGGTGGACTTTGATGACTTTTGGATGGTAAGCTTCGGTCCCTTATCATGAAAATCAATCCTTCGATAAGCAAACGCGTGGCCGAACTGGTCTTGATATTACTCTCGTTCATCCTGCACATTGTTGTTCATTCGGTTCAAAAGTGATATCTGCAACCACTTTCTCTAATTTCTTTGAAGGCTTTCATTGTGCAATTGGTCTTGCAGGGAACACAGCTTGGCCTCACAATATCTTGAGTAAAATCATGATTCTGGAATAAAGTTGTTGATTTTCTTGATTTCTTTGGAAAAGCATGCTGAGGTTGAGACTGCCGCATCATCTGGCTCTTGTATTAAAGCGGCAGTACTTGTTGGGAAAATTCTGTGCCTGTGGAAATTGAAGTATTGAAGCAGGATGCTGTTTAGAAGGATCTAATGTCCTCATATCTTGAAGTGCAGCAACTGCCATAGCATGGTACATATCTGGTTGCAAGTTCATCATAGGTGATGGATCGAGCCTCGCATGCATCCAAGGATTAACACCCATCCCTTGAAAATTAAGAGTTTGAAGTCCTCTATAATAGAATCCAGCTTAAATCTTGTATTGCTGCGGATATTTTCCACAACAGATGAAAAGAGTGCCTGCATTATGTTTCGCATTCCTCAAAATTGAAGAGTTTGATGCAAGCAGCTGCATGTGGTAATTGAAATATCTCCAGTGTAATGGTATGTTTCGATGAGCTAAGGAAACAAGCCTTGATGTTGTTTTATTCTGCAATAATCCTATAATGATCTCAATGGCCAACGTTGTATTTCCCTTCTGCAACCTCTCCCTCTGTTGGGTATCCATTTTATTGTTGCTGACAGGTAGTGATGGGAGGTGCCACTCCCTTCATTTGGTGTTTTGTTGATAGCTTATGTCGACTTCGTACCGCCTCATATACACAGCATCAGTCAACTTGCAACTCAGAGATGATATGCTGCCTTCCAATGAAACAATCGGAACAGGTAGATTTAAGGTGCAGCAACATATAAATTCAATCATCAATGTTTTGTTCTTGCTTGTCATTGTTTCATCAGGTGACACAAGTAAAATATGCAGCTTCACAACATCATGAGCAGACAATTCTTGAGCACCAAAAAGTCTCAAGTGACCGAGTAACATTGTCCAAACTAGTCACATTCAAGCTCGAAGTACCAACATCTGCGGAAAGAAAGGAAGGATTTACGGTCCATAGTCTAGCACATATACTAGGGAAAACTTCCATTAATAATCTTAATCTCTTCCAGGAATGCAGGTAACGGTTGTAACATTCATGTGTAATGTTCAAGACATGTTTAACCTCATACTTCACAAATCATGACTTCAAACATAACTCTCATTTCATGTAGTAATAGTATTGCTGTGAGTATGTTCAAATAGGGTAAAGTTGCATGTGTAACGTGTGCTGGCACACGGCAATAGCATCATCCCGGTGTTTACATGATTATGTTATTATCCTGCAGGCGATGTCTTCCATTGGTACAATGTAGTCAGAGCTTATGAGCTTCAACTTTCTGTAGGCCGAGGAGGAAATGTGAGGGCAAGATGAGGACAAACTCTACGACAAGCTTCTAAGTGAAACGCGCAACTTCGCGCAATCTCCAGCTGATATGTAACCGTTCTATCACAGTTAAAGGGATTCCTATGAGGTTTCGTGCCCTGTTCTGCGACTTAAATTGCTTTGACCCTTTAACATCTAGGCCTTTAGGATGTTTGGTTATACCGCTGACTTCTAACTTTCTAAGTCTGCTCTTGCTTTACAGGTTCTGGTGTTAGTGTAGGTACAGGTAATGTTGCTATATGAAACCTGGTGCTTCAAATTGTGTCGTTGCGAAGCTTTAAGTGATTTTTGGTGGTAAATTGGGGATTGGTTGAAAGGGTAAAAAGCTGGTGCCACTGTGGAATAAAGCTGTCTAGAGGTTGGTTGCGTTACTCCGGAGTCGTCTCAGAGACAAGGGTGCAAGTTCCAGTCTGGTTTAATACCGAATACCCTCTCAGTTCTTGTGACAGTATCCTATTTGAATTTCAAAAGAAAAGCTTAGTACTCATTTAACTGACTATTAATGCCCTTGCGTTTTGCAGCGAATCGCGAATGTGGATTACACTCGCCTTCCAGATTCTTGGCAGCTGTCTCGAATTCACCGAGGTCCATAAGCAATGCTATTCTCAAGTTTCGCAAGTGCTTAACGCGGAGAAACAACGGCCCAATACGACCCCGTAAGACATGGTCGTTAATTATAGTGGGATTCATCATTGATGTGGTCGTGGCATGCTAGTAGGAGTTCGAAGCTGCTGTAACCTTTCTGCAATACTTGAAAACGTAACTTCGTGACCTGTTGTTATTCTTCTTTAATTTGCTTGAGCTTATCTCTAACAATGTCGAACCACGGTTGTTGACTGCATTGTTAATTTTGCAGGTCGATTGATATTGCCTAGAGAACAGCGGAAGTAACGCCTTAAGACGGCTTCCAAGCTGAGGTGCGCATCTGTACGAACGAAGTCGTCCATAAAATCAAACCTTGGAATCCCTATTAGAACGACAAAGGTGGACCAGTAATTGGACAGTCCCAAAAGCAGGAATACGAGATTTGCTTTTTAACTCAGGATGCGATCCTTCAGGCGGAACAATAAGGAGCTCGCCGATGCTCATGGGGCTTAGTGATGGATGCATTGTTGGAGTAGTTTTACTGCAGAATATAGTCTTTGTCTTTTGATGTAGTGGCTGTCATCAATTACGTACTCCCAGTTGGTTGGGGTTAATCCAAATTATTGTGTCACATGGTGTAATGAAGCTATATATGTCAGAACTTAATGTTATCCCATCGAATTGCTATAACAACTTAGACTTAGTCCTTTTATATCTTCCAACATTTGAAAAAAGCGATATTCACTATCTCTGATGAATGCTTTAACACTCCTAGCAATTCCAGAGTGTAAAGCAATGATGTCTTCCTCTTAACAGGATATTGTTGGTCAAACCTTCTAAATTTAAATCCTCATATTTGAACACAAATGTAATATTCAAATGAAATCTCAATTGTCCATATTTGGTCGTTTATCAAAGCTTCCTTCGAGACCGCGTTAACTCCCCATAATAAGATTTGAAAACCTCTAGTCCCAAAACTGTTTGCCGGACTCGTGTTCATGGGTCACGTATGCTGAAGATGCATATTCTCATATAGCTCCGAAATGTGAATCAAACGTCACGGGAAATGGTCCTTTGTTTGGGCTTTTCGTACTGTTGCAATGAAACGTTTAACTTCATGGCGACATTTGAATCACTTCCTGAACTTAAAACTTGATGGAACTTGTCTTTCTTGAATTGAACTCAAAGAATTTGAAAGCTTGTTAAAAGTGATAATCCCACATCATGAGCAAAACTAATTATGCTTGGCATGTATAATCATTTGATAGGCTGCACCATCCGGATTTTAAACACATATGAACTATCTTGAATTTAAATCCTTCTTATTTGCATTAGAAGGCCACATAAAACTGGTCAGGGATGTCTCAACAGCCAAAATGATCGGTCAAAAATTAGGGTGCAACAGATGCCCCTATTTAAGTTACTTCTATCCGGAGATATGGAGATTGAAATCTTCTTCTCGACGAGATAGGAGGGACTTAAATACAAACATTGCACGGATTTTTGGCCCTAAGATGCCACCGGATGCAAATGATAGGCAATGTTATGAAATGAAAGACACGGGTCCTGTGAGGAAAAGACACCACAGGGGAACAACTAGACACGACACGCGAGAGAAAAGAGCAATAGATCCAACAAGGCAGGACCCTACGAGGATAGGAACAATCACCCATGGGAAATCTCCAAACGTGTAACGGTAACTCATGCATCAAGGATGCGGTGATTTCGACGATTTGTGATTGAAAGATACTTTTACTATCAAGGTGGTGGTCAATAGTAACTCAAAATGGATCTTTTTTTTTATTTTATTATTTTGTAACTCAGCTGAAACGGTAAAATGTGTAACTTCCCCTTGCATCATGGTACGGGGACCATGAGCTTGTCTCGGTCTTTGATGTTTGAACTTCCCTTTGCATCATGGTATGGGAACCATGAGCTGGTCTCGGTTTCTGATGTCGAACTTCCCCTTGCACCATGGTATGGGAACCATGAGCTGGTCTCGGTTTCTGATGTCGAACTTCCCCTTGCACCATGGTATGGGAACCACGAGCTGGTCTCGGTTCCTGAAGTCGAACTTCCCCTTGCACCATGGTATGGGAACCACGAGCTGGTCTCGGTTCCTGAAGTCGAACTTCCCCTTGCATCATGGTATGGGAACCACGAGCTGGTCTCGGTTCCTGAAGTCGAACTTCCCCTTGCATCATGGTATGGGAACCACGAGCTGGTCTCGGTTCCTGAAGTCGAACTTCCCCTTGCATCATGGTATGGGAACCATGAGCTGGTCTCGGTTCCCGAAGTCGAACTTCCCCTTGCATCATGGTATGGGAACCACGAGCTGGTCTCGGTTCCTGAAGTCGAACTTCCCCTTGCATCATGGTATGGGAACCATGAGCTGGTCTCGGTTCCTATCCAAAATGATGGAAACTCGTGAGAGCGTCTTCAAAGAGGGGTTGTAAATTTGTAGATTGTAGATGTTCGGCTGTGAGCCATAGTGTTATTGTAGATTGTATGTTGTAAATTGTAGAACTGTAGAATTGTTGATGTAAATGTTGTGGATGTAATCTGTAATTGTAGAATTTTGTAGATGTGATCTTGTACTTGTAAGTTGTAGATGCAGTTTGCATTGTATTGGCAATTTGTAGCATATGCACCGGGGATCTTCAGATGAGCTGTAAGCCGGTTGATTTGTGGAGTGTCCTCTTGTAAGGAGATATGTCATTGATAGTACTCATAATGAACTCTCTGAGGAAGATCGTTTCTGAGGAATATCTTTGCTGTAATTGTAAAAATGTATGAGATTGTTATAGCAGAAATCCTCAAATGGGGAAGTATCTGTAATGTCCTCTGTTTTGACTTGATAATCTTGAGATAATCCACTGGGGATGGACAGATTGCCTTGATGAAATTGTTGTTTGTCGTTTTGAGAATAAATCTGTTCAAAGCGAGTTGCTCAAATGAAGAGATCTTCTGTCATTTAGCTGTAAGTTGTCGAGTGGATCTTGTAGTATTGCCGGAGAAGTACCACATCTTCAATGGTGATCCTTATGATGTCAAAGTGCAAAATAAATGCGCTCTTGATCCATGCTCAAAAGCTGGAGATGTTCATAGTGTGATTGTCAAAGACCGAAGTTCAATTCGGGAAATAACCGAAGAGAAACTGTCAAACAAGACTCAACCATAGAGGCATAAACTCCAATGGGAATGTACTGAAACAACTGTCTTCCACGAGGATCGAACTTCGTGGGGAAATAGAAATGTTGAGTTTTTTCTGCTTAGGGCTGGCAATTCTATTTGGAAGGAATAAGACGCGCCCAAATACCCAAGGGTAAACGCGATCGAAGAGATAGAGTAGAACGTACAAAGGATGCACAAATGCAAATGTTATGCTATCTACTTATATGATATGTGTATGCTTATGCTGACAAGACAGACGAGGGCAAAGACCGAATACGGGGTAACCGTCTCGGAACAAACATCCGACCAATCTTCAAAGATAGAAGTACCACTGAGGGTAGATGGAGAACCAAATGTAGGGTCCCAATACTGCTTCAAAGCTTCAAAATTTCTCTTGAGGGAAAGTGATCAATCCAATTGGGGATGTATCATCTTGATAAGTTTGACGTGTTGTACGAGATTGTAGATGGAGGTACCTAAACCGAAGTTTCATAGGGGATAAAATAAATATCATGGGTCCTCGTAGTTGTTGAGCATGTTGGGGTCGAGCTTCCTGAGGATGAAATACACATCTTTTGCTCAAATCTTCAAATGCCCCAAGTCACATAGTTTAAGAGAAAAGTCTCGAGAGATTCACCGAATCTCGACGTAACTGCCCCTGATTGGCGGTATAACTGAGTCTTCCAAATTGTGCTTCTAGATGAAAGCCAAACTCGTACGGATCAAACTTCTTGAAGAGTAGATTGCTCCAGGTGGGCGAGGTCTTCGAGTCCATTGGAGTTCGTGTAATCTTTCTAAGATGTCAAGCGTATTTTAGCAAGTTAGAAATATCCATTTTGAAGTGGGTAATGCATACGCGTTTGTCTTGAAGTTTTGAAAAGGGGTACCGCAATAACTTGTGATCGAAACCACTAGTTAGGATACGAATTGAACATTATTTATAAAGCCAATTTAAATTTGAGCATAGCTCAAGGAGTCAGGAAACAATATCTCATCGAGTATGCTTTCGAATTAAACCTTCCTTCAATTAGGACTTTGAGGGTCGTATATGGGTTTAATTTATGACTTGTGTAATGGAGGTAGAAAGGGTTAGTATATTTGTGCCCACCCAATTTTTTTGAAGATGTTTATTATTTTTGATATCACCCTGCCCCAGGTTAAGAAAATGATGTTTCGGTTTGGGAGAAAGAGAACGGATCCTCAATCAAGGTTTAAAAGAAAGGGTTGACTATCTTGGCTTTCAGGAGGTTTAAAATAATGCCTTACATCATCAGTAGGGTTTTTATTCGAAGCATACAACAAGAGATCATGTGTTTTACTTCATCATCCTCCTTCCAATTCTCTGTCAGAGCGAGAGATCGGGTAAAAGTCGACATTATAAATAATTTTGAAAAACTATTTGAGTGAAAACGAATGGATTTCTTCAAGACAAACAGTTATTGCATTACTTATTCAAAACAGAAAGTTCTTACATGCAAAATATGCTTTCAATCAAAGAAATAAACACACAAACAAACGAAAGAAATAGAAAGTTCTTCTGGAGTTTTCGCTTATATCAGCGTAATGGTATTCCATTCAGGATCGGTCTCTCTCCTTTGAAGGTTAGCACTTCATTATCGATCATTTCTTGAACTTTCCCTTGAAAAACTTTGCAATCTTCGATCGAATGCCCCAACACTCCATCATGGAATTCACAGCTGGTGTTTGGGTTGAACCACGGTGGGTGAGAGTTCATGTTTCTAGTCTTTCTAGGTGTCATTACCGAGTTTCGGATGAAATAAAACCATAATTGACGGTAGGTCAATGGGATAAGATCAAACCAATGAGTTTCTTCTTTCAGAGTGTTCAGGGGTACTTTCTGATTCGGAAACTGTCTTGGATCATGGCGATGCTGATCTGGAAATGTCATCCTTCGCTTAGGAGGTAATTGTTGTTCGCGCCGAGCGGGCATTGTATACTCATGTTGAGGACGGGATACCGAAGCTGTGGATTCTCTGGGAGATCCTTTATCACCTGTTTTATCGGGAACTATTCCCAAACTGTAATTGTACTGCTTTACAAAAGCAACAGCTAAGTCTTCCCAAGACTGGATGTGATTCACTTGTAGCTTCATATACCATGTTAACGGTGCTCCACCCAAACTTTCTTGAAAGCAGTGAATCATTAGTTTGTCGTTTCCAAGGTAAGCGATCATCTTCTGACAAAACATCATCAAATGATACCTTGGACAAATTGTACCTTTGTACACTTCGAAGGCGGGCATCTGAAATCCTGGGGGGACAATGAAGTTTGGAACTAGGTGCGGGTCATGAGCATGAAAATCAGGCGCACGGTTCCTCTTCATCATTTTCCATCGTTCCTTGAAGTCACGAAACTCATTCTCGAATGCTATAAGCCCAGGGTCGTCCACTTCTTTCTCAGCATGAATATTCCGCAAGTCAGCAAACGGGTTTTCTTGCACAGGCTGAAGTCGCACAGGAACGAAGTTGTCGGAGGGACGGCAGAATGTCGGCTTAGACCTTACTCTGAAGTTATTCATGTGATCCATGTCTTTGTTCTCCTCACTATCCTTTAATGATACTTCCGGCTTGGTCAGATGGTAGAGACGGCGACTGACAGCAAAGATGGAAAACCGAAATGAGCCACAACAAAGGAAAGACACATGCACAAATGTAAAATGCCATGCTAAATGCAGAATGTTAATGCATAATGCGGATGTAAGGGGAGACTTCAAGAAACTCAAAGTGTTTTTTCAGTATTATAATGTAGGATAATTGAAAAACTTTTTATTTTTGAGAAACAATGAAAACAAAGTACTCTTTCAAGAGTTTGTTACAACGAAAGCAAAAGGAAACTTAGAACTCTATTCCACGGTCTTCTCCTTTGTACGGAGCTCCTCGGTCAACTGGTCAATGCGATCCTGTAACACCGCTTTCTCGATGATGAGTCGTTCCACACACTCCTTCCAAGCCATGGTAGTTGAGGGGAGATCATCATTGGTGACAACACTTGAATAGGCATGAGGAGAAAATAAATCTCCTTGTGCCTTTCTCTTTCTGGCAACTTCTAATTCTGGTGTCTTCTGAAGTCTTTCCTTCTCTACTTTGAGGGTGAGGAACTTGTTCTTCCAAGCAGTCCTCAATTTCCGGGCTTCATCTAAAGCAATCTTTACTTGTTCAATTTCATCCACATCGAACCACTCGGGGTCATGAGCAGACAATACCATAGGTTCATGAAAAGGAAAAGGCATTTTGAGATCGAGGGCCCTTTCTCGCACCCAATGCAGATAATCCTCAGAAACAGCACAGTTGGGGTATCCTGAAGCAGCTGTTCCTTCCATATCAATGTATTTCCATGCATAAATGATGACAGTCTTGAGATCTAGATCCTCTTCTCCTTTGAAATAGATCTCTTCCAACGAAATTGGGTCTGGCACTTGGATCATAGGGTGTCCAAACTGTCTACGGGCCAAAGCGGGATCGTAACTTATACATCCCTCTCTTCCAATAAGCGGTACGTTAGGGAATCCTCCGATGCTAGGAATCATAGGCACGCCTCCATAGGCGGGATCATACCAAACAATGTCCGAATGGGTAAGGGCCATAAGTATCTCGGACCATCGAGGTGTTGCTACTTCGTCCCAAAGGGACGGATACCAAGTCAAACGAGTGATGAACCATGAGTACAGTAAGGCAGTACAACATACAATGCGTCCTCCTCCTTCAGCATTCTTCGAGTGAATCGAAAAGTACGTATCGGCAAGCAAGGTGGGTACTGGGTTCTTGAGTATGAAGAGCTTGATTGCATCCATATCAACAAAATTGTCAATTTTAGGGAACCAGAAAGTCCCATAGACCAACAAAGCAAAATTGGCTTCCAAGATGAGAGCCTCCTTTCTTTCAGCATGGTGACGGACTTTTTCGATCAAAAAGTCGGCGGGGAACCCAAGGACTCCTTCCTTGGTGATCAGGTGTGTCTGGACATCTTCTAGGCTGAGATGGGTAGCATTTGCAATTTCTTGGTGACTAGGCGTGTCTTCCCTTCCGGTGAATAGAGGTCGAACAGTCACAGGCATCCTCAAGAGTTCTGAGTATTCTTCTAAGGTCGGCATCAATTGGTAGTCTGGGAAAGTGAAGCAGTGATACATCGGGTCATAAAATTGAACCAACGTTTCCAACAATCCTTCTTTCATCCTCAGCTCAAGGAAACGGAAAACTCCTCCATATTCTGCTGCGAAGGCAAAGCGATCCTCGACGAGTTCGGCTAGTTCTCTCAAGCTTTCGAGGTTGGGACTCTGAAAAGTGTACTTCAGGGTTTCTCTTCTGAAATCCATGATTACAACACCTACAGAACGAAATTGAGTTTCTTGAAGCGAACAAGGGAAAAAGAATGCAATGCAAGATGATTAGGACTTCATGGGATTCCTCTATTTATAGGCATTGCGGTAAAAGGAAACGTTTTATTAAATTTGAAACGGACTACATAAATATTCTTTTAAAGAGTCCCAAATAAAAGCTAAATAAAAGCTAGTAAAGACACTAAAGAAGCTTTGAATGCTGCTGCTTGAGCTGCTCCTCTAGTTGCGCCTTCTCACGGATAAGGTTGTCCACAATTATTTTCCAAATAGTGCATTGTGGGTCGGAGAAAAATAAATCCTCCATGACTTTCCTCTTCTTGGAAGGGAGTAGCTCTTCATCCTTCAATTGTAGCTGTTTCTGAAGTTCATCCCTCTCCTTTTGAAGTTCAGCCCTCTCCTTCTGAAGTTCAGCCCTCTCCTTCTGACACTCATCATTTTCCGCCACTGCTGCATGATATTTGTTCTTCCAAGATTCTAGCTCATGTTGATACTTCCTTAAGGACACCTCGGCTTCAGACATAAAGACATAAGTGGGCTCTCTCTTTGGTGCTATGGGATCTTGACGAGAATAAGGCATCCCCAGCTTGATTGCCCTGTCCCCTACCCACTGGAGGTATGGTTCTAAAGATACACAATTAGGCCTCCCTAGACTCCTCTTCCCTTTCTTGTATACCCTACGCCATGCGTCCAGAACTCTTCCTAGAAGCTCTACATCTTTGTGGAAGAAAATACTCTTTATATGGTCACTTTTGGGAGGTTTCTTCAACGGATATCCCAACTGTCGGCGAGCTAGAACGGGATTGTAGCTGATTCCTCCGTCAAAACTAAGCAATGGTACATTACCAAAGTTACCACAACTATCAATGATTAATATTTCATCATATACTCGATCGTACCAATCAATGTCAGAATGGGTTAATGCCATCACTTTAGGAGACCAAAGCTCTTTGCCAATATTTGTAAAAGAGCTAGACTTCGGCAAGTGCGAAATAAACCACTTGTAAAGTAAGGGTACACAGCAAGTAATCATCCCTCCACCACGAAGGTTTCGGAGATGTATAGAGTGATATGTGTTTCCCAACAAAGTCGGCACTGGGTTGTTCTTCATAAAGATTTTAAAGGCTTTGAGATCGATGAAACCTTCAAAACTTAGAAATAGAAATATCCCATAAACAAGTAAGGCAAAAATCGCCTCGAACTGAGCCTTGTCCGAATGTTTAGCATAAAATAAAGCCTTCTCGACCAAGAAAATTGTCTTCAAACCAAGGATTCCATCCTTAGTGACCATGTTGGCCTTGACGTCAGCTGCCTTTAAACGGAGGGCTTTAGCAATATCTTTCTCATCAGGGTCCTTTTCCAAGAAGGGAAAAGGAGATTCCTCAAGGACAGGTAGACCAACCAAAAAAGAATACTCTTCCAATGTAGGTAGCAACTGAAAGTCTGGAAAGGTGAAACAATGGTAGAGAGGATCATAGAACTGTAGCAAAGTGGCAAGAAGTCCTTCATTCACTGAGCAACCCAACAAGGATATCAGCTTCCCATACTTGTGCTTGAATTCTTCTTGATCTTTGATGAAACCCCACAACTTCTTTAGGTCATCCAATTTGGGACTCTTAAAAGTATATTTCACAGTATGTCTTTCATTTGAAGTCATAGTGACCTACAATGTTCATAAACGAAAGTAAATCCCATGAAGTCCAATGCAGAATGATGTTATGTGAATGCATCAAACACAAGTATTCATATAAGGACATAAAGATAAACAAACAAGGGCCCTAGGTTTGCAATGAGCATGGAGCAAAGGTATACCCCTTCCCAAAGGTTGTGGACTAAAGATTGATTGGTACCTGCAGAACTGGGTTCTAAAAAGGGTCCCAAAGTCATTAGTCCATCTATTGGATATTATCAATCTCCCAACTAACTTGAGGATTAATAATATTCTCAAGAGAACTTCTTTTGAGTGTAGCATCGCGTAGCACTATTTCGGGACTTACTCCCTCATAGCCTCGCACTACATCCTAATAAGGCCAAAGTGGGGTTAAAGGTAACTACGGTCCTTAGTCTCATGGACTCCAATTGAGAATAGTAAAAGTTTTCACGACTAAACTCGTTCAACCGAACCATTTTCAAAAGGGTCTCAACTAAGCGGGATTCTCGAATCAACTTAGTCGGGACTCACTCCCTATAAGCCTCATCGAACATATCACCATCCTATCTTAATTTCTCTCAAGTCCGGGTGTAGGACTTTGTCTCACCACTCAAGGATAATAACCCAAAAGAAATAAAGAACACAAACAAATAAGTAAGCAAATAGGAAGATATAAAGCAATAAATAAATAAAGCAAGATAGGGAAACCCACTGAGGGGTCCCCAGTGAAGTCGCCATTTCTGTCGCGGTGAAATTTGGATACCAAACTATTGATTAGTTTGAATCTTTAATTCATTTTGCAACCGAACTTTGATTTGTCCAAAGGAAGGGATAAAGATCGAAATTCCCACAATGCAATGCAAATGCAAGCTAGATTGTTAAAGGTTCGGGGGTTGGTTAAACTTAGGGAAGGTACTAGCATCCTAAGTTTCTGTAGTACTCTACAGGAACCTCTTGTTTTATGTTTGTTTATTGCTAAGTGTTTATCTGCTTAATGGATATAAAAACCCTAGTGGTTTATTTCTAAGTATACTCGATAAGATGTCGCATCTTATGCCTACATATCCTTACGGGAGTGGAATCAGAGTATTTTGTAGTTCACCCTAAAGGGTTAGAGGAGCTATTTGACTGTGGTCAAAGTTCCTACGGGTTTATGGTAGTTGTTTTGATTGGGTTTAGGAGAAGAGATGAGTCTTCATGTTAAGGGAGAGATAACCACCACAAATGTAAGAGGGGTTGTAGGAAATGGTCTTTGCATCGTCTTAAGAAAAGGTCTTACATACTCGGATGGTCGCCAAGTATGCCTTTATCGCTCTTAAGGCAAAGTCCATACATGTTTGATTGTATTATTGTGGGGGTGGAGATTATATCTCACTTAAAATGATTAACATCTATTCTCTAATGTGTTTGAAATAGTTGTATTGTGTTGATTGTTTTGTCTAAGTTGTGAAGATTAAGGTCCTTCCTATGGGGTAGGTCCTGAACTTAACTGATCAACTTGAATGGAATCAAGGATCGAAGGGGGATATGATGCTTATGATGTGCAACTACACACAACGTTGAATTATGTGTAGGTTTTTCCTTTGGACGGATGCAATGCGATGCAATAAGATATAATGACTTGTAGTAAAGATAAATTGCAGAAAGTAAATACGGAAATATAAACCATACACGAACGCATGAAAGCGCTAGGTGTGAGTGAATGTGTCGTGAAGTGGGTGTGCACGATTAAGTTCTTTTTACGCTGTGAATTGATTTTAGATGAGGTCGAATTGTTTTGAAAAAAAAGTTGGATTAATTAGGTGAGATTTTATTTTAGGCGGAGATAAATATTAGTTTTGTGAGTTGATTAAAAATTATGAAATAATATTATGAAAGATTATTATTATTAAAAATTCAAATTACTTTAAAAAGATTTTTGCAATAAACACAAGTTATTATGGAAAAGTTTCTTATTAATATATGGTTTTTAAATAAGTAAAAGTCACCTTAAAAAGTTTTTTATTAAGAAAACACAAATAAATTTAGTTGCAAAAATAGGAGTTATTTTTAAAAAGAACATGAATAATATATTTAATTGTTTAAAAGACTTATCACAAATTAAGTAGGTTTTTAAATTTGTTTTTTTTAAAGATTAACTAATTAATAAGTTATTTTAAAAAAGGGATTAGTGATAGTTAACAGTGATTAACGGTGAGTGTAGTGTGGTTAGTGAATGGTTAGTGCAATCATATGGCAATTACAGACAATTAAAAGAAATGAGGAACGAAAGAGGAGGCGGAACCCTAAAGACCCTCTATCCCAAAATCGAAACCGCATCGCCTCCCTCAACCACCTCTTTCGATCCAAACGGTCTTCGTCTCTCCTTCTGCTTTCATCTTTATTTTCAATCAAAAACCTGCAACAACACGCCAGAGCATCAATAGTACAAGAAGTTTCAATGTGAATGGTGGTCTTACCGAAGTTCAGGAGCAACGATTAGTGATGAAGCTCCGATTGGTGCTGGCGGCGGCGGGTCAGGGGCGATGGAGACTCGAATGACAATGGCACCAAGATTCTGACGATTGAGACAGATGAGTTTTCCTCTTTTTCTCTTTCAGGGTTACGACCCTTAGGCCTCTTTTGTGATGATTCTCGATTGCTCTTATATAGACTCCAATTATGAATTAGGTTAATCATCAAATTAAATGTAGATTTGGACCTTCTGTTTTGGTTTTGACAATTATTTGAAATCTTTCCTTTCCTGTCTGATTGCTATGATATCTGTTAATGAAAATCTCAATTTGGATCAATCCTGTTTAATGCTCTTGTCTTGTCCAGGTTCATTATTCTGAGAATCTGCTAATTGTATGAATCGAATATTCCCTTCAACCCGGTATATCCCCTAATGGGCCTCTGATTTTGTGGATTATTGTTGGCAGGTGTGGATAGTGAAAGGGTTTGGGCCCAGAGAAATTAACAGCCCAGGGATGTTGCTGGTGGACTTTGATGACTTTTGGATGGTAAGCTTCGGTCCCTTATCATGAAAATCAATCCTTCGATAAGCAAACGCGTGGCCGAACTGGTCTTGATATTACTCTCGTTCATCCTGCACATTGTTGTTCATTCGGTTTAAAAGTGATATCTGCAACCACTTTCTCTAATTTCTTTGAAGGCTTTCATTGTGCAATTGGTCTTGCAGGGAACACAGCTTGGCCTCACAATATCTTGAGTAAAATCATGATTCTGGAATAAAGTTGTTGATTTTCTTGATTTCTTTGGAAAAGCATGCTGAGGTTGAGACTGCCGCATCATCTGGCTCTTGTATTAAAGCGGCAGTACTTGTTGGGAAAATTCTGTGCCTGTGGAAATTGAAGTATTGAAGCAGGATGCTGTTTAGAAGGATCTAATGTCCTCATATCTTGAAGTGCAGCAACTGCCATAGCATGGTACATATCTGGTTGCAAGTTCATCATAGGTGATGGATCGAGCCTCGCATGCATCCAAGGATTAACACCCATCCCTTGAAAATTAAGAGTTTGAAGTCCTCTATAATAGAATCCAGCTTAAATCTTGTATTGCTGCGGATATTTTCCCCAACAGATGAAAAGAGTGCCTGCATTATGTTTCGCATTCCTCAAAATTGAAGAGTTTGATGCAAGCAGCTGCATGTGGTAATTGAAATATCTCCAGTGTAATGGTATGTTTCGATGAGCTAAGGAAACAAGCCTTGATGTTGTTTTATTCTGCAATAATCCTATAATGATCTCAATGGCCAACGTTGTATTTCCCTTCTGCAACCTCTCCCTCTGTTGGGTATCCATTTTATTGTTGCTGACAGGTAGTGATGGGAGGTGCCACTCCCTTCATTTGGTGTTTTGTTGATAGCTTATGTCGACTTCGTACCGCCTCATATACACAGCATCAGTCAACTTGCAACTCAGAGATGATATGCTGCCTTCCAATGAAACAATCGGAACAGGTAGATTTAAGGTGCAGCAACATATAAATTCAATCATCAATGTTTTGTTCTTGCTTGTCATTGTTTCATCAGGTGACACAAGTAAAATATGCAGCTTCACAACATCATGAGCAGACAATTCTTGAGCACCAAAAAGTCTCAAGTGACCGAGTAACATTGTCCAAACTAGTCACATTCAAGCTCGAAGTACCAACATCTGCGGAAAGAAAGGAAGGATTTACGGTCCATAGTCTAGCACATATACTAGGGAAAACTTCCATTAATAATCTTAATCTCTTCCAGGAATGCAGGTAACGGTTGTAACATTCATGTGTAATGTTCAAGACATGTTTAACCTCATACTTCACAAATCATGACTTCAAACATAACTCTCATTTCATGTAGTAATAGTATTGCTGTGAGTATGTTAAAATAGGGTAAAGTTGCATGTGTAACGTGTGCTGGCACACGGCAATAGCATCATCCCGGTGTTTACATGATTATGTTATTATCCTGCAGGCGATGTCTTCCATTGGTACAATGTAGTCAGAGCTTATGAGCTTCAACTTTCTGTAGGCCGAGGAGGAAATGTGAGGGCAAGATGAGGACAAACTCTACGACAAGCTTCTAAGTGAAACGCGCAACTTCGCGCAATCTCCAGCTGATATGTAACCGTTCTATCACAGTTAAAGGGATTCCTATGAGGTTTCGTGCCCTGTTCTGCGACTTAAATTGCTTTGACCCTTTAACAGCTAGGCCTTTAGGATGTTTGGTTATACCGCTGACTTCTAACTTTCCAAGTCTGCTCTTGCTTTACAGGTTCTGGTGTTAGTGTAGGTACAGGTAATGTTGCTATATGAAACCTGGTGCTTCAAATTGTGTCGTTGCGAAGCTTTAAGTGATTTTTGGTGGTAAATTGGGGATTGGTTGAAAGGGTAAAAAGCTGGTGCCACTGTGGAATAAAGCTGTCTAGAGGTTGGTTGCGTTACTCCGGAGTCGTCTCAGAGACAAGGGTGCAAGTTCCAGTCTGGTTTAATACCGAATACCCTCTCAGTTCTTGTGACAGTATCCTATTTGAATTTCAAAAGAAAAGCTTAGTACTCATTTAACTGACTATTAATGCCCTTGCGTTTTGCAGCGAATCGCGAATGTGGATTACACTCGCCTTCCAGATTCTTGGCAGCTGTCTCGAATTCACCGAGGTCCATAAGCAATGCTATTCTCAAGTTTCGCAAGTGCTTAACGCGGAGAAACAACGGCCCAATACGACCCCGTAAGACATGGTCGTTAATTATAGTGGGATTCATCATTGATGTGGTCGTGGCATGCTAGTAGGAGTTCGAAGCTGCTGTAACCTTTCTGCAATACTTGAAAACGTAACTTCGTGACCTGTTGTTATTCTTCTTTAATTTGCTTGAGCTTATCTCTAACAATGTCGAACCACGGTTGTTGACTGCATTGTTAATTTTGCAGGTCGATTGATATTGCCTAGAGAACAGCGGAAGTAACGCCTTAAGACGGCTTCCAAGTTGAGGTGCGCATCTGTACGAACGAAGTCGTCCATAAAATCAAACCTTGGAATCCCTATTAGAACGACAAAGGTGGACCAGTAATTGGACAGTCCCAAAAGCAGGAATACGAGATTTGCTTTTTAACTCAGGATGCGATCCTTCAGGCGGAACAATAAGGAGCTCGCCGATGCTCATGGGGCTTAGTGATGGATGCATTGTTGGAGTAGTTTTACTGCAGAATATAGTCTTTGTCTTTTGATGTAGTGGCTGTCATCAATTACGTACTCCCAGTTGGTTGGGGTTAATCCAAATTATTGTGTCACATGGTGTAATGAAGCTATATATGTCAGAACTTAATGTTATCCCATCGAATTGCTATAACAACTTAGACTTAGTCCTTTTATATCTTCCAACATTTGAAAAAAGCGATATTCACTATCTCTGATGAATGCTTTAACACTCCTAGCAATTCCAGAGTGTAAAGCAATGATGTCTTCCTCTTAACAGGATATTGTTGGTCAAACCTTCTAAATTTAAATCCTCATATTTGAACACAAATGTAATATTCAAATGAAATCTCAATTGTCCATATTTGGTCGTTTATCAAAGCTTCCTTCGAGACCGCGTTAACTCCCCATAATAAGATTTGAAAATCTCTAGTCCCAAAACTGTTTGCCGGACTCGTGTTCATGGGTCACGTATGCCGAAGATGCATATTCTCATATAGCTCCGAAATGTGAATCAAACGTCACGGGAAATGGTCCTTTGTTTGGGCTTTTCGTACTGTTGCAATGAAACGTTTAACTTCATGGCGACATTTGAATCACTTCCTGAACTTAAAAATTGATGGAACTTGTCTTTCTTGAATTGAACTCAAAGAATTTGAAAGCTTGTTAAAAGTGATAATCCCACATCATGAGCAAAACTAATTATGCTTGGCATGTATAATCATTTGATAGGCTGCACCATCCGGATTTTAAACACATATGAACTATCTTGAATTTAAATCCTTCTTATTTGCATTAGAAGGCCACATAAAACTGGTCAGGGATGTCTCAACAGCCAAAATGATCGGTCAAAAATTAGGGTGCAACAAGTAGCTATCCGTGTGTTAGGGTTTTCTGAATGTTCTCCTCCTTCTCTTTATATAGACTTTCAATCGGGATTTGTTGTAGGGATCTGGTTGAAGTAAGTTTTGAATGCTGATTAATGGTAGATTTAGGGTTTCCTTATTGGGGCCGATCTGATTTGAGGATATTCCTTTTCCATTGATTGTCGTGATGACCCAATTACTTGACGCTTTAATCTTTGATTTCGTGATTAATTTTTGGATTGGATTTGATTTGGTCCTCTTCTGGATCAAATCTTTCTAGTGAATATTCCCTAAAGGTTTCATTTTGATTCTGAATGGTGTTGGCAGGTGTGAAAAGCATTGGTCTTGGGCCAGAAGACGAATTTAGCAGCCCAATAGAAGAGCTTGCATTTGGTATATCTGTTGAAGGTGATGGGCTTCCACGGAAAGGGTGGTGGTGAGGAGAAGTGGCATCGCATGGCACATGGTTGAATGACTTCCATGTTTCAAAATCTGTCGATTGCTGATTTACTTAGTAGCTTGACCGGGTTGGCTGGATTGGAAGCAATTGGTAAAGCTCATACATTGCCGGATTGACAGTTACAACTTGTGTTTTTTAGCAGGAATGAATCTATTCTGTTCTCAATGTCAAAACCTGATTTGGTGGGTGTCGTGCGTTTTCTCTTAATCCTCAAAATAAAACTTCAATTTACTTGCTTTCATGTTACCTGCTGGTTCGAAGGCATCTGTTGGTTTCGTTTCTTTTGCGAAAGTGAGGTGAACCAAGTGGTTTGGGAAGGATTGTTTAGGCAACTCTGTGGTTGAAACTGATGTCGAAATATTCTAATTGCTTTAGGTGTAATGCTATACTCAACATAATGAACTCCTGCTGCTTGCTGGCGAATTTCGCTTCAAATGTCGTGGTTCGCTCTGCTTCTATTTTCTGGGTAAGTGAACATTCAATCGGGTAAACAACTTTTAGGATGCTTGCTCGTAAATTGGTGTGGATGCTCTGCTTGCTATGGCTGTTTGTGAATGACGCTGCTGCTATGCTCTCACCTTTCTCTTTCTATTTACTAGCATTGGCTTCGAAGATGCAGGATTGTCAAGTGTCCTGCGGCATTGTTCATCTTGAGGTTCGATTTGCAATCCTTATCCGTTTGATTAATTTTGTCTTTATCATGAGTGTTGAAGTTGAAACCAAGACTGTCAATTTTGCAGGGTATCGCCGTGATTCTCCATAGGTTCGAGTTCGGCCAGATGCTGTAATGACATGGTAGTGCTTATAACCATTTAACTGCCTTCTGTTTTGGCTATCATATCCATTAATTTTTGTTATGATAGGGTCTGATGAAGATTTGTTTCCCTCCTGTACTAACAAACCGTGATTTAGTTTCCACCCAGGTTTCCAGTAAGACCACACATGCTGATATATATCGCTAACAAAAGTGTCAAGAGCAAAAATGCCTTTGTCAAACTAATGTTTAATTTAGATGAAGCATCAGCGTAAGCTAATTTCAATTGCATTGTATAAATTGTGAATTGCTGATATGCTTGGTGTTGTCCCTGTTAGTGATTGCGTGACTGACATGTTCTATATCTTGCCTGATGAGTATTGCTTATAGTTGATGATGATGATGAGTTATATTTTGAATGTTTGATGTGCCTGTGTAATGCGTTGCAGCCGTGTGAATACCATTATATACTTTGGAATGCTTTCGTGAGGTTTTTCTTTTAAGGGATTTTTATATTCCTCATTGCAGTAACAGTGAATGGATGGGTGCATAGGGCCAGTCATGGAGGTGTTATCCAAGCCAAGGATGGTGATTTCCTCTATCAGTTACGTGATAATTTCTTTGATTTTTCGTTAATGGCAATTTGGTTTCCTAGTATTTTCTCTGATTTTGTGCTGTTGTGCGCAGGCTACAGCTGAATGTTGATGGCGCCGGTTCTTAGCAGTGACCTTGTGGAAGAACAGAATCACGACCACGCGAGCTGGAACTTACTGGGGCGTGGTGAGCAATTTGACCTTGTTCTTTATGTTGGATTACATTGTGCGAAACAAACGGCGACTTGACTCTTGCCTTGTATACATTGATGAAGGTGTTGACGGGTCACTTCAAATTCCTCAAAGTGTTGTAGCCTTCGGAACAACTACGCTCAGCACCTTCCATCATGTTCCCAATATGATGGACCAACTTGTTTCGCGAGCCTTTCGAATTCAAATTCCAGTTATTACATACCGGTTGCTTTAATGATCAAAGTTGTATTGATGGTGGAGCATTAACTCCTGTGTGCAATGTCAGGTTGAGTTGTTTTCATACGTATAATTCGTAACCAGCTGTTCAAAGAAGAGTTATGTCTGGGAATCCTGTTTAGTTTCGCTGATGGTCTCGAACTCCTTTTTTAGGTACGAAGTGGAGTATATAAGACGCCATGGTTGTGCACTCGAAGGCATTAGGACTTCGCCCAGAAAAGACGAACCGTTGGTGCATTTCGCCAGGCAGGCTACTTGTGCTGCGACAGTACTGAACTTCAGTAGTATCAGGCAGTCCTAAGAGGAATCAATTGCTATGTTATTACTTTTACCAATGATTCAAACATTTGAACAATTGTAGTCTTCTTTTGATGTGTAAAGTACCCTGTTGGTTTTCTTGTATATTAAATGCATCTTATTGATACCCTTCATTATATACTTATGACTGTGGTACGTTAGGACCTCATTCTAAAAGTTCAAGTATTTCTATGCCAAATTCTTAACTTCTTTGAATCGGTGTTCTTGAAAATTCAATCCTCTTTGGCTGCACCTCACATGACCCTAGCTTGACCGTCTACCACATCGTACCTTTATATATATATATATATATATATATATATATATATATATATATATATATATATATATATATATATATATATATATATATATATATATATATATATATATATATATATATATATATATATATATATATATATATATATATATATATATATATATATATATATATATATATATATATATATATATATATATATATATATATATATATATATATATATATATATATATATATATCTTGTGTGGTTAGTGGTTGACTTCGTACACACTCTTGTAGTTTAATTTGTGATAAGGATGTTGTCATTTCCTCTACGTTTAATCCTCTTAACGCGGTTGCAATCACAAATCCGGTAATTCCAAGTTGTAACTTGATAAAATCCAAGGTGTAGTTTTCCTACACGTAAGGTCTCTTTTTTGATAAAATTCTATATCTTAAATCCTTGTAAGAAATGAGTGCCATATGGAGAACGGTATTGCGCTTGGTTTGGACTAAAATTTTGTGCACATCCAAAACCTTGAGTCACCGCGGTGAGGTATCGGTAAAAGGGGAATAAAATTCTTTAATAAAACCAGGACTACTGTCCCTTAAACCCAACATCTTCATGAGTGCGTACTGAAACTTGGGAGATACAGACAGAATCTCTGATTTAAACTGCAACAAGCCTAATTGACTCTCTTTAGATTTGTGAGGATGGTTGTTGGTCCATTAGAGTTGACCGTATCTGCGCCAATTGATTAGTCGCAAAAAAACATACATATATTAAAATAAAGTCAAATAGCAAGAGAAAGTGCGCAAAAAAGAGGTGGACTCTTGTGGTCAAAAATTGGGGTGTGACAGATGCCCCTATTTAAGTTACTCCTATTCGGAGATATGGAGATTGAAATCTCTGTCTCAACGAGATAGGAGGGACTTAAATATAAACACTGCACGAGTTATTTGGCCATAAGAAGCCACCGAGTGCAAATGCAATGATATGAATATGCAAGACAGACGGGTTTTGTGGAGACAAGACGCCACATGGGGGAAACCGGACACGACGCACGAAGAATAGGACTGACAACAGGTAACCCCTACGGGGGACAGGAAGCAAACACCGATGGGGGTAACTTCAGAAGTATAACAGTAATTCGTACACCAGGGATATGGCGATGGGAAGGAAGCCTGTAGTCGAAAGATATGTTTATTACCATAATGTTGTGGCTGGTAATAATCCAAACGAATTGAGTCGATGGTTCAGTTTTATTCGTATTCTTTCTTTCTTTTCTTGTTTTTTCTGTACATCTTTTCCTTTTGGAACTCAACTTGAGATAGTAAAATGTATAACTTCCCCGAGCGTCATGATAAGGGTACCATGAGCTGGTCTCAGTCTCTGCCCGAAATGTCAAAAAAATTTATTTTTGCAGACGGTGGGATCACTGTAGTTTGTAGATGTAGATGCAAGTGTCATTGTTGATGTTGTATTTGTAGAACTTCCCCGAGCGTCATGGTATGGGAACCATGAGCTGGTCTCAGTTTCTGATGTAGAACTTCCCCGGGCATCATGGTATGGGAACCATGAGCTGGTCTCAGTTTCTGGTGTAGAACTTCCCCGAGCATCATGGTATGGGAAGCATGAGCTGGTCTCAGTTTCTACTCGGAATGATGAAATTTTGTAGATTATAGATGTCGTTGTAGACTGTAGTTCGTTGTAGAACCATGTAGATGTAGTTTGTTGTAGAACCCTGTAGATGTAGTTCGTTGTAGAACCCTGTAGATGTAGTTCGTTGTAGAACCCTGTAGATGTAGTTCGTTGTAGAACCCTGTAGATGTAGTTCGTTGTAGAACCCTGTAGGTGGTAAATGTTGTTGATGTAGTCTGTAATGTACTCTGTTGATGTAATTTGTAAATGTAATTGTAGATGTAGTTGTAAAGTTTCACCGGGGATCTTCGGGAGAGATGTGAGTCGGTTGAATTGTGATGTATGTCTTCTTTAAATAAAGAGAGACTATTGTGATAAACTTCTTCGACTTCTTTGGGGAGACGTCGCTTGATGGAACTAAACTTGTGTGATAACTCATTGGGGAATGCGTTCATGCTGAGTATCTCTGTTGTAATTGTAAAATATTCTGTAAGCTCTCAAATAAAGAGAGATGTCTTGTGATGTCTTCGGTAAGCTTCTTTGATGAATTTATGAGGCGATGCCTTTTGATGATTTGATGATGTCGAAGGGGCCCACTGAGGGGGGCTGAATTGTCTCGTAAAATGTTGTTTGTCGTTTTGAATAAGGTCTTGATCAAAACGAGTTGCTCAAATAAAGAGATTGTTATGGTCCAAGATGTAGATGTCTGAGAAAAAATCCTATGATGTTGTTATTGAAGAAATGTCTGTCTTTATGGATATTCTTCCTGGGGAATAGGGTGCAAAATAAATGCACACTTAATCCATGTTCAAAGGTTGGAGATGTCCATGATGTGATTGCCAAAGACCGAAGTTCGATTCGGGAAGTAGCCGAAAAGAAACTGTCAAGCAAGACTTGTCCAATGAGGTATGAACTCAAATGGAATTGTATTAAAGTAACCGTCTTCCATGAGGGTTGAACTTCATGGGGAACATGAAACACTGTGCTCTTTCTGCCTAGGGTAGACGAATCTATGTGGAGGGATAAGATGCACCCCAACACCTAGGGATAACTATAGCCAATAGCGATAGAACAAAACAAATATAAAGAGTGCGGACAATGCACATGCCATGCTGTCTACTTATATGCTATGCATATGCTGACGAATTGGGAGAAACCAAATAAACGCCTCGAACGGAAGGGTACTCAAGGAAATTCTCTGTAGATCCCTTATCGCCTGCGAAGAAAGTCTTCGAATAGAGGCGACCTTCGTGTCTGGATAAGATAAATCCTCTTGCCCTGGAGAAGCACATAACATTGTTGTTTTTCCTCAGACGAAATAAACGTCCCCAGTCATCCTTTCGTTATTCATATATCAAGTAGAGCAAATTTTGAAAAGGTTTAAATCAATTCGGATTTTGCTATCAAGAACACAGATTTATGGTAAATGAAAAACTTTTTATTGAACGGTGGTCAGCGGAAAAGCGTGACCCGATGTTACAGTGTTGGAAAATAGTAGCGATTACATAAAGGGAATAATGTCCTGCTTCTCCTAAGCAAAGTATTTCTTGACAGCGTCTGTATTCACGGGGCGAGTGATCTCTTCTCCATCCATTGTTGTTAACATCAAATCGCCTCCTGTCAAAACCCTTTTTACTACGTATGGTCCATCATAATTCGGGGCCCATTTTCCTCTGACGTCGGTGAGGAAAGACTGAATCTTCTTAAGCACAAGGTCACCTTCTTTGAATGCACGGGGTCGGACCTTCTTGTCAAATGCCTTCTTCATCTTCTGCTGATACAACTGCCCATGGCATAGTGCAGCCATCCTCTTTTCTTTGATTAAGTTCAACTAATCATATCTGTTTTGACACCACTCCGCTTCTGATAATTTTGACTCCACCAAAATCCTCATAGAATGAATCTCAACTTCTATTGGGAGTACTGCTTCCATACCGTAGACAAGTGAAAATGGAGTTGCCCCAGTCGATGTGCGTACCATCGTACGATATCCATGTAAGGCAAATGGGAGCATTTTGTGCCAATCTTTGTAAGTAACGACCATCTTCTGAATGATCTTCTTGATATTTTTGTTGGCGGCTTCAACAGCCCTATTCATCTTTGGTCTGTAAGGGGAAGAGTTATGATGCTCAATCTTGAATTCTTCACACAACTCTTTCATCATCCTGTTATTCAAATTGGAATCGTTGTCTGTAATGATTCTGCTTGGCATACCATATCGGCAAATGAGCTGATTCTTGATAAATTTGACAACCACATGTCGAGTTACATTAGCATAGGAAGCCGCCTCGACCCACTTGGTAAAATAATCAATGGCTACTAAGATGAATCGGTGTCCATTAGACACTTTCGGCTCTATCATTCCAATCATATCAATTCCCCACATAGAGAATGGTCACGGTGATGAGATAACATTCAACAAAGTTGGAGGTGCGTGAATCTTATATGCGTAAATCTGACATTTGGGACACCTTCTAGCAAACTTGTAACAATATGACTCCATTGTGATCCAATAATATCCATCCCTTAAAAGCTTCTTAGCCATAGCATGTCCGTTGGTATGCGTGCCAAAAGATCCTTCGTGAATTTCCGTCATCAACATATCCGCTTCTTGTTTGTCAACACATCTCAACAAGACCATGTCAAAATTCTGCTTGTACAACACATTGTTACTCAGAAGAAAATTTCCAGCCAACCTTCTCAAAGTTTTCTTGTCTTTGTTAGAAGCTCCCAAAGGATATTCTTGAGTTATAAGAAACACTTCGATGTCATAGTACCAGGGCTTACCATCTTCAACTTCTTCGACAGCAAATATGTAGGCAGGTCTATCAAGACGTTTTACTTCAATCCGAGGACACTCGTTCCAAAAGTTTACCACAATCATTGAGGCCAAAGTTGCCAGCGCGTCTGCCATTCGGTTTTCATCACGAGGGATATGATGAAATTCAACCCTATCAAAGAACAGTAACAGTCTTCTAGCATAATCCCTGTATGGGACCAAATTATCATGTCGAGTTATCCATTCTCCAGTAATTTGGTTGATTACTACTGCAGAATCACCAAACACATCTAAATTTTTAATTCTCAAATCGACTGCTTCTTCGAGACCCATAATACATGCCTCGTACTCAGCTTCATTATTAGTACACTGGAATGTTAATCTGGAGGTAAATGGGAAATGGGTCCCTTGAGGAGTCACAATAACAGCACCTATCCCTTTTCCATGAGCGTTGACAGCTCCATCAAAGATTAAACCCCATTGAGAACCTGGCTCTGGCCCTTCACCATGTACGGGTTCTTCACAATCTTTCATCTTTAAAAACATAACATCTTCATCAGGAAAGTCATCGTTTGAGGGTTGATGATCCAAAATGGGCTGGTGAGCCAGATGATCAGCCAAAACACTTCCTCTAACAGCTTTCTGAGTATGGTACTCGATATCATATTCGGACAATAACATCTGCCATCTAGCAATTCTCCCAGTCAAAGCGGGTTTCTCAAAAATATACTTGATAGGATCCATCTTTGAAACCAACCAAGTAGTGTGGTTTAACATATATTGGCGCAGACGCTTGGCGACCCATGCTAGAGCGCAACAAGTCTTCTCTAACATAGTGTACCTGGTTTCACAATCAGTAAATTTCTTGCTCAGGTAATAAGTGACGTGATCTTGCTTTCCTGTTTCATCTTGCTGGCCGAGTACACAACCCATCGAATCCTCTAAAACAATCAAATACATAATCAAAGGACGTCCTTCAACTGGCGGTATCAGGATAGGCGGTTCAAGCAAATATTCTTTGATACTATCAAAAGCCTTTTGACAGTCTTCAGTCCACACATATCCCTGTTCTTTCCTCAGGAGCTTGAAAATGGGTTTACATGTAGCAGTCATGTTGGATATAAACCTGGAGATGTAGTTCAAACGTCCTAGGAATCCTCTGACTTGCTTCTCGGTGGCGGGAGCTGGCATTTCCCTGATAGCTTTCACCTTGTCAGGGTCCACTTCAATCCCTCTTCGGCTGACAATAAAACCCAATAGTTTCCCGGATCGTACTCCAAATGTGCACTTGTTGGGGTTCAAATGAAGCTTGTATTCCCTCAAACGACCAAACAGCTTAGCCAGGTGTTTAACATGATCATTTTAGGTCTTCGACTTAGCTATCATATCGTCCACATACACCTCGATCTCTTTGTGCATCATATCATGGAACAAAGTAGTCATAGCTCTCTGATATGTTGCCCCTGCATTCTTTAATCCAAATGGCATAACTTTGTAACAAAAGGTGCCCCAGGGTGTTATGAATGACGTCTTCTCTCTGTCCTCGGGAGCCATTCTAATCTGGTTGTAACCTGAAAAACCATCCATGAAGGAGAAAACTTCATATCTTGCAGTACTGTCCACCAAGATGTCAATGTGAGGTAATGGAAAGTCATCTTTCGGACTGGCTTTATTCAAATCCCTGTAGTCTACACACATGCGAACCTTACCATCCTTTTTCGGAACGGGTACAATGTTAGCTAACCATAGAGGATACTCAGCAGTGACAAGGAAACTTGCATTAATCTGTTTCTGTACCTCTTCTTTAATCTTTAGAGCCATGTCAGGTCAAGTCCTTCTGAGCTTCTGTTTTATCGGTGGGCATTCTGGCTTTAACGGTAAATGATGTTCGACTATAGCTGTATCCAAACCGGGCATGTCTTGATATGACCAAGCGAACACATCGACAAATTCTCCAAGAAAATCAATCAGCTGTTTCTTCACATCGGGTTTAAGCAGAGCCCCAGTTTTCACTTCTCTACGGATTTCTTCTGATCCCAAGTTGATTACTTCCACCGGCTCTTGATGAGGTTGGATGGCTTTTTCTTCTTTCTCAAGCAGTCTGGAAATTTCTTCTGGGATATCATCTTCTTCATCCTCGGCTTCGTACACAGGAAACTCGAAATTTGGAGAAGGTAGTGGATCATTATTCCCAGGATGTATTTTATGTAGCAATCTGCGCAAGTGACGTGTTTTTCAATAAGTTTTTGTAAAGTGGAAAGTGTGTGTACGCGAGATGCTACTTATTATTTTCCAACATCGTGAATAAGTATAAAACACAAATGTAAATGAAAGCAGTTTATTGATGATAGCAAAACCAAAAAGACACGCCCAACAAAGTCACCTTTGCCTTGGGCAGAGCAAAGGGAATTATTGGAAATAATCCCTAACAAATGCAATCTCGCCTTGGGCAGAGCGAAAAAATTTAAAACAAATGCTTTACTTAGATATATGAATGGCAGTAAGGGCTTCAACCGCACTCCAATTCTTGACTACAACGCCTGGAGTCACAAAGTCTGGGATGTCCTCATCTGGATCCTCCTAGGTGACGGCATAAACTCCAAAGGTATAGTCAAATCCATCCGACACGTAACCTGGATCTTCCATATAGGGCTCATAGTCTTCGTAAGGAAAGGAGGACCTTTTAGAACCGTTTGATATGTAGCCCTCAAGCTCGTCCTCTGACACAACATTAATTTGAAGATGATTGACGACCCCTCCACTATGGAACACTTCACTGATCAGCAGAAACCCTTGATTCTTGGTGCCTTGTTGAGCAGAACTGCTGGTGAAACCGAGACCCTCCTTGTTTTTGTTCTCTGGCAAAGATAACACCTTTCCCCATATTATTTGGTGACCACTGTTCACTACTCGCTGCGCGTCTTTAAATGATGACATGGAAGCCTGAGATCTTTGGACACCTTCGCCCACAATAGACAAAGCTTGAAATTGCGTGCCAATTTCTTCCTCAGCCTCGACATATGAGAATGATTACAAGTGACTTACCACCAAAGCTCTTTCTCTGCAAACTGTAACTATTTTCCCCTTGAAAACATATTCCAGCTTCTGATGCAGGGTAGAAGTAACTGCTCCAGCTTCATGTATCCATGGCCTCCCTAGAAAACAGCTATAGGCGGCACGAATGTCCATGACCTGAAACGGGATCATAAAAGTCTGTAGTCTAATAGTCATGGGCAAATCAACCTCACCAATCACCGTTTTCCTTGACCCATCGAAAGCTTTGACAATAACGTGACTTGGCCTCATCGGTGGTCCCTGATACGATAGCTTAGATAGAGTAGTTCTAGGCATTACATTTAGAGACGATCCAGTATCAACCAGCACACTGGACAGAGAGTCGTTTCCACAGTTCACAGAAATGTGTAGAGCCATGTTATGTTTCCTTCCTTCTTCTGGGAGATCGTCTTCATTGAAACCCAGATTATCACTCGAAGTTATACTACCAATGATGTTATCAAATTGTTCCATAGTCACATCCTGCTCGACATAGGCTTGTTCCAAAATCTTCTGAAGCGCTTCTCTATGAGCCTCAGAACTCATCAGCAATTGGAGCACAGAAATCTTCGATGGGGTTTGTAGAAGCTGATCTGCAACCTTATACTCGCTTCTTTTGATTACTTTCAAACATTCATCGGAGTTGGATAAGTTAGACCCACCAGATTTCCCCGCAATTGGGTCTTTTGAGCCTGATGGTTCGAACAAAACCTCTTTCTCTTTCGGTGGCACAGTCGGGTAGACTCGACCGCTTCTTGTCACTCTACTGACATTTGCAATATTAACTATTGAGGGTACAGTGGGCAAAGGTACTTCTTTCCCATCCTCCAACATAGTAGCATTGTATCTGTAAGGAATGGTCTTACTAGAGGTATAAGGGACAGGTCCAGGCACATTGATCACTAAAGGAGTAACAGCTGGTTTCTTACTATTGTAAACAATCTCTATACGTTCCACTTCCTTAAAGTGGGGTACTATGACACAAATTTCTTCAGCCTCTTCACTTGAAACTTCTTGATTATCACTTCCCACACAATCTTCGATCATATTGACAGAGGGCGAACCATGTGGTGGTAATGGGTTCTTCTGTACATTAGGGTTGGAATCCCTAAAAGACAAGATTCCATTTTTTATGAGCCTCTGGACATCCATATTCAAACCGAAACAACTCTCAATATCATGTCCTGGAGCACCCTGATGGTAAGGACAAAACTTGTCAGCTTTATAAGAAGGGGGAGGATTTGTGGGAGTCGGAGGTGGAGCTCTCGTCTGAATGTGACCCTTTTTAGTCAAAGCGGGGAATAAATCAGCATATGTCATTGGGATCGGATCAAAATTTATTTTTCTGTATACACGACCTTGATTGCTGGATGGCCAATTCTGCTGAGGGTACTGTGGACTTTGCTGAAGTTAGAGTTGTTGAGCAACGGGAGACTGAGGTTGCTGATAGGGTTGCGGGGACTGTAGCTGATAAGTCGGAGCATTAAACACTGGCGATACCGCTGCAACTTGATGTGGGGGCATGTACCTCTTTCTGAATTGTCCCTTTTGAATGGCATTTACACCTTGCTCTTTTTTCTTCACAAAACTGCTCCCATAGCTTTTAGGAGCGCTCTCTTCTTTGGTCAATCTTCCTTCGTGAACACCTTCTTCTAAGCGCATCCCCATGTTGACCATTTCAGTAAAGTCACTGGGTGCGTTGGCTACCATCTTCTTGTAAAAGAAAGGACCAAGGGTCTTCAGAAAAATCTTGGTCATCTCTTTTTCTTCTAATGGTGGTGTGACTTGCGCGGCCAACTCGCGCCAACGCTGAGCATATTCTTTGAAATTCTCCTTATCTTTTTGTGCCATTGCTCTCAACTGATCTCGGTCGGGCGCCATGTCCACATTGTACTTATACTGCTTGACAAAGGCTCCTTCCAGATCATTGAAAGTTTGAATCTTCGTACTATCCAACCCCATGTACCACTTGAGTGCGGCGCCTGTCAAACTGTCTTGAAAGTAGTGAATGAGTAATTGATCATTATCTGTTTGGGCAGACATCTTCCTGGCGTACATAATGAGATGACTCTGAGGGCAGGTGTAATACCCCAAATTTTACCCTTACATTTAGTCAGGCATTTCGCATATCATCTCCTATGAACATTTGCTAACCACTAACAAGTCATGGAGGTGTCTGTTTTGCAGATTTGGTCCCAGGGGTATTTTGGTCATTTCACGCAAATTCTGCTAATTTCTTGAAAAACGGGCTGTTATTACGTTCTGAGGCATTCATTTGCCATTTGGGTCAAAGTGCCAGTATGTTTTGTTAGAAATACGATTGGACTCGGGGCCGTGCTTTGTTTGATTCTGAAACGTTTCCAAACAGTTTTGTTCCCTTTTATAAAGTTGGGTTGAAGAGGAAGTGGATACTGTTAAGGTTATTTTGAGAAGTGATGTGATCAACGAGGTTTTAATTTGAATTTGTTGGGATATAATCATATGGCGGGATATCATTTATAAAAAGCAAAGGAGAGGTTAAGTTTTAATATTTGTGAGTTTTTATTCATGAATGTTCATAAGCTACAAATCAAAGTTGAATTTAAATAATTTATGGATGATTATTCATGGATATTTAAATTCGTAATTGAGAAAATAGAAATGAATATTTACTGGATTTTATTTCATAAACATCTAGAATTACAAGTTGAAATGGAAGTAATTTTTTTGATGATCTTTCATTTACAAAAGGATTATACATTTACAATAAGTATCTATTCTAGGTCCTAAAGTCCTAAAAAGAGAAAAAAACTACAAAGTTTTCTTCATTGGTCCTCCTTTGAGTTCTTCACGCAACTCTTGATCACCTGAAAAAATAGAAAAACAAACAATATGGACAAAAAGGTTAGAAGTTGTTTTGACACTCTCAGAACATCGTCATCATCGAGTGTCGGGAGTGGCACAACCGAAGCTGCGTCCTACCCCCGTTACCGATCCGCGCCGTAGGCGTCAGATCAGGTAACACCTGTTCTTAATCGTTGCGGGACATCCGAGAGATAGAAAAATAAAAGAAGTGGGGCTGATTCGTTTTGCCGCGATTGGATTTCCAAACTGATACGAGAATAAGGCAACATATGCAAGTTTTGACTCAAACCCGGATGCCGGCAGGTCTGAGTCACCTTGGTTTCAAAACTTCCAACACCTGAAAAGCCACAAGCATCATCAGCATAAACAAAACCAGGAAGGGGCTCGCGCCGATACAGGTACGAATAGCCACCAAGGGAAACAAATCTGTATCAAACAGAATGAAGACCCAGGGTCCAGCAGAATGAAAATCAAGTTCGAAATAGAACAAGAGAAGCCAAACTATGGCATCAAGTTGCATAAAAAGGAAATAAACCATCAAACAATGCAAGTTCATGCGCAAAGGTCCTACCAATCTGTCATAACACTCAGCAGAATCCAAAGAAGCGCCACAGCTCTGAACCAAACAAGAGAGTTCACCTCATAAAAATCAGAAGTGAATAAATGGACTGCACATCCAAATGTGATGCTTAAAGCGCCTCAACAAGAATGAGAAATGGAGGCAAGATGTAACTCAGAAAGATTATCAGAACCAGCTCGATTACAAGGGACTCAGTCCATAAAAACTGTCATAGATGTTACAATTGGAGGCACTGGGCTCAGCTTAACATCATAGCCCATTGAAACAACCTGCCAATCATGCACAGAAGAGTTGAAATTCATGTCAGTTCAGAATTGCAGGCAGTATCAAATCATGCACAGTTCATAAAATAAACAAACACGGGGCTCAGTTAATCAAACATCATAGCCCAGGTCATCGCCACCAATTCAAGCAGCAATATGATCAGAAACCAAAATGTAGTATCCTGTTCCAAATGGTTCAGACAAAAATCTTCACTACCATGAACCCGTCTCGACGGCAAAGACCAAGGCAAGGTGTCCATCCTGAAAGAAGAAAAAGAAAAGTAAGTGCTAGTGATCAGGATTGAGTCAAAACAAATGCATCAAGAAACCCCGTGAATTAATGCCAATCAATCCCATCTGAAGGCAAAGCATATAAGAAAATAATAGAGATTTAGATTTGATGTCAATCCTAAAGCAGATCAAAACAAATCAGTTCAGACTACTAAAATCGAATCAAATCGAAAACGCATCAGCATAGCCCAGATTGAATTCAAGCAAAACAAATGAACTAATCCAGATACCAATCAGATCAAATAAATTCAGAGGTAATCCAAATGATCAAACAAAGCCAAAGCTGGAATTGGAAAGTTTCGAGTCAAATGCATCAGGAAATATCTCCATTGGAACCAATCTGAATCAATTTGAGTCAATCTGAATCAATCAGACAAGTCAATAAAACAAATCAGTCCAAAAACAAATCAATTCAGATATCAAACAAATCAGTTCGAATTAATTCAGGTATCAAACAGATCAACAGAAATCCAAGGGCAATCCAATCCACATCTGCAAAAATCCAACAAAATCGAATCAATCAAGGAATTCTGGAAAAGGAAGGCATGAAGGTGTAAGGCAAGCTGTATCAGAGAATAACAGAAAACAAATTTGACATCGATATCAATTCCAAATCAGGGATGGAATAAATCATATCAAATGAATCAAAATGAGTTCAGAATCATATCAAGAGAAATCCCAATCAAATCTTAAAAAAGGGGAAACACGATTCAGTCAAAATCAAATAGGATCAATCACGAATCAGATATGGTATCCAAGGCCCAAAAAAGAGCTAAGTCAGAAGTTATAAAAGGGGAAAGGTATCACCTCGTAAGAGAGAAGAGGAAGATCGCGCAAACCCTAGACGGAGAGGCGAAGAACAAAACCCTAACGACCGCGACATCAGAAGAAGAAGAAGTTTTCCACCAAAACCATCACGAGACTTCAACTCGTTCACACGAAGGACCGTCGGCGCCGTTTAACCAAACGACGAGCAATCAACCGCCTCATCCTCAGAATCTCTTCATCATCGGCCGGTTTCGCTTTAAATGTAAGCCATGGGACGTTTTTCCTTACAGATTTCATGTTTTGTTTCAGGAATGAGGAAGATCAGAGAGAATCGCGGCGAGAGAGAAGAAGAATGAAGTGTAAACGGCGCCGCGAAAAACCAAAGGGTTCTGAAACCCTAAATGATCTTGTGATGGCAATCACCTCAACCGGGTTGGGTCCGGAGGTAATGACCGGCCCAACCCTTTTATTTTTTACTTTCTTTTTCTTTTTTTTAATTAAATTATCAAATTTTAAAAAAAAATATTTAAGTTGTTTGTTTAAATATTAAAATTGAAACATTTTTTTAAATATTAAAATCAAAAACATTTTTTTTTAAATATTAAAATCAAAAACATTTTTTTTTAAATATTAAAATCAAAAACATTTGTTAAAATATTAAAATCAATATATTTTTTTAAAACCAAGAGAAAATATTTTTTAAAGATTAAGATCTTCTTTTTCTATTTATTCATTATCAAGTAAAAAATTTTAAGCTTAGATTCATATTAAACTTCTCATAAAATAAGAAATCACAAAAAAATGTCCCATAGCTTCATGCTTCTGTTTTCATAATTGTGTTTACTAACCTAGTTTGTTCACTGTGCAGCTTACCATGTTGTTTCTTTATGTTCGCGTTCTTAAAATTGAATTGTATCATATTGTTGTAACTGTTCCTCCTCTGTAACCTTGCGAATCTTAACAATCGCATTTACGTTTCCGCATTTAAATTTCTGCTGATGTATGATTTCTCACACTGTCATCACTATTATTTTGTCACATTGCACGCACCTCCGAAGGAATTAGGCCTAGCTTTTGGTCGCCGCGCCAATAGTCCTCAACTTCAAACCCTTACAACCTCACAAACCCTAAATTTCACAAACGCCTCGCCGCAGGCAAGATTACAATTTTACCCCTAGCATTAAGTCGAAGAGCCGCCGCGCTCATTTTAGGGTTTCCCGCCGTGGAATCCCTAACTTAACCTAACCTAACCCTAATTACAACTTAACAATTTACAACGTAGATATTGGAGTTTCTACACTCCGCGTAAGCGTGTCCCTAAGATACGTTTATTCCCCTTGAGACCTTGACCACAGTCAAGAAGTCTCTAACCTCCCTTTTGAGGGGAACTACGATTACTCTGATTCCACTCCCGTAAGGATACGTAGGCACAAGATGCGATGTCTTGCCGAGTAAACTTAGAATTAACCCCTTAGGTCTCTTTTCTCACTTTTAATCCCTTTGTGCATATACCTTAAGCAAATAAATAAAGCAAATAGTAAACATTTGAACAAAAGGTTCCTGTAGAGTACTACAGAAGTTTAGGGTGCTAATACCTTCCCTAAATTTAACCAACCCCCGAACCCTAGATCTTTCCCCGCATTGTGTTTACGATGCAAAAATAGGTTTTCCCTCTTTTGACCTTTTCCTTCGGATAAATCAAAGAGCGGTTGTGAATTGAATTGCGATTCAAACTAATTAATAGTTTGTGATCCTATTTCCACCGTAACAGAAAATGGCGACTTCACTGGGGAGACCTAAACTTTTGAGGGTTATCCCTAACTTGTTCATATTTATTACTATCTGTGTTATTATTCATTTGCATGTATATATTGGTGCTTTGATTGTGGGACTGTTCCTTGTGCTGTGAGATGAGTCCTACACCCGGATCTAGTGTACCTTAGGTAAATGGCAATAGACCAAGGAAACTGTACGACGTATATCGATACGGTTGATCTGGTGGCCATAGTTAGTGCGACTTCTTGGTTGGTGCTTATATTCCTTAAGTCAAGTTGAGGATAATATTGAGGCTGCCATATGTTGTCAATGCACTAACTGACTTTTAGAACCCTAGTTAACTCATCTTGGCCTTTAGAAAGTAGTGAGGTAACCGGCTTTGGTGCAGACTGAAGTTGGTTGACACTCGATACTACGCTCATTGAGATCTTAAACTTGGAGGGTTTTGGTTGGTAAGTAAGTTGCCTTCTGAACAACCACCCTTGTGAAGGATCAATGATATTGAGATCCCTTAGAACCTGGTTACTTTTGTAGGACAGGATGAACCATCTAACTTCAGGGGAGGGTACTTGCCTTTGAACCTCATGCAAGCCTTTAACCTAGGACTTTGTGTGTTTTCATGCATTACATCCATGAAGCATCTCATCGCATTGTATTTCATGGAGTTCAAACATCATTTATGGATATCGCGGGATACCATAAATAAATAAAAAAAATATATATAAAATGAAAAACAAGAAAGAGATTTCCTTGGTACCCCACGACATTCGTAAATGTTTTGAATTCCATGAAATATTCATTTGCATTCACATTTTAGCATCATACTCTTGCATTGCATGTGTCTCCCGACTTCTCACACTCGGTTCTCTTACCTTCCAGTTTCGTCACCCTGAGTTCTCGGCACCAATACAACACCAGAGCTCAAACTCGGAAAAGAATGGAGGATCAGGCAAAAGAGATTGATCGTCTTAGCAATGAGCTTGAAGACCTTCGAGGGGGTATGGGGCGTATGATGGAATTGTTGCATGTCATGAATGCTAAGATGGATACCCAGCCCACTATTGTTTCTGAGATTACCGGCGTTACTGTGGACCCTCCACCAAGTGTGACCGTAGCAAGGGACCCACCTTATGGTCTTGCTCCAGGTTTTGTGCCTCCTCAAGCCACTGTTCCGATTAATCAACCTGTTCAGCAAGCCGTGCCTTTGTTTTCTGAAGTTTCTAGGGGGGCTCCTATCTTTGCACCACCTGTTGTACACACTCGTGCGCAACCGTACTTCAATGAGACAGTTTTTGATGATCTTGATGAGAATGTTGAGGGTTATGAAAAACATGATAAGCTTCGTGAGGAAGTAAACACTATCGTCCAGAGATTGAAAAAGGTAGAGGGTGATCAAATTTTTGGGACTGCTGCAAGGGATGTTTGTTTGGTCTCAGGTTTGGTTATTCCCCCGAAGTTCAAAACTCCGAACTTCGATCGTTATGAAGGTGCCACCTGTCCTAAGAGTCATCTGATCATGTATTATCGCAAAATGGCTGCCCATGTTGAGAATGATAAACTGATGATTCATTGCTTCCAAGATAGTTTGAAGGGTGCTTCCTCCAAGTGGTATTTAACCTTAGACCAGTCTCGCATTAAGAGTTTCCAGGATTTATCTGACGCTTTCATCAAACACTACAAGTACAATATGGATCTGGCTCCTGACAGAAGACAGTTGCTGAGTATGTCACAAAAGAATTCTGAGTCATTCAAAGAGTATGCTCAAAGGTGGAGAGAGACTGCTTCGCAGGTAGAACCTCCTTTGACCGAGAAAGAGTTAGCTGATTGGTTTGTCGACACAGTCCGTCCAGAATTTTACGAGAGAATGGTGGGTAGTGTGACTTCAAATTTCTCCGACATCGTTGCTGTGGGTGTCAAGATTGAATTGGGTATGAAGAGTGGTAAAATGACAAATAATCATGGCGCTTCTAAGGATCAGCCGAAGAAACCTCCGTATAGCTCCCAGAAAAAGAAGGAGAGTGAGACTAATGCTATATCCTCTGGTAGACCAAGGGAACGCTTTTATCGGCATCCGCAAGGTTATGCTCAACCTCAAGGGTACCTAGTCCAATATGCTCAACAACCCTATGTGGCAGCTATTACACCTTCTTTCAATCAACAGGTTCCCATGTATCAACCTATGCAACAACCTCCTGTTTATCCGCCTCCTGTCAACTACCTACAGGCACCTAACGCTCCTGCTCCTCAACAGCCAAAGAGTCCGGCTCCTCGCCAGAATATGCCGAATAGAAGAACGTATAAGCCTTGTCCGCCGATTCCAATGACTTTTACCGAGTTGTATCCCTCTTTGGTCAAGCAAGGTCTCATCACTACTCGGGCTTTGGGTCCGCCTCCTAATCCTCTACCCGCCAATTACAACGCCGCTGCTCATTGTTTATTTCATGAGGGTGCGCCTGGCCATGATCTGGAGAATTGTTATGCTCTCAAAAATATTGTCAGGGATCTATTGGAAAAGAAGATTTTGTCATTTGAAGATCCTCAACCAAATGTTAAGAAGAACCCTTTCCCTAACCATGAGAGTGTCAATGCCGTTAGTGTTGATTCGGGGGATGGTTATGCCCTTGATGTTGAACAGATTAAGACTCCTCTTAAGATGTTCCATTCGAAACTGTTTGAAGCTGGTTTAGTAGAGACTTCCCACGTTGCATGCGCAAGTTGTGAAGCCAGTATTAAGGGTTGCATGTTGGTTCAGAATGATGTTCAGAGGTTAATTAATGAGGGTGTTTTACAAGTGACAAGCCAAGCCAAGAAGGGTGTAGTCGTTGTGGTTGAGCCTGTCTTCCATCAGCCTGAATCAAAGGGTAAGGTACCAGTGTTTAATTTATCAAGGGCAGGCTCCGCCAACCTCGTGTTCGATATACCGAGGTCGTATATCCCTGAAGCGAATCAGCCTAAGCCTATAGTTATTCGAAGACCGAGTCCGTTTTCTTTCAGTGATCCTAAAGCCGTGCCTTGGAAATACGACATGACGATGATTGACAAGGAGTCTGGGAAGGTTATTCCAAATGAAGAGGTTAAGGGCACGGTGACCAATATCGCAGAGGCAAGCAGGATGACTCGCAGTGGCCGTGTGTATACTCCCCGTTCTAATGAGGTTCCACCTAAGGAGACCACTAATATCCCAGTGGCCGTCAAAGACAAAGGTAAGGGAGCCGTTACGAATGATGAAGATGCTGAGTTTTTGAGGATCATCAAGAGAAGTGACTATAAAGTTATCGACCAACTTCATCAGACTCCTTCCAAGATCTCAATTCTATCTCTGTTAATGAATTCACCCGCTCATAGGATGGCCTTGCAGAAGGTTTTGACTCAAGCACATGTGGATCAAGATATTAGCACCAGTCGGTTTGATAGTGTGATTGCCAATTTAACCGCTTGTAACACCCTCAGTTTCAGCAATGAAGAGTTACCGAAGGAGGGTCCGAACCATAATCGTGCTTTACATATATCGGTAAAATGTCAAGAGGACAATTTAGCGAGAGTGCTAGTGGACACCGGCTCTTCTCTGAATGTTCTACCCAAGAGGGTTCTTGATAAGTTAGCTTGTAAAGAGACTGTGTTGAAACCTACTCCTTTGGTTGTCAAGGCTTTCGATGGCTCTCGCTGATCGGTAATGGGGGAGGTTGAGCTTCCTATCCTGATTGGTCCGCAAGTTTTTAATATCACGTTTCAAGTCATGGACATTAATCCCAACTACAGTTGTTTACTCGGAAGGCCGTGGATTCATGCCGCTGGGGCAGTGACCTCAACGTTACATCAAAGGATGAAATTCGTGATCGATGGAAAGTTGGTTATTATACACGGTGAGGAAGATCTGATGGTCAGTAACCTGTCTTCTTTCCGTTACATCGAGGCCGATGAGAATGCTTTAGAAATCTCCTTTCAAGCACTTGAGATCGCCAATGCTGTTCTGCTGGAAGTCGAAGAGACAGTGGGTCAGGGTAATCCATCTTTTGCATCTCTGAAGAGCACCAAATCAACAATTGACAGGGGCGTTCCTGAAGGTTGGGGAGAGGTAATTGATGTCAAGACCAAGACTGATCGCTCTGGGTTGGGTTACAAACCAACTCAGAATGGAGCTGCCACAACTGTCGAAGGGCGTCCGAAGTTTATCCAAGAAGTATTTGTCAGCGGAGGCTTCCAAGTCAATGCCATCAGTGAATGTGAGAAAAATGAAGAGCTGAGCAACCTGGTGTTTAAGGGTGATGCAGTTTTGAACAACTGGGAGGCCGTGGAGATCCCTGTTATTTTTCCCTTGTCAAAGTAATTGTTTTTTAAGTTTCATTTACATTTTCAAACAAAAATCTGTAGCTCTGCCCAAGGCTATAGGGTCGTTTTGTCGGGCCACCTTTCATTTCTAAAAAGATATTAATAAAAGCATATTGTTCAATTCCACTTTGTTTCATTTGCGTTTTTCGTTTTCACTTTTAAAAATGAAATTGGCAACCTTTCTTCCAAAAAAAAAAAAAAAAAAACAGCATTTCATTCTTACATATCTTCGAGCATTTTAATTAAGTAAGCCTTCCATCATGCAGAGATATCGTAAACCTTGTTGGATCCAATGACTTTACTGACACTCCTGACTGGGATGCACCCATCAATCAAGCTGAGGACGGGGGTGAAGAAGATTTTGAAGTACCCGCTGAACTAACAAGATTGATTGAGTACGAGTACACAGAGCTTCAACCGCATAAAGAGCAGGTGGACCTAATTAATCTCGGTACAGATGAGAGCAAGAAAGAGGTCAAGATTGGTGCAATGCTTGGGACGGAGATTAGGCCGAGGTTGGTTGAGTTGTTAAAAGAGTATATTGATGTGTTTGCATGGTCGTATCAAGATATGCCGGGCCTAGACACAGATATTGTTGTTCACAAGCTGCCACTTAAGCCAGGTTGTCCACCTATCAAGCAGAAACTCCGAAGAACAAGACCCGACATGGCTTTGAAGATTCGGGATGAGGTTAAAAAACAGTTGGATGCAGGTTTCTTGGCGGTCGCAAAGTATCCAGACTGGGTTGCCAACATCGTGCCAGTGCCTAAAAAGGACGGTAAAGTTAGGATGTGTGTGGATTACAGGGATCTGAACAAAGCAAGTCCGAAAGACGACTTCCCACTGCCACATATTGACACGCTAGTAGACAATACAGCCAGTTTTGCGTTGTTCTCATTTATGGATGGTTTCTCTGGTTATAATCAGATCAAGATGGATCCAGATGATCGAGAGAAGACTACTTTCATTACTCCTTGGGGAACCTTCTGCTACAAAGTCATGCCCTTCGGTTTAAAGAATGCAGGAGCAACTTATCAACGCGCTATGACCACTCTTTTTCATGATATGATGCACAAAGAGATCGAGGTGTATGTGGACGATATGATAGCCAAATCTCAGAGTGAAGAGGAGCATTTAGATCATTTGGTGAAGCTGTTTGAACGACTCAGGAAATATCAGTTGAAATTGAATCCTGCAAAATGTACCTTCGGTGTCAGATCCGGAAAATTGCTTGGTTTCATTGTTAGCCAGCGAGGGATTGAGGTGGATCCTGACAAAGTCCGAGCCATTCAAGATATGCCGGCTCCGCGAACAGAGACGCAAGTTAGAGGTTTTCTGGGACGTTTGAATTATATTTCCAGGTTTATTTTTAATATGACCGCTACTTGTGAGTCGATATTCAAGCTACTTTGCAAGGGGCAGACAGTTGAGTGGAACCCTGATTGTCAGAAAGCGTTTGAGAAGATTAAGGGTTATTTGCAAGATCCCCCTATTCTGATTCCTCCCGTACCTGGAAGACCGTTGTTTATGTACCTTACTGTTCTCGAGAAGTCCATGGGTTGTGTGCTTGGACAACATGATGAGACTGGGAAAAAGGAACATGCAATTTATTACCTGAGCAAGAAGTTTACTGATTGCGAGAACAGATACTCACCATTGGAGAAAACTTGTTGTGCATTGGCATGGGCCGCTAAGCGCCTTCGGCAGTATATGGTCTGTCATACCACGTTATTGATTTCTAAAATGGATCCGATCAAGTATATTTTTGAAAAACCTGCTCAAACCGGGAGGCTAGCCCGTTGGCACATGTTGTTATCCGAATATGACATCCAGTATGTACCCCAGAAGGCAATTAAGGGTAGTATTTTATCGGATTATCTTGCAGATCAGCCAGTTGAAGACTATGAACCTCTTAAGCTCGATTTTCCTGATGAGGATATTTTGTTGATTAAAAGAGATTGTGAAGAGCCAGATCCGAGCGAAGGTCCAGAACCAGGTCTTTGGTGGAAGATGATGTTTGATGGCTCCTCGAATTTTAATGGGCATGGTATAGGCGCCGTTTTGATGAACCCAAAGGGGGGATTCACCCCATTTACAGCAAGATTGGACTTTGAGTGCACTAACAACGTCGCAGAATATGAAGCATGTATCCTCGGCCTCGAAGCAGCGATTCACCTCCGAATCAAACTTCTTAAAGTAAGTGGTGACTCAGCCTTGGTTATTTACCAAGTACAGGGCAAATGGGAAACGAAGAATGAGAAGTTAATCCCTTATAAAGACTATATTATTGAGCTGATCAAGTATTTCGACGAGATAGAGTTCGAGCATGTTCCTAGATCCGAGAATCACGTTGCTGATGCTTTAGCCATGTTGGCATCCATGTGGAAAGTTAAGTTCGTTAATGAAGCACCTCTTATCCATATCGAGCGCAAAGTTGAGCCCGCTTATTGTCAGTTGGTCGAAGAAGTCGAGGCGGGTGAAAAGCCTTGGTTTCACGATATCAAGAACTATCTCGTCAAGCAAGAGTATCCCGAGGGTGCCACTGGTCTGGACAAGAAAACATTGAGAAGATTGGCGTCCAAATTCTTTATCAGTAGTGGTGTGTTGTACAAGAGAAATCACGACATGGTTCTGCTCAGATGTGTTGATAAACGGGAAGCAGACATGTTACTACAGGAAATTCATGAGGGGACCTTCGGAACCCATGCCAATGGTTATGCTATGTCCAAGAAGATGTTAAGGGCTGGGTATTACTGGTTAACCATGGAAGCCGATTGCATCCGATACGCTAGGAAATGCCATAAGTGCCAAATTTATGCGGATAAAATGCATGTACCCCCGTCACCGTTGAATGTTTTGTCTTCACCGTGGCCGTTCTCTATGTGGGGCATTGACATGATTGGGGCAATTGAGCCGAAAGCTTCTAATGGACATCGTTTTATCCTCGTTGCTATAGATTATTTCACCAAGTGGGTAGAGGCTGCCTCCTACGCCAACGTGACCAAGCAAGTGGTTGCCCGATTCATCAGGAAGGAGATCATCTGCCGCTATGGAGTCCCAAGCCGGATAATAACTGACAATGGCACCAATCTGAATAATAAGACTATGAAAGAGCTGTGTGATAACTTCAAGATCACTCACCACAATTCTTCTCCGTACCGTCCTAAGATGAATGGAGCCGTTGAAGCTGCAAATAAGAATATCAAGAAGATCCTGCAAAAGATGGTTGTGACTTACAAAGACTGGCATGAGATGTTACCGTTTGCTTTGCATGGATACAGAACCTCAGTGAGAACTTCGACAGGGGCAACACCTTTCTCATTGGTGTATGGGATGGACGCCGTGCTCCCCATCGAAGTAGAGATACCTTCGCTAAGAGTGTTAATGGAGGCTGAACTTGAAGAAGCTGAGTGGGTTCGAGACAGATTGGATCAGTTGAATCTCATTGACGAGAAGCGTTTGACAGCCATGTGCCTTGGGCAATTATATCAGAAACGGATGAAAAGAGCGTTTGATAAGAAGATCCGTATCCGTGAGTTCCGTCAAGGAGAGCTCGTACTCAAAAAGATCTTGCCAGTACACAAAGATATGCGTGGAAAGTGGATGCCCAATTATGAAGGCCCGTTCGTTGTAAAGACTGTCTTCTCCGGAGGGTCTCTAATACTTACGACAATGGACGGTGAAGAACTAGCACATCCCGTGAATTCTGATGCAGTCCGAAAATATTATGCCTAAAAGCCCGCTAAGTCGAAAACCTGCAAAAGGCGACTTAGGCAAAAGTAAGGGTTGGAAAAAAAAGAAAAAAGAAAATAATAACAAAAGCTCGCTAGGTTGAAAACCCGAAAGGGCGGCTTAGGCAAAAAAGAGCGTCCCAGTGGATTGAAAACCCGAAAGGGCAGTCCAGGCAAAAGTTAGGGACAAAGGCATTTCATTGTATCAGAAGACACTGATATTCTCGAACACACTTTTCGCATGAGAGCCATGTTTCAGTTCTTTCATCCTTGCCCAAAGCAGGATTCTGGATTAGTCTTAGTTATTAGTGTCAGTAGGTGTCGTTGGATTCGATGTAACCTTTTTCCCATGTTGCTAATTTCAAAATGTAACCATCTGTGGAGCTATGCCTTCAGCAAGCAGCCACCCTTTAATAAAAGATACCATCTCGTTACTTACATTCTTTGGTGCATTGCTCTTTGCTTTCTATTGTTATGCGAAATGCGTTTATTCTTAAAATTTGAAAATGAAAGGTGCATTATTTTTCAAAAAAACAAAACAAATTTGAAATGTAATAAATTACATTGACTAGTGGAAATTCTGACAGGATCTCTTCATCCCCCGGAAATATCATTATTGCAGAAACACTTTCAAACCATTGCCCAGTGATAGTCCCCAGAGAGACTATAAGCTGACAACTTTTTCTTGGGAAACTCAAAAGTGTTCCTCAAGTTTCCTTCTCCCCAGGTGAAGACGTGATACCGTACACCCAAGCCGATTACTTTCTCCCCAGAGAATTCAGAATTTTAAAAACCAGATGTGATTCTACCATTGATCCTTCTCACCCATGATTGACGTATTGGTTGCAGAGAACGCAGGGTATTTCCGTCGAGATATTTATTTCGTCTCTCGTCCCGTCTCTAGTCTGTTTCGTCGGCCTACGCAGGGGCATAAGCATCACATGCCTATTTCATTACATATTCATTACATATTCATTACATATTCATTACATATTCATTACATATTCCTTACATATTCATTACATACTCATTTCGTAATCATTAACATACATGGACATTAGCATTCGCAGGTTCACTGCGTTTCACCAATTGGTTGTTATCACCGAGTAATTGGGGTTTGTCCATTCTCTTCAAATAGATTGTCAGCCCTAAGCATAAAATACTTACTTGTTTCCAGTTTCCCTACGGAGCTCGATCCTCGTGGATGACGGTTACTTCAGCTATCTTTCCTCACCAGGATAAGATATTTACCCTTCGAGTTCATTCCCTCGATGGAGTCCTGATTACCAGTCTTCTTTCTAGCTCGATCCTAGATTGAATCTCAGTCTTGTCGGTCGTCAAGCCCAACCGGACGTGCATTTATTTTGCGCCATCTAAAGACTTTCACCATACCATGACAGATACGCGACTATCTCGCTTGAGAAGTTTATCACCGTACCCGGACGTGCATTTATTTTGCACTATCTTTCAAGAAAATCAACTACAATCCTTTACAGATACACGCCAGTTCACGCCTGGAAAATATATCAGTACAACACTTTACGATCCTACATGTTACAACCCTTTACACTTTACATCTTACAGCATCAGCATACGACATTTCTCACCTAAGAAGTCGATCCTATCCTCGTCACGACTCGCAGCAAATGGCCATCTCCATAGAGCAGTTGGGCTTCCATTTATCTGCCGTCTTGAAGGTTTGAGCGAAATCATATTCAGGAGAGCACGATTCTGAGTTATGAAGAAGTTCATTTATCCTTTAGTAAAAGAAGGAACGGAATCATATTCAGGAGAGCACGATTCTGAGTTATGAGGAAGTTCAGTTGGCCGTTTTTCAGGAGAGCACGATTCTGAAGAATGAAGAAATTTCAGGAACCGAATCATATTCAGGAGAGCACGATTCTGAGTTATGAGGAAGTTCGATTACCCAGTTTCATATTCAGGAGAACACGATTCTGAAATATGAGTATATTCAGTCACCCAGTTTCATATTCAGGAGAGCACGATTCTGAAGTATGAAGAAGTTCAGTTTACCCGTTTCACGTTCAAAAGAGCACGATCTTGAAGCAGTTTATTTATCCTTCAGTAAAAGAAAAATCAGAATCGTATTCCAGGCGCCGACTTTAAAATGCGAGAAGATTTATTTATCAGATAAGCAGCAGCCTCTTTATTTGAGTGCTTATCCATTTTTGCACATAAGTCCCTCCCAACGATAAGTGACAGTTCTCCCGAGAAGCTTATCAGGGCATTTCCCATTAAAGTCCATTTATTTTGGCGTACAGTCGGTCTTTACCCTGTATATTTGATACGGATTTCCGAGAAGTTCGTTTGATCCTGTCACGAGAGATAGTTTACAGAAGCTTGGATGTTATTCTTTGCTCAATGCTCCAGCATTCTGTAATCGATCTTACAATCGTACGTGATCCAGCCTTATTTTTAGATTCCCCAGTGGAGGCCGTCTCATAGGTACCATCTCCATTCGAGGATCTCGTTCCTTTTCTAAATATGACAATTGGTCATTCGCACCAGTTGACTATCATTTTTAGAATTCCCCAGTGTTGTACCATATCTCAGCGCGTCATTTTCCCCAGTGAGTTCTTCTCGTGGCGTCTGCCCCGGTGTCGTCATGTTCGTCAGCATTTTCGCATTCATTATTCCAGCATACGCATCATATCATAGTCATGGCATCATCTGCATTAAGTCATTCCGGTTTTGTCCGTAGCATTGCATATCGTCACATATAAGGGCAAAATTTTCGGTTATCTATATTTAAATCTCTCCACCACGATTCCTCGAGTCTCTGTCACTCAAATCGTCCGGTGTAGCTATTTAAATAGGGGCAACTGTAATACCCCAAATTTTACCCTTACATTTAGTCAGGCATTTCGCATATCATCTCCTATGAACATTTGCTAACCACTAACAAGTCATGGAGGTGTCTGTTTTGCAGATTTGGTCCCAGGGGTATTTTGGTCATTTCACGCAAATTCTGCTAATTTCTTGAAAAACGGGCTGTTATTACGTTCTGAGGCATTCATTTGCCATTTGGGTCAAAGTGCCAGTATGTTTTGTTAGAAATACGATTGGACTCGGGGCCGTGCTTTGTTTGATTCTGAAACGTTTCCAAACAGTTTTGTTCCCTTTTATAAAGTTGGGTTGAAGAGGAAGTGGATACTGTTAAGGTTATTTTGAGAAGTGATGTGATCAACGAGGTTTTAATTTGAATTTGTTGGGATATAATCATATGGCGGGATATCATTTATAAAAAGCAAAGGAGAGGTTAAGTTTTAATATTTGTGAGTTTTTATTCATGAATGTTCATAAGCTACAAATCAAAGTTGAATTTAAATAATTTATGGATGATTATTCATGGATATTTAAATTCGTAATTGAGAAAATAGAAATGAATATTTACTGGATTTTATTTCATAAACATCTAGAATTACAAGTTGAAATGGAAGTAATTTTTTTGATGATCTTTCATTTACAAAAGGATTATACATTTACAATAAGTATCTATTCTAGGTCCTAAAGTCCTAAAAAGAGAAAAAAACTACAAAGTTTTCTTCATTGGTCCTCCTTTGAGTTCTTCACGCAACTCTTGATCACCTGAAAAAATAGAAAAACAAACAATATGGACAAAAAGGTTAGAAGTTGTTTTGACACTCTCAGAACATCGTCATCATCGAGTGTCGGGAGTGGCACAACCGAAGCTGCATCCTACCCCCGTTACCGATCCGCGACGTAGGCGTCAGATCAGGTAACACCTGTTCTTAATCGTTGCGGGACATCCGAGAGATAGAAAAATAAAAGAAGTGGGGCTGATTCGTTTTGCCGCGATTGGATTTCCAAACTGATACGAGAATAAGGCAACATATGCAAGTTTTGACTCAAACCCGGATGCCGGCAGGTCTGAGTCACCTTGGTTTCAAAACTTCCAACACCTGAAAAGCCACAAGCATCATCAGCATAAACAAAACCAGGAAGGGGCTCGCGCCGATACAGGTACGAATAGCCACCAAGGGAAACAAATCTGTATCAAACAGAATGAAGACCCAGGGTCCAGCAGAATGAAAATCAAGTTCGAAATAGAACAAGAGAAGCCAAACTATGGCATCAAGTTGCATAAAAAGGAAATAAACCATCAAACAATGCAAGTTCATGCGCAAAGGTCCTACCAATCTGTCATAACACTCAGCAGAATCCAAAGAAGCGCCACAGCTCTGAACCAAACAAGAGAGTTCACCTCATAAAAATCAGAAGTGAATAAATGGACTGCACATCCAAATGTGATGCTTAAAGCGCCTCAACAAGAATGAGAAACGGAGGCAAGATGTAACTCAGAAAGATTATCAGAACCAGCTCGATTACAAGGGACTCAGTCCATAAAAACTGTCATAGATGTTACAATTGGAGGCACTGGGCTCAGCTTAACATCATAGCCCATTGAAACAACCTGCCAATCATGCACAGAAGAGTTGAAATTCATGTCAGTTCAGAATTGCAGGCAGTATCAAATCATGCACAGTTCATAAAATAAACAAACACGGGGCTCAGTTAATCAAACATCATAGCCCAGGTCATCACCACCAATTCAAGCAGCAATATGATCAGAAACCAAAATGTAGTATCCTGTTCCAAATGGTTCAGACAAAAATCTTCACTACCATGAACCCGTTTCGACGGCAAAGACCAAGGCAAGGTGTCCATCCTGAAAGAAGAAAAAGAAAAGTAAGTGCTAGTGATCAGGATTGAGTCAAAACAAATGCATCAAGAAACCCCGTGAATTAATGCCAATCAATCCCATCTGAAGGCAAAGCATATAAGAAAATAATAGAGATTTAGATTTGATGTCAATCCTAAAGCAGATCAAAACAAATCAGTTCAGACTACTAAAATCGAATCAAATCGAAAACGCATCAGCATAGCCCAGATTGAATTCAAGCAAAACAAATGAACTAATCCAGATACCAATCAGATCAAATAAATTCAGAGGTAATCCAAATGATCAAACAAAGCCAAAGCTGGAATTGGAAAGTTTCGAGTCAAATGCATCAGGAAATATCTCCATTGGAACCAATCTGAATCAATTTGAGTCAATCTGAATCAATCAGACAAGTCAATAAAACAAATCAGTCCAAAAACAAATCAATTCAGATATCAAACAAATCAGTTCGAATTAATTCAGGTATCAAACAGATCAACAGAAATCCAAGGGCAATCCAATCCACATCTGCAAAAATCCAACAAAATCGAATCAATCAAGGAATTCTGGAAAAGGAAGGCATGAAGGTGTAAGGCAAGCTGTATCAGAGAATAACAGAAAACAAATTTGACATCGATATCAATTCCAAATCAGGGATGGAATAAATCATATCAAATGAATCAAAATGAGTTCAGAATCATATCAAGAGAAATCCCAATCAAATCTTAAAAAAGGGGAAACACGATTCAGTCAAAATCAAATAGGATCAATCACGAATCAGATATGGTATCCAAGGCCCAAAAAAGAGCTAAGTCAGAAGTTATAAAAGGGGAAAGGTATCACCTCGTAAGAGAGAAGAGGAAGATCGCGCAAACCCTAGACGGAGAGGCGAAGAACAAAACCCTAACGACCGCGACATCAGAAGAAGAAGAAGTTTTCCACCAAAACCATCACGAGACTTCAACTCGTTCACACGAAGGACCGCCGGCGCCGTTTAACCAAACGACGAGCAATCAACCGCCTCAGCCTCAGAATCTCTTCATCATCGGCCGGTTTCGCTTTAAATGTAAGCCATGGGACGTTTTTCCTTACAGATTTCATGTTTTGTTTCAGGAATGAGGAAGATCAGAGAGAATCGCGGCGAGAGAGAAGAAGAATGAAGTGTAAACGGCGCCGCGAAAAACCAAAGGGTTCTGAAACCCTAAATGATCTTGTGATGGCAATCACCTCAACCGGGTTGGGTCCGGAGGTAATGACCGGCCCAACCCTTTTATTTGTTACTTTCTTTTTCTTTTTTTTAATTAAATTATCAAATTTTAAAAAAAAATATTTAAGTTGTTTGTTTAAATATTAAAATTGAAACATTTTTTTAAATATTAAAATCAAAAACATTTTTTTTTAAATATTAAAATCAAAAACATTTTTTTTTAAATATTAAAATCAAAAACATTTGTTAAAATATTAAAATCAATATATTTTTTTAAAACCAAGAGAAAATATTTTTTAAAGATTAAGATCTTCTTTTTCTATTTATTCATTATCAAGTAAAAAATTTTAAGCTTAGATTCATATTAAACTTCTCATAAAATAAGAAATCACAAAAAAATGTCCCATAGCTTCATGCTTCTGTTTTCATAATTGTGTTTACTAACCTAGTTCGTTCACTGTGCAGCTTACCATGTTGTTTCTTTATGTTCGCGTTCTTAAAATTGAATTGTATCATATTGTTGTAACTGTTCCTCCTCTGTAACCTTGCGAATCTTAACAATCGCATTTACGTTTCCGCATTTAAATTTCTGCTGATGTATGATTTCTCACACTGTCATCACTATTATTTTGTCACATTGCACGCACCTCCGAAGGAATTAGGCCTAGCTTTTGGTCGCCGCGCCAATAGTCCTCAACTTCAAACCCTTACAACCTCACAAACCCTAAATTTCACAAACGCCTCGCCACAGGCAAGATTACAATTTTACCCCTAGCATTAAGTCGAAGAGCCGCCGCGCTCATTTTAGGGTTTCCCGCCGTGGAATCCCTAACTTAACCTAACCTAACCCTAATTACAACTTAACAATTTACAACGTAGATATTGGAGTTTCTACACTCCGCGTAAGCGTGTCCCTAAGATACGTTTATTCCCCTTGAGACCTTGACCACAGTCAAGAAGTCTCTAACCTCCCTTTTGAGGGGAACTACGATTACTCTGATTCCACTCCCGTAAGGATACGTAGGCACAAGATGCGATGTCTTGCCGAGTAAACTTAGAATTAACCCCTTAGGTCTCTTTTCTCACTTTTAATCCCTTTGTGCATATACCTTAAGCAAATAAATAAAGCAAATAGTAAACATTTGAACAAAAGGTTCCTGTAGAGTACTACAGAAGTTTAGGGTGCTAATACCTTCCCTAAATTTAACCAACCCCCGAACCCTAGATCTTTCCCCGCATTGTGTTTACGATGCAAAAATAGGTTTTCCCTCTTTTGACCTTTTCCTTCGGATAAATCAAAGAGCGGTTGTGAATTGAATTGCGATTCAAACTAATTAATAGTTTGTGATCCTATTTCCACCGCAACAGCAGGTATTCCCCTTGTACTTTTCAAAATCAGGGACTTTGAACTTCGGTGGGACCTTAACGTTTGGAACCAAGCACAGCTCAGAAGCACTCTTACCAAATAAGTCCTTTCCACGAAGGGCTCTCAACTCCTTTTGTATTTCAGAAAACTGGTCTTGAAATCCGTCTATCTTTTCTTCTAAACCCACAGTTTCGGTTGGCGACCCATGTAAAATTGGTTCATCCAGAATATACGGGATAACATTCACGTGTGGAAATGTGGTAGTCATCACAGCAGAAACTACAGGAGTAGCTTGAACAGTGGTCACAACGGGGATCTCAAACACAGACGGACGGTAACCGGTCGAGAAGAAATTAGGAGACAATCCCCACGGGAAACCTTGAGGCATAGTGTAAGATACTTCAGCAACAAAAGACACCACTGGGATCGGTGTTGGCGTCACTTCGGATACGACAATCCTTGGGACTTCTTGATTGTTGATCGAGATTTGACTAGACAAAGCTTCCACTAAGCCATTCAACTTCTCCAAACTTTCCTTCATACTTGCAACTTCATCACGAAGCACTCTGTTTTCTTGCTCTATTTGATCCATCTTCTGGCGTCAGCTAGCTCGAGTGTTGTATCGGTGATTCAGCTTGTTCTGCGGAGATGAAGCAAGAGTGAGACCCTGGAATGCGAACGATGCTATGCTTATGCAAAATGAAAATGAGTATGAAACTTTCAAGAAACTCAAATTATTTCGGTATTGTAATCTTGGAGGAAAACTTATTTTATTTGAGGATCGAAGCATTACAAAACGGAGTACTCTTTTAAAAGTTTATTACATTGAATCAAAAGCGAAATAGAAACTCGGAGATCTACTCCTTATGCTCCTTCTGTGTACGAAGTTCTCTTTCTAGCTAACTGATGCGTTCCTGCAGCTCGGCATTCTCTCTGATGAGTCGGTCGACACATTCTTTCCAAGACACAGTATCTGGGGGAAGATCATCACTGGTAACAACCCTTGAAGAGGTTTGAGAGGAAAATAAATCCTCTCGCGCCTTTCTTTTCCTTGCGAGTTCAACTTCTGGCAGCCTCTGGGACTTCTCCTTCTCTACCTTGAGTATAAAAAACTTGTTCCTCCAAGCGGCTTTCAATTTTCGAGCTTTATCCAAAGCAGCCTTCAATTGATCTACTTCACTCACGTCAAACCAATCTGGATCGTGAAAGGCCAATACCATAGGTTCATGGAAAGGGAACGACATCTTGAGGTCGAGAGCTCTTGCTCGTACCCAATGTAGGTATTCTTCATATACAGCACAATTGGGGTATCCTAAAGCAGCTTTTCCTTCCTTATTGATGTATTCCCATGAGTAAATTATGACGGTCTTCAAGTCTGGGTCTTCTCCTTCTTTGAGAAAGATGCCTTCTAACAGAGTCTGGTCGGGTACTTCAATCATGGGATGCCCAAATTGGAGACGGGCCAGAGCGGGATTGTAACTTATGCATCCTTCTCTCGCAATGAGCGATATGTTAGTAAATCCTCTGATGCTATGGATCATACATATACCTCCATAAGTAGGGTCGTACCACACGATGTCAGAATGGGTAAGGGCCATAACTATTGCGGACCAATGAGGTGACTCCTCCCCTTCCCAAATAGACGGGTGCCGAGTTAGGCGAGCAATGAACCATGAATACAACAGAGCGGTGCAACAGACGATATGTCCTCCTCCCTCAGCATTCTTTGAATGAATTGAGTAATATGTGTCAGCTAACAAAGTAGGGACTGGATTCTTGAGTATGAATAATTTAATCGCGTCCATGTCAACGAAGTCATCGATCTTTGGGAACCAGAAAATCCCATAAACCAACAGAGCAAAGGTGGCCTCCACGATAAGGACTTCCTTTCTTTCAGCATGGTAATGAACATTTTCAATCAAAAAGTCAGTAGGGAATCCAAGGACTCCTTCCTTTGTGGTTAGGTGTGGCTGCACATCTGCCAAACTGAGATGAGTAGCATTGGCAATTTCTTGATGACTGGGTGTGTCTTCCTGGCCGGTAAATATGGGACGGGCCGTTACAGGCATCCTCAGGAAATCAGAATACTCTTCCAGTGTCGGCATCAACTGGTAATCCGAAAAAGTGAAACAGTGGTACAATGGATCATAAAATTGAACAAGGGTCTCCAACAGCCCCTCTTTCGTCTTGAGTTCGAGAAAACGGAAGACTTCTCCATATTCTACTGCGAAGGCGTAACGGTTCTCGATGAGGTATGCTAGTTCTCTCAAGCTTTCAATGTTAGGACTCTGGAAAGTGTACTCCAATACTTCTCTTTTGAAATCCATGGTTACAACACTGAGAAATAACATTGAGTTTCTTGAGTAAAGAGAGAATGCAATGCAAGATGAGTAGGACTTCATGGGATCCTAACAATTTATAAACATTGTAGCAAAAGAAACGTTTTTATTTAATTTTGCAACGGAATACAAATAATTGCTTTTAAAAGTCCCAAATAAAAGCTAAATAAAAGCTAATAAAGACACTAAAGAAGTTTCGAGTTCTGCTGCTTGAGCTGCTCCTCTAGTTGCGTCTTCTCACGGATAAGGTTGTCCACAATCAATTTCCAAATAGTGCACTGTGGGTCGGAGAAAAATAAATCCTCCATGACCTTCCTCTTCTTGCAGGGGAGTAACTCCTCATCCTTTAACTGTAGCTGCTTCTGGAGTTCCTTTTTCTCTTTTTGGAGTTTGTCGATCTCTGCAACAGACACTTGATACTTGTTCTTCCATGACTCTAACTCTTGTCATAAATTCTTCATAGCAACCTCTGACTTCTCAGTTTCAGACATAAAGACATAGGTGGGCTCCCTTCTTGGAGGCATAGGGTCTTGACGAGAATAAGGCATCCTTAGCTTGATTGCCCTGTCTCTTACCCATTGGAGATACGGTTCTAGCGACACACAATTAGGCCTTCCTAGACTTTTCTTCCCCTTCTTGTACACATTACGCCATGCATCCAGAACCTTTCCTCGAAGCTCTACATCATTGTTAAAGAAAATACTCTCTACATGGGCACTCTTAGGGGGCTCCTTCAACGGGTATCCCAACTGTCGACGGGCTAAAACGGGATTGTAACTGATTCCTCCATCGAAACTGAGCAATGGTACATTAGCAAAGTTACCACAACTATCAATGATTAATACCCCATCATACACCTGGTTGTACCAATCAATGTCGGAATGGGTCAATGCCATAACCCTCGGAGACCAAAGCTCTTTGCCAATGTTTGTAAAAGAGCTAGTCTTTGGCAAGTGCGAAATAAACCACTTGTAAAGTAAGGGTACATAACAAGTAATCATCCCTCCATCATGAAGGTTTCGAAGATGTATTGAGTGATATGTATTACCCAACAGAGTTGGCACTGGGTTTTTCTTCATAAAGATCTTGAATGCTTTGAGATCGATGAAACCTTCAAAACTCGGAAATAAAAACAACCCATAAACAAGCAAAAAATTGCCTCAAACGGAGCCTTATTAGAATAATCAGCATAGAATGAAGCCTTCTCGACTAGGAAACATGTCTTTAAACCAAGAATTCCATCCTTAGTAACTAGGTTGGCTTTGACGTCAGATACCTTCAAACGGAGGGCTTTAGCAATTTCTTTCTCATCAGGGTCCTTTTCCAAGAAGGGAAAAGGAGATTCTTCTAGGACAGGTAGACCAACCAAAAAAGAATACTCTTCCAACGATGGTAACAACTAAAAATCTGGAAAGGTGAAACAATGGTAGAGAGGATCATAGAACTGTAGTAGAGTGGCAAGAAGTCCTTCATTCACTGAGCAACCCAACAAAGATATCAGCTTCCCATATTTTTTCTTGAATTCCCCTTGATCCTTGATAAAGCCCCACAACTTCTTTAGGTTGTCCAATTTGGGACTTTTTAAAGTATATTTCACAGTACGTCTTTCATTTGAATTCATAGTGACCTACAATGTTCATAAACGAAAGTGAATCCCATGAAGTCCAATGCAAAATGATGTTATATGAATGCAGCAAACACAAGTATTCACATAAGGACACAAAGATAAACAAACAAAGGGGCACCCTAGGTTTGCAACGAGCATGGAGCATAGGGTATACCCATCCCCAAAGGACGTGGACTAAAGGTTTGATTTGTACCTGTAGGACAAGGTTCTAAAGGGACTCAAAATCACCAGCCCATCTATCGGATATTACCAATTTCCCAATTACTCGAGGATTAATAATATTCTCAAGAGAACTTCTTTTGAGTGTAGCTTCGCGTAGCACTATTTCGGAAGTACTCCCTCATAGTCTCGCACTACATCCTAATAAAGGCCAAAGTTGGGTTTAAGGTAACTACGGTTCTCAATATCATGGGCTCCAAGGTCGAAAATAGCAAGTGTCTTCATGATTACTCGTTCAAAAGTACTATCCCGAGAGGGCCTCCATTGAGCGGGATTCTCGATTTAACTTAGTCGGGATTCAACTCCCTATAAGCCTCCTCGACTATATCACCATCCTATCTTAGTTTCTCTCAAGTTCGGGTGTAGAACTTTATCTCACCACTCAAAGACAATAATCCCCAAAAGAAATACAAGAGAAAGCATATAAACAATTAATCAAGTAGGCAGATATATAAAGCAGTAAACAAATAAAATAAGATAGGGAAATTTTGATACCAAACTATTGATTAGTTTGAATCTTTAATTCATTTTGCAACTGAACTTTGATTTGTCCAAATGAAGGGATAAAGATCGAAATTCCCACAATGCAATGCAAATGCAAGGTTTAGAGAGTTATAGGTTCGGGGGTTGGTTAAACTTAGGGAAGGTACTAGCATCCTAAGTTTCTGTAGTACTCTACAGGAACCTCTTGTTTTATGTTTGTTTATTGCTAAGTGATTATCTGCTTAAGGTAAAAGAAACCTAGGGGTTTATATCTAAGTATACTCGATAAGATGTCACATCTTATGCCTACATATCCTTACGGGAGTGGAATCAGAGTATCTGTAGTTCCCCTAAAGGGTTTGAGGAGTTCTTTGACTGTGGTCAAAGTTCCTACGGGTTTAGGATAGTTGATTTGATTGATTTTAGGAGAAGAGATGTGTCTTCATTTTAAGAGAGATGTAACCACCACAAGTTGTAGGAAAATAGTCTTTGCATCGTCTTAAGAAAAGGGCTTAAGTACTCGGATTGTTTGACGAGTGTGCCTTTATCGCTCTTAAGGCAAAGTCCCTACATGTTTGATTGTATTGTTGTGGGGGTGGAGATTATATCTCACTTAAGATGATTAACATCTATTCTCTAATGTGTTTGAAAAGTTTGTATTGATTTGAGTTGTTTGTTTGTCTAAGTTGTGAAAGATAAAAGACAAGGTCCTTCCTATGGGGTAGGATCTATCTTAAGCGATCAACTTGAATGGGATCAAGGATCGAAGGGATTATGATGCGAATGATGTGCACTACACACAAGTGTTGAATTATGTGTAGGTTTTTCCTTTGGACGAAATGCGATGCATAAATATAAATTGCGATAATTGTAAATGACTGTAAGGTAAATTGCGGAAAAGTAAACCATACAAGTACGCATGAAAGCGCTAAGTGAGTGTGTGAGTGTGTCGTGAGGTGCACGATTAGATTGAGTTTTACGATGTTGATTCATTTTAACTGTTTGATTTGAATAAAATGTTGATTTGAGCGAGTTGATTTTAGATGATGCGTTATAATTTGCAAATTGATTTTAGGAAAAATAGATTAATTGTCGAGATTGATTAAAAAAAATCGATTTTAGTTGAAAAATGCTAACGGTAAGGTTTAATAAAAGACTTGGAGTTGATTAGATTGGAAGAAAATAAATTGTTTTTTTTTTCAAAAAGGTTTAATTATTAGACAAAAATTTTTAAATTAGGAAAGGGATTATTTTGAAATTGTTTTAAATGTTTAAATGAGTTTAAATAAAAGGGATTTTGGTTATTATATTATTAATTAATAAAAAGAGTATATTGTAAAAGTTCCTTATCAAATAGGTTGTCATTATTGATAAATAAAAGTTATTAAAATAGGTTTTTTTATTATTTTATACACCAATCTATCATTATCTAATGAGAAGTTATCAAATTATAAAATAAAACTCAAATAGTGATTAATTAAAAGGTTAAAAAGGTTTTAGTTATATAGAATGAAAAGACATATTATTATTTGTTTAGAAAGGAATCCCTAGTTTATAAAAGGGTGATCAAAGAAGATTAATTAAATGGATTAATTGATAAAAATAAATAGTTTAAAAAAAGGATTTATTTAAAGATTAATTAGATAAATAGTAAAAAAGATAAAACTAAATTAATTAATTAGATAGTTATTAGTTTATTTATTTTGAAAAAAAGATTGATTATAGTATGATTAATAATGAAAAGATTAAACGGATTGATTAGGTTAATTAAGTGGTGTTGTGTGGTGAGGATATGTGATTAGTGTGTGATTATGAGATAATGAAAAAACAATAAACAACAACACAAACGAAACAGAAACCCTAAGTTCCCTCCCCCCCCCCCCCCCCCCAAATCGGATCTTCCCGCTCGTCTCCCTCTCCGCCTTCCGTTTCCTTTCCATTTTTGAGCCTGAAAACACAAACACAAACATCAAAAGTTCACTAATTTAGACATGGATCGAGTTTTACCGAAAGTTGGGGTGACAGTTTAGAGGTGGTGACGGCTTGGATGATGATGGAACGGTGCTTCGTCGGTTGAGGGTTTGTGGTGGCTTGCGAAAGCTCCAACGGTTGAAGAGATAAGTTGCTTCTCCGTTCACTTTTGAATTACGAATTTTAGGGTTTTTGGTAGCTATCCGTGTGTTAGGGTTTTCTGAATGTTCTCCTCCTTCTCTTTATATAGACTTTCAATCGGGATTTGGTGTGAGGATCTGGTTTAAGTAAGTTTTGAATGCTGATTAATGGTAGATTTAGGGTTTCCTTATTGGGGCCGATCTGATTTGAGGATATTCCTTTTCCATTGATTGCTGTGATGACCCAATTACTTGACGCTTTAATCTTTGATTTCGTGATTAATTTTTGGATTGGATTTGATTTGGTCCTCTTCTGGATCGAATCTTTCCAGTGAATATTCCCTAACGGTTTCATTTTGATTCTGAATGGTGTTCGCAGGTGTGAAAAGCATTGGTCTTGGGCCAGAAGACAAATTTAGCAGCCCAATAAGAGAGCTTGCATTTGGTATATCTGTTGAAGGTGATGGGCTTCCACGGAAAGGGTGGTGGTGAGGAGAAGTGGCATCGCATGGCACATGGTTGAATGACTTCCATGTTTCAAAATCTGTCGATTGCTGAGTTACTTAGTAGCTTGACCGGGTTGGCTGGATTGGAAGCAATTGGTAAAGCTCATACATTGCCGGATTGACAGTTACAACTTGTGTTTTTTAGCAGGAATGAATCTATTCTGTTCTCAATGTCAAAACCTGATTTTGTGGGTGTCGTGCGTTTTCTCTTAATCCTCAAAATAAAACTTCAATTTACTTGCTTTCATGTTACCTGCTGGTTCGAAGGCATCTGCTGGTTTCGTTTCTTTTGCGAAAGTGAGGTGAACCAAGTGGTCTGGGAAGGATTGTTTAGGCAACTCTGTGGTTGAAACTGATGTCGAAATATTCTGATTGCTTCAGGTGTAATGCTATACTCAACATAATGAACTCCTGCTGCTTGCTGGCGAATTTCACTTCAAATGTCGTGGTTCGCTCTGCTTATATTTTCTGGGTAAGTGAACATTCAATCGGGTAAACAACTTTTAGGATGCTTGCTCGTAAATTGGTGTGGATGCTCTGCTTGCTATGGCTGTTTGTGAATGACGCTGCTGCTATGCTCTCACCTTTCTCTTTCTATTTACTAGCATTGGCTTCGAAGATGCAGGATTGTCAAGTGTCCTGCAGCATTTTTCATCTTGAGGTTCGGTTTGCAATCCTTATCCGTTTGATTAATTTTGTCTTTATCATGAGTGTTGAAGTTGAAACCAAGACTGTCAATTTTGCAGGGTATCGCCGTGATTCTCCATAGGTTCGAGTTTGGCCAGATGTTGTAATGACGTGGTAGTGCTTATAACCTTTTAACTGCCTTCTATTTTGGCTATCATATCCATTAATTTTTGTTATGATAGGGTCTGATGAAGATTTGTTTCCCTCCTGTACTAACGAACCGTGATTTAGTTTCCACCCAGGTCTCCAGTAAGACCACACATGCTGATATATATCGCCAACAAAAGTGTCAAGAGCAAAAGTGCCTTTGTCAAACTAATGTTTAATTTAGATGAAGCATCAGCGTAAGCTAATTTCAATTGCATTGTATAAATTGTGAATTGCTGATATGCTTGGTGTTGTCCCTGTTAGTGATTGCGTGATTGACATGTTCTATATCTTGCCTGATGAGCATTGCTTATAGTTGATGATGATGATGAGTTATATTTTGAATGTTTGATGTGCCTGTGTAATGCGTTGCTACCGTGTGAATACCGTTATATACTTTGGACTGCTTTCGTGAGGTTTTTCTTTTAAGGGATTCTTATATTCCTTATTGCAGTAACAGTGAATGGATGGGTGCATAGGGCCAGTCATGGAGGTGTTATCCAAGCCAACGATGGTGATTTCCTCTATCAGTTACGTGATACTTTCTTTGATTTTTCGTTAATGGCAATTTGGTTTCTTAGTATTTTCTCTAATTTTGTGTTGTTGTGCGCAGGCTACAGTTGAATGTTAATGGCGCCGGTTCTTAGCAGTGACCTTGTGGCAGAACAGAATCACGACCACGCGAGCTGGAACTTACTGGGGCGTGGTGAGCAATTTGACCTTGTTCTTTATGTTGGATTACATTGTGCGAAACAAACGGCGACTTGACTCTTGCCTTTGTATACATTGATGAAGGTGTTAACAGGTCACTTCAAATTCCTCAAAGTTTTGTAGCCTTCGGAACAACTACGCTCAGCACCTTCCATCATGTTCCCAATATGATGGACCAACTTGTTTCGCGAGCCTTTCGAATTCAAATTCCAGTTATTACATACCGGTTGCTTTAATGATCAAAGTTGTATTGACGGTGGAGCATTAACTCCTGTGTGCAATGTCAGGTTGAGTTGTTTTCATACGTATAATTCGTAACCTGCTGTTCAAAGAAGAGTTATGTCTGGGAATCCTGTTTAGTTTCGCTGATGGTCTCGAACTCTTTTTTCAGGTACGAAGTGGAGTATATAAGACGCCATGGTTGTGCACTCGAAGGCATTAGGACTTCGCCCAGAAAAGACGAACCGTTGGTGCATTTCGGCAGGCAGGCTACTTGTGCTGCGACAGTACTGAACTTCAGTAGTATCGGGCAATCCTAAGAGGAATCAATTGCTCTGTTATTACTTTTACCAATGATTCAAACATTTGAACAAATTGTAGTCTTCTTTTTTATGTGTAAAGTACCCTGTTGTTTTCTTGTATATTAAATGCATCTTATTGATACCCTTCATGATATACTTATGATTGTGGTGCGTTAGGACCTCATTCTAAAAGTTCAAGTATTTCTATGCCAAATTCTTAACTTCTTTGAATCGGTGTTCTTGAAAATTCAATCCTCTTTGGCTGCACCTCACATGACCCTAGCTTGACCGTCTACCACATCGTACCTTTATATATATATCTTGTGTGGTTAGTGGTTGACTTCGTACACACTCTTGTAGTTTAATTTGTGATAAGGATGTTGTCATTTCCTCTACGTTTAATCCTCCTAACGTTGTTGCAATCACAAATTCGGTAATTCCAAGTTGTAACTTGATAAAATCCAAGGTGTAGTTTTCCTACACGTAAGGTCTCTTTTTGGATAAAATTCTATATCTTAAATCCTTGTAAGAAATGAGTGCCATATGGAGAACGGTATTGCGCTTGGTTTGGACTAAAATTTTGTGCACATCCAAAACCTTGAGTCACCGCGGTGAGGTATCGGTAAAAGGGGAATAAAATTCTTTAATAAAACCAGGACTACTGTCCTTTAAACCCAACATCTTCATGAGTGCGTACTGAAACTTGGGAGATACAGACAGAATCTCTGATTTAAACTGCAACAAGCCTAATTGACTCTCTTTAGATTTGTGAGGATGGCTGTTGGTCCATTAGAGCTGACCGTATCTGCGCCAATTGGTTAGTCGCAAAAAAACATACATATATTAAAATAAAGTCAAATAGCAAGAGAAATTGCGCAAAAAAGAGGTGGACTCTTGTGGTCAAAAATTAGGGTGTGACAGACAGGTTAAAACTTCAGATCAGCAAGCTGAAGGCTCAGCTTAATGCCAAAGATGGGGAAATTGTAGCAGAATCATCACTTAGACGAGACAGTGAGTACAGGTTGAACAAAGCGATCGCAAACTTGAAGGATCTCAGGATGAGAGCTGACTCCAAGAGACGCAGGCTTGAGGCATGTTTCGGGGAAGAAGCTTTAGAGGATCACGTTGATAGTCTACAGCATACTGTTAGCCGGCAGGATTTGCTTATTCAGGGACTACTTGCTAGGCCGAATCACCTTGAGACGTTGAGGCTGTTAGAGGATTTCCGATCACGTCATCCTGCTTGACATGTTTTGTCGATTTCTGTTGTAGTTTTTGATGTTTATTTGTTGCGTTTGACCATTGCCAGGCTTGTTGGTTGAGGTATTTTCCTTATTTGTACTCAGTTGTAGCTTGTACTTTGCCTGATGGCTCTTTGATCTATATAAGAGGAGTTGGTATTCTATGCTTGTCCGCAAGGTTCTCCATTGTTATGTTTTTCTGGAAACTAGAATCTAAGGGGAAATGTCCCTATTGCATAAATACATGTCTGCATTTTAGCATTTTTCTCGCATTTGCAGGTGCACCAGAACTGTTATCCTTATTTCTCATGTGGTTTACTAGTGTTTCAGGATTACTGACGTGACAACTCACTGGTACGGTACTAAAGGAAACCAGAAAAGACTGATGGACCAGATGCAGGTAGAAATGCAAGAGATGAGAGATCAGATGGCATAACTGATGGAGGTCATGCAAGGGGTTGCTAGTGGCCAGGCGCAACTTCAGACTTTAGTGCAACCTTTGATTGCGCAAGTGAATAGTGATGGTGTGTTACACTGTGGGATTGCTTCTAACCCTCCTCACATTGAAACTCCTCGTGCAGACAATTCTATGCCAACTTTAGTCATCCCTACTGCTGGAGGGGGTGGTCACGCTGCTGGTGCTGGAAATGTGACATGTTTTAATCATGCTGGTTTTGCTAATGGTGGTAATGGTAATGGAAATGGCTATGGTCTCAACACTTTGTGTGTGATACACGATAGCATGGACCACACTTGGAATGAGGATAGGCAGGAGGATATGTTTTCTCCAAGGATTGTAACTGTTGAAGTACCTTCTGAGGCTGATAGAAGGATTAAGATGATCGAAGAGAAGATGAGGTCTCTTGAATGCCAAAACTCTATGGGGTTGGATATGTCTAATCTGGGGCTAATCCCAGGCTTGAGAGTGCCACCAAAGTTTAAGGTCCCGGATTTTGATAAGTATAAGGATACCACTTGCCCTAAGGTCCATCTGAGGTCTTATTATCGCAAGATGTCTGCGCATTCCGATGATGAGAAACTACTTATGCACTTCTTCTAGGATAGTCTATAAGGTCCCTCGCTGGAATGGTGTATGAGCTTAGAGCCCGCAAATGTCCGTAGCTGGAGGGACCTAGCCGAAGCTTTTATAAGGCACTATCAGTACAACAGTGACCTTGCTCCAAATAGAGTCCAGCTGCAGAATCTTTCTCAGAAGAGCGATGAATGCTTTAAAGAATACGCCCAGAGGTGGCGAGAGCTTGCTGCTAGGGTACAACCTCTTATGGTAGAACGGGAGCTTGTGGACATGTTTGTTGCTACTTTACCAGGGGTGTACTATGAAAAGCTTATAAGCAGTATGTCAGGCAGCTTTTCTGACTTAATAATCACTGGGGAGAGGGTGGAGAATGGAATTAAGTTAGGAAAGATCAACGCTGGTGAGATGCCATCAGCTAGAGGAGGAAACAAGAAAGTGTTCGGAAACAAAAGGCGAGAGGGAGATACTAACGCTGTATCTAGTTCAAGGGGAAGAAATAGAGGTCAGAATCGGCAACATCAGCAAATTGCTAGCATCACTATTCCAGCAGTTCAACAACCACAACAACAACAACAACAATGACCGCAACAAAATCAACAGGGGTATGACAGATACCAAGATAGAGGTCGGGCAGCAAATAGGCATTTTGATGCGCCTCCTATGCCTTACTCTCAGTTATTGCAGGCTTTGTTACAGCTGTAATTGATTCAGAAAAGGACTTTGGCTCCCTTGACCGGACCTCCTCCACCTGGGTACAATGCAAATGCTCGTTGTGAATTTCATTCGGGTGCTCCAGGACATAATATTGATAATTGTAAAGCCTTCAAACATAAAGTGCAAGACATGATCGACAGTAAGGCGATCAATTTTTCTAATGATGTTCCCAATGTGGTGCAGAATCCCATGCTGAATCATGGGCAGGCTGGGGTTAATGCAATCATCAAGAAGGAGGTGTTGAATTTGGTGACGGATGTTGATGAACTGAAAACACCCTTAAGCTTTGTGAAAGCCAGATTGCTAAAGGGGGGTTTCCTGGGTTGTGCTGAGGACTGTGTTGAATGTTCTGTTGATCCTGAGAAAGGATATGGATTGCTGAGAGGATGTATTCAAGAGATGATGGATAACGGAGTTTTACAATTTGACCGTTCTGTTGGAAGAGAATCTGAGGATTTGGTGGCTGAAGAAAAGGATGAGATTGCGACAATCTCTATCCCGTATAAGACTGTTACTATCTATGCACCAAAGCCACCAACAATAACTATCACAAAAGCAGGTCCTGTGCCGTTTGAGAGCACTAAGGCTATTCCGTGGAACTACGGATCCGAAGTGTATTGTAATGGACAGAAGGTAAACTTGAATGATCCCCCTGCAAGTTCAGTTGACAATCTCGTGGGAGCAGGATGTATTACTCGCAGTGGCCGAGTCTTTTTGTCGCCTGAGGTGATTGCTGATAAGGTGGACAAGGGGAAAAGATCGGTAGTGGAGGAGACTTCTCAATCTGGGGAGAAAGAATCTTTGTTGAAAGACGCAGAGGAATTTATGAGGCTGATTCGGAAAAGCGACTACAAGATAGTCAATCACTTGCAGCAAACTCCTTCCAAAATATATATCCTGTTGTTGCTCCTTTGCTCTGAGGCACATAGAAATGCATTGCTGAGAATACTAAACACTGCTTATGTACCACATGAAATTTCAGTCAATCAACTCGAGGGAGTGGTGGCGCACGTAAACGCAGGAAATGGCTTAGGCTTTACGGACCTGGATTTGACGCCCAGAGGCATAAATCATAATTGTGCGCTGCACATATCTTTAGAATGCTGAGGGACTGTCATGTCTCACGTGCTTGTGGATACGGGATCTTCTTTAAACATGCTTACAAAGAAGCCCCTGATGAAGTTAGATATGAAGGGGCTGATTTGCACACCAAGTGATTTGGTGGTGCATGCGTTTGATGGAACCCGAAGATCTGTGTTTGGGGAGGTAACTTTGCCGATTCAGGTTGGACCTGAAGTCTTTGATGCAGTGTTTTATATCATGGATATCCAGTCGGCCTATAGTTTTTTACTAGGGCGCCCTTGGATTCATTCAGTTGGGGCTGTTACATCAACGCTGCATCAGAAGCTGAAATACATGGTTGGTGGTAGCGTTGTTACGGTATGCGGAGAGGAGGATATCATGGTCAGCCATTTATCATCCTTTAAGTATGTTGAAGTGGATGTAGAGATCCATGAAACCCTCTGACAAGCCTTTGAAGCGGTCTAGATTAAAGACAAGTCTCCAGTAATGAGTAAAGAGCCTGAGGTGGCTATGTCTTCCTTTAAAGAAGCGCAGGCTGTGGTGCAAGCTAGTTCAGCCCAAGGCTGGGGGCAGGTGATTGATATACCTCATAAGCAAGATAAATTCGGTCTGGGGTACCGCCCATCGTCTTCACAAAGCACGCCGAAGTTCAAGGGGCCGATCAGGTTTACTAGCGGATGTTTCTTCTTTGAGCAGATTAATGTCATTTCTGATGATGAAGCTGGAGACAGTGACTGCGATATGGATGCCTGGATCAAGCCGTGTATTCCGGGACAGAGCCTACGCAACTGGTCAATTGAAGAATTCATTCAAGTGACGACAGAACAATAATGCTTTGTTTTTCCAGTTATTATACTATCCTATGTTCTACAAGGGGCATAGTGGTATTTCATTTCAGGGCCTTACTTGTTTATGTCTGAACATTGTTTATCAATTAATCAAAGGGTGTTTTCTCATTCAAATTTTGTGATCTCTGTTTTTCTTATTTTCACTTTTCACAATAAAATGGCAACGAGGTTTATACTTGTTTGCAAATTGTTTGAAACATTTAACCATTTTCATTGCAGGTTTCCTATTGCAGATGACACCGATTCAAAACCTCCTATGACTCGCTTCGACTTTGATCAACCGATATATCAAGCTGAAGAAGAGATTGATAAGGATGAAGACTTGCCTGAAGAGTTAGCTAGACTCTTGAAACAAGAAGAGAAAATCATTCTGCCTCATCAGGAGGAAATTGAAGTTGTTAATCTGGGTTCCGAAGAAGTTGTCAGAAATGTTCGGATAGGGGCTACGCGACAGAACGACATTAAGAAAAGACTGATCGAGATACTTCGAGAGTATAGTGACATATTTGCTTGGTCGTATGAGGATATTCCTGGGCTTGATACCGACATAGTGGTTCATTGCTTACCGTTGCGCGAGGAGTGTCCGTCGGTCAAGCAGAAGCTTAGAAGAACAAGACCAGATATGGCGGTAAAAATCAAAGAAGAGGTCCAAAAGCAATGAGACACTGGATTTTTAGCCGTAACCACCCACCCTCTGTGGGTCGCCAACATAGTGCATGTACCGAAGAAAGACGGTAAGGTGCGGATGTGTGTTGATTATCGGGATTTGAACAAGGCGAGCCCTAAGGATGACTTCCCGCTCCCTCACATTGACGTATTGGTCAACAATACGGCTTAATTTTCGGTGTTTTCCTTCATGGATGGTTTCTCGGGTTATAATCAGATAAAGATGGCATCGGAGGACATGGAGAAAACAACATTCATTACACCGTGGGGAACGTTTTGCTACAAGGTGATGCCCTTTGGCTTGAAGAACGCCAGAGCAACATATCAGCGCGCTATGACAACGCTCTTTCATGACATGATGCGTAAAGAGATTGAGGTTTATGTTGACGATATGATTGCTAAGTCCCAAATGGAGGAAGAGCATCTGGTTAACTTGTTGAAGCTGTTTGAAAGGCTTAGAAAGTTCAGATTGAGGTTGAATCTAAATAAGTGTACTTCTGGAGTTCGGTCCGGAAAGTTGTTGGGGTTTATTGTTAGTGAAAAAGGAATCGAGGTCGATCCTGCAAAGATAAAAGCCATACAAGACATGCCAGCGCCGAAAACAGAAAAAGAAGTCTGTGGTTTCCTTAGGAGATTGAACTACATTGCTCGGTTCATATCTCATCTCACAGCCACGTGTGAACCAATGTTTAAATTGTTAAAGAAAGATCAGGCGGTGGTCTGGAATGGAAATTGTCAAAAAGCCTTTGATAAAATAAAAGAATACTTGCAGGAGCCTCCGATATTGATACCCCCAGTAGCTAGAAGGCCTTTAATCATGTACTTTACGGTTCTGGAGAACAGCATGGGTTGTGTTCTCGGTCAACACGACGAGACTGGAAGAAAGGAACATGCGATTTATTATCTGAGTAAAAAGTTCACAGATTGTGAGTCCCGTTACTCTATGCTCGAGAAAACGTGTTGTGCACTTGCTTGGGCTGCCAAATGTTTAAGACAATATATGCTCAATCACACAACCATGCTGATTTCGAAGATGGATCTGATTAAGTATGTCTTCGAGAAGCAAGCGCTTTCAGGAAGAATTGCTAGGTGGCAGATGGTACTGACAGAGTACGATATACAATATGTTTCTCAGAAAGCCACCAAAGGAAGTGTTCTGTCAGAATACCTTGCTGAGCAGCCTATCGAAGATTATCAACCAATGAAATTTGAATTTCCTGACGAGGATATCATGTTCCTCAAAGTGAAAGATTATGAAGAACCATTACACGGTGAAGGTCCAGAGAAGAATTCTCAGTGGCAGATGATATTCGATGGCGCTGTCAACTCCTATGTGTCATACCCCAAGTTTGTCCTACTTCAGTATTTAATGAATGTTTTACTGCTTCACGACATCTGGCTATGACTATCTGAGACTTCGTTTATAAAGACCATGTGTGTACACATTGTGGTTATAATCTCTAGCAATTTTTTTTTTATTTCTTGTGAGAGGAGCGCGCCTCCAACCCCTTATACCCAAACTCATATGTGTCCTCGTTATCACGATCAGACATATGTGATATGGTCAACGACACCAAATACATGATTGGATGCATCCCGTAGCATACTTGTTGGATTTCAAGAAATTTATACCCTATTTCAACTTGGTTACAGACTTCTCTTTAAGTCGCTTGTTATGATATGCACTTAATTCAAGATGTTCAAAGATACTTCACATGATGCTTCTAAACACGATCGATTTTGGCCTCAAGCTTTGTTCGAATTGATTGCAAGTATCAAGCTATGTTTGGATTCTAAATCAGTTTGTGACAAACTTAGATTTATCTTACAAATTTCAAGACCATGTTTCTACATTTTGTTCTTTGTGTTGCAAAGACCAAAATCGTGGGGTTTAGTTTCAAGCCATAGGTGTATTAACTTCAAGTCATGTGTGAGCTGCAACATTATTTTACAATCATGTTTAAAATATTCATAGTCAATCTCGACTTGATGGCCTTCAAGACATTTCAATGCTAAGATTGATTCAGAATCATTTTTATGGATTTTTCTTTACAAGGACTAGTATGATGTTTTGCTTGGCCAGCTAACGATGAACTTGTTTAAAGCATAAGTCAAGCATCACGGATTGAAGGTGAGAAAATTACTTAGAAGGGGGGGTTGAATAAGTAAGACTAAAAATCAAAGATTAGAACACAGATATTTTTATCCTGGTTCGTTGAAAACAACTACTCCAGTCCACCCTCTCAAGAGTGATTTGCCTTTCTCTGTCAAGGACTTAATCCACTATTTTAATCAAACAGATTACAAATAGCAACACCTAAGAACAACTGTTCTTAGTCTTCTCAAGAGCAACTGATCCCAACTGGATCCTCTTAAGGAAAACCTTTTACAAACAATGTAAAACTTTTACAAGAGTAAGAATGCTTCTAATAAGCTGTTATCACAACAGTGATATTTCTCTTAAGTTAAGAATAACGTTAAAGCAAAATAATATAATTAAGAGCTTTGAAAGATTTGCTTTGAGGAGTGATTTTGCTAGAGATTCGATACTGAAGAAGATGGAGTGGACTTCTTTATATAGGCACTAAGATCCAAGAAGTCTTGTTACGTTGAGGGCTGTGCAAAAAAGCCTAAAGCCTTTTGTCTTCACATTGGAGGTTGTGCTGAAACAAGCCTGATGCCTTTTGTCTTCACTTGCAGAAAACTTTCCTCATAAAGGAATGCACAGATAAAACCTTTTTGTCTGTGTCCTTGTGTCTAGCACAAAATAGGAAAGAGCTGTTGAGATAAACCAACGTACATATTTAAATCTTCTTCAAAGTAAGTTCAGCTTTCAACATTAGAATCTGAATCTTCAGAGTCTCCAGAATAGAGATCTTCTGGATCTTCAGAGTCTTGGATGTTCTTCAGATTGAGCTGAATCAGAGTATGTGCAGCTTGTGTGCTTGAGCGTGTAAATCTATCAGAGCAGAGTCTTCTATGCTTTAGAGGCTCCTGCTTCAGAATCTTCAAGAGACAGTAGTCAGATTCTTCTGGGAGCAGTGTTCAGATCTTCACTAAAGATGCTCTTGAACTTATGAAGCCTTTCATAAAAAACAATGTTCAGATCCAATTTTGCTTTCTTAAGATAATTTTCTTTAGTGCCTGTAGCAAACAATCTAGAACACGTTTAGAGTATATAATTCTTGAATACAAAATTTATAAGTGTTATCATCAAAACATAGAGATATAACTAAGACACAATCTGTGCTCTTACAATCTCCCCCTTTTTGATGATGACAAAACATGAGAAAGTTTTGTTCAATAAAGAATAAGAATTAGAAACTCCCCCTGAGATTAACAATCTCCCCCTGAAATAAATACTACAATAGAATAGAATACTTCCCTTTCTGATTAAGTATATTTCAGATTCAGAGCCTGATGAAAGAGTTCAGAGTCAAATCTTGATGCCAGATACATATGACTTTCTTCAGTCAGAACGTCTGGTTATCATCTTGCATGATTTCTCTTTTAGAATAAATGTATCAGAGTAAGATATCAGAGTTATCAGAGTTGATTGAATACTCAGATTTTCTTTAGAGAATCAGGTTCTGGTTGACACAGTCTCAGGGTAACTTCAATGAATTATGTCAAATATATCAATGTAATCTGAAAGACTTAAATTCAAAGTAAGTTAATAAAATGTATGAATTTTAGTTTTAGTAATTGCTTATAGGTTGAACACTCAGTTTCTCTTTTTCTCCCCCTTTTTGTCATAATCAAAAAGATTTTCAAAGACAGAAAGATATAGAAGAAAAGAAGCAAATAGGAGCAAAACATGTTATCATGCAATTAAAAAACAAACCAAAGTTCACAGACAAACAGGCAGAGGCCAAAAACACATAACACAATAAAAGCAAACAAACATCAAAATCAGTTCATGTGCAAAACAACAAATAAAACTAGGTCTGGCGAGAGGCAATGAGGGTCAGAAGCTCTGTCATCTTGGCAGATGACTCTTCTTGGTTAGACATCCAGGTCTTGATTTCATCAGTTGTTTTCTCTTGCTTGATCATCCAGTCCTTTATATCCTTCACATCATTCACAAGTTCTGAAACCACAGATGAAGACGAAGCAGATGCAATAGCAGCAGGGTTCCCTTCAGTTTGGGTTTCAACAGAAGCTTGTTCAACCATTTCAGATTCAGGAACTACTGGAGGAGCAGCTTCCAAAAGTAACACAGGAGGAGGAGGAGGCATGTTCATCAGCGTTACCTTTATTAACTCAGCAAATTTAGTCTTAGCAAGCTTAGAGCATTTTGCTCTAACTTTTAGGGCAGCTTTGTTAAACATCTAGATGAAGCGCTTCCAAGCAGTATTCGAAACATTTGGATCCAAACTAGACATGCATACAGCCTTAACACGATCATATTCAGAATCTAACTCCTTTTTGAAAATATCAAACATAGCATTAACACAAGATCCTAAATCTGACTGTTCAGTCTGTCCAGAGGAAAAAGGATTAGGGGTGTTAGCAGGAGTAGGTTCAGATGGTTGTGGTTGAGGTGTGGGTGGATCAGATGTGTGGATGTCAGATTGAGGGAGTTCAGATGATTGAGGAAAAAATTTGATTCTCAGATGGGTTAGTTTCAGGTGGTTGAGGAATGGTTTGGTTTTCAGCTGTTTGAGTGTTAGATGGTTGTGCTTCAGATGGTTGTTGAGATGGAGAGTTTGGTGGGGTATGAAACAAAGCAATGTTAAGATGTTTCTTCATAACACTTTCAGAGCGAGCTTGTTTGAGTGATTCTGAATCACAGTCAGATGAATCAGATGAATCAGAAGATTCATCTGAGTGAACAGATGTTGAAGAAATTACAATTGTTTGGTTGAGGGGTTGAATATCAAGAATATTGTCAGAAAGATTTGGATCTTCTGAGGGAATTGTTTGTTCAGAGTGTTCAGTTTGAATAGTCTCTGGTTGATTTTGTTCTGAAATAATTGTTTCTGGTTGGAGAGTCTCTAATTGGGGATTCTCTAGTTGTGACAAAGTTGGTTGTGGAGTTGCTGTTGGAGAATTTTCTGGTTGAGTTGGTTCTGGTGGAGTTACTGTTGGAGAATTTTCTGATTGAATTGGTTCTGGTGGTGGAATATCTGTTTGAATTGTTTGAGGTTGTGGTTCAGATGGAATTGGTGCAGGAGATGATTGTAAATTTAATGGTTCAGAGGATAGTGGTTCGGATGAGATATTGACAGACTTTTTAGATTTGGAAGTTCTTGGTATGAGGCTTGGAGAAAGTTGTGGTGAAGATAGTGGTGAATGAACAGTAGGAGTAGGATCAGATGCTAATACCTGTTGAATGGTGTCTCTGATTTCTTCCAGAGTAGCTTCTCTAGGACTGATTCTGGCCTTCTTTCCTTCTTTCTTCTTCTTTCTTGAAGCTTCAGGTGCTTTTCTCTTCTTCTGAACGGATCCTTCGTCAGCCTTCCTCTTACTGCGCCTTTCCTTCATCTGATTAGGCAATTCTTCTCCTGGCTTCTGAACGAGATTGGCAGGTAAAGGGATTCCTTCCTTTAGACATTCAGTAATGTACAGCCAGACAAATTCCTTAGGTTCATCTGCACTGAATAGTGGAAAGTCTTCCACAGGAATTCTTCTGCCTTGAACCTCTTCAAAGTTGATCTTCCTGAGTTGTCCTTTCAACTCTGAAATGATTTTCATCCTTTTCAGATTGAGTCCATTAATTTCAGAGCCAGTGATGTAAGTCAGATCTTCTGTAATCTTCGCATCAGTCAGATGCTGTACCAGCTTGTTCTCAATAAGTATATCAGAAATCAACCTTCCCAGGGGTATCCACGTCCTCACTTTACCAGCTTTCGCCCTTACTTCCTCTCTGGTTTCTTTGACATGAGTTAGTAAATGACTGAAGATAAGATACGGTAGATCCACTTTGACATTTTTGCTAATGCAGTACATAAAATACAGATGTTCCGAACTCACATAATCTGGTGAGTTGGATGGTTTTCTGTGAAAAAACGTACTCAAAAAGATTTTTGCCCAGATCCTATAAATGGGTTTTAAATCTTTAACCTTACTTGACGGCAATCCAGCTATAGTAACTTCTTCATAAACCCTAGCCATATCAATGCGAGAAGAAGCAAGATTTGAAACTCCATCAGACTCAGTATAACTAAACAGTTGTCTGATCAGGTTTTCAGTGATGACTATCTCCACTCCAAGAACCGAGGAATGAATAAACTTGGGACCAGCGCTTGCATGAATCCAAAATTCCTTTACCAGTGATGGAAATACAGGACCCATTAGCCTTTCAAAATATTTTTCCCATCCTTGAGCTTTAATGGCAGAAATGAGATCAAACCCATTTTCCTTTAAAGAGTCAAGATCAATGAAGCTTTCACAGAGCACCTCTAGATCAGCCACTGGAGTGAATAAGGTTCGTTCAGGTTCTTTGTACATTATAGTCTTGTTAGGTTTTGCAGCAGTGTTTGAAGTAGACGCCATTGAAGAAGAATACCTTGGTTTAGGTTTAGGGTTTTGGTAGAGATTGAAAAGAAAGCAGAAACGCATGAATGAAGTGAATGTGGAAAGTGTGATAATAGTGTGATAGGTGATATATATAGAAAACCAAAAAAAACAAGCATAGGGCACACAAAAGACACTTACGCACGTTTGGACATCATTTAATGAAAAATAATCATTTCACATTAAATTATGACAGCTGGGGGGAAAACCAAGAAAAGTGAGATTTTCAAAGCAATACCTCAAACGTCAATTCAGTTGAGCACTCCATCTTTTCAGATATTGAGTGACACGTGTTTGCTTTGTTGGCGCATCTGATGTCTCTCAAGAAATGAAACGTTTCCAACTTTCAGATCTTCTGAGCTTGTTAGTTCAGAGTTTTACACAAAACGAAATAATTGAATAAATATAAATGAACGAACAGACAGATGAAATACTTTAGATTATTAAACATTTTGCATCTGAGAGGTTGCCTCTGAGAAATATTACTCTGGACATAAATCCATACAAATATTTTTCAGAATGAACTTAAATCTATCTTCAGCAAGGGGTTTTGTGAAAATGTCAGCCCATTGATGATCTGTATCAACAAAGGCTAAATTAATTACACCCTTCTGAACATAGTCTCTGATGAAGTGATGTTTAATTTCTATATGTTTTGCCTTAGAATGCAAGATTGGATTTTTTGACAAACATATAGCAGAAGTATTATCACAGAAGATAGAAAGATTACTCTCATAGATTTGATAATCTTCTAATTGACTCTTCATCCAGAGCATCTGAGTACAACATCCAGCAGCAGCAATGTATTCTGCCTCTGTAGTTGATAGTGCAATGGTAGGTTGCTTTTTGTTGTACCATGAGATCAGATGACTTCCAAGAAACTGACAGCTTCCAGAAGTGCTTTTACGTTCAACTCTGTCTCCAGCATAGTCAGCATCACAGAATCCAACTAATGAAAAATCATCAGATCTTCTGTAACACAAACCCATGTTAGCAGTACCTTTCAGATACCTTAGAATCCTCTTAACAGCTGTTAAGTGTGATTCTCTAGGATCTGATTGGAATCTCGCACATAAGCAGACACTAAACAGAATATCTGGTCTAGAAGCAGTCAAGTATAGAAGAGATCCTATCATACCTCTGTAGAGTTTTTGATCTACCTTCTTACTTACCTCTTCCTTACCTAGAGTGCTTGTAGGATGCATTGGAGTCTTTGCCATTTTGCTATCAACCATGTTGAACTTCTTCAGAAGCTCTTTAACATACTTGGTTTGATGTATGTAGGTGCATTCTGGAGTCTGATTGACTTGGATTCCCAAGAAGAATCTCAATTCTCCCATCATGCTCATTTCAAATTCTTCCTGCATACATTTAGCAAACTCCTTTCCAAGCGTAATATTTGTTGATCCAAAAATAATGTCATCAACATAAATTTGACAAATCAACAGATCTTTCTTAACAGATTTACAGAATAAAGTTGTATCCACTTTTCCTCTGATAAAATTTTTCTTCAGAAGGAAGTTGCTCAACCTTTCATACCAAGCTCTGGGAGCTTGTTTTAATCCATAAAGGGATTTCTTTAATTTGAAAACATGATCTGGAAAATTTTCACTTTCAAAACCAGGAGGTTGGTGGACATATACTTCTTCTTCTATAATACCATTAAGAAAAGCACTTTTAACATCCATCTGATATAGAGTGATGTTATTCTGTGCAGCAAATGAAATAAGAAGACGAATAGATTCTAACCTTGCCACTTGAGCATATGTCTCAGTGTAATCAATACCTTCTTGTTGACTATATCCTTGAGCAACCAGCCTTGCCTTATTCCTTTCTACTTCTCCCTTTTCATTCAGCTTATTCCTGAAGACCCATTTTGTTCCAATGACATTGAATCCTTTAGGTCTAGGAACCAGATCCCAAACTTCATTTCTGGCGAATTGATTCAGCTCTTCTTGCATAGCTATAATCCATTCATTATCTTCCAGAGCCTCATCTACAGATGTTGGTTCTATCATTGACACTAAGCAAAATAAGGAAGATTCAGAAGTTTTGAGAAATGATCTTGTCCTTATAGGATCATCTTTCTTTCCAATTATCACATCTTCTGGATGAGAAGCTTTGATTCTGGAAGAAGATCCTCTGACAGTTGGTCTTTCAGAAATATGCAAGTTGTTTAGTTGGGAAGTCAAAGGTGTAGCATCTGGGGTTGCGTCAGATTCTTTGTTCTTTGCCTTTTCTGCTTCTGAGCCTTCAGAGTCTGTGAGAATCACTTCTCTATCTGCAGAACTTTCAAACTGCTTTGGCTTTTCAGGGCCAAGCTTATCATCAAATCTGGCATGAATAGATTCTTCCACAATCTGCGTTTCAGTATTGAATACTCTGTAGCCTTTAGAGCGTTCAGAATAACCAAGCATGAAACACTTCTGTGCTTTGGAATCAAACTTGTTCAGATTATCTTTAATATTAAGCATATAACAAATACATCCAAAAGGATGAAAATAAGCAATGTTAGGCTTTCTGTTTCTCCACAATTCATAGGGAGTCTTTTTCAGAAGAGGTCTTACAGACACTCTGTTCTGAATATAACAAGCTCTGTTAATTGCTTCTGCCCAGAAATATTTTGCCAAATTTGTCTCGTTGATCATGGTTCTGGCCATTTCTTGCAATGTTATATTTTTCCTTTCTATAACTCCATTTTGTTGTGGAGTTCTAGGACAGGAGAAATCATGTGCAATACCTTTTTCAGAAAAATATTTTTCAAAATGTTTATTTTCAAATTCTCCACCATGATCACTTCTGACTTTAATAATTTTACAATCTTTTTCAGTCTGGACTTGATTGCAGAAGTCAAAGAACACAGAATGAGACTCGTCCTTGTGTTTTAGAAACTTTACCCATGTCCATCTGCTGTAGTCATCTACAATGACTAACCCATACTTCTTGCCTCTGATGGATGCAGTTTTCACTGGTCCAAACAGATCAATGTGAAGTAATTCCAATGGTCTGGAGGTAGAAACAACATTTTTTGATTTAAAATGAGATTTTGAAAATTTACCTCTTTGACATGCTTCACACAGAGCATCTGAGTTGAACTTCAACTTAGGAAGTCCTCTGACCAGATTGAGTTTATTAATCTGAGATATACGTCTCATATTAATATGCCCCAATCTTCTATGCCAGACCCATTGCTCATTATTCACAGATAAGAGGCATTTTACATTTTGAACTTTAAGTTCTGAAAGGTTAATTTTATAAATGTTGTGTTTCCTCTTTCCATTGAATAGGATAGAGCCATCCTTTTGACATACAGCTTTGCAACATTTTTGATTAAAGATTATATCATAACCATTGTCACTTAATTGACTTATGGACAATAGATTATGTTTCAATCCTTCAACTAACAGAACATTAGAAATAGAGGGTAGGTTGCCATTACCTATAGTTCCAGAGCCAATGATCTTGCCCTTCTGGTTCCCTCCAAATTTCACGTCCCCTCCAGATCTAAGTTCCAGACTTTGGAACATAGACCTTTCTCCCGTCATGTGTCGTGAGCATCCAGAGTCCAGGTACCATGATTGGTGTCCTGACTTTGCTGCTAAGGACATCTGCAACAGGGATTATTTTGTCTTTAGGTACCCAGATCTTCTTGGGTCCTTTAGGGTTAGTTGCCTTGTAGGTTTGTCTAAACTTTTGTTTTTCAACATAGTTTTTGTTTAGACTTGCCTTAGATCTAAACACATGAGTATTCTTTTCAGAGCTCGTGTGTTTAATATCATTTAAATGACCAAATTTAAAATTAGAGTATAAAGGAGTTATCTTAATGATCAGATCATCTACAGGTATTGGTCTTACATCTTTTTCAAGAGAAGAAGATTGAAATCCAATTCCCTTTCTTTTATTCCTGCTAACTCCATAGATCATAGAAGCCATTTTGCTTCTGTCTATGCTTTTAGTGAGGAACTTCTGAAAACTAGAGTCATATTTTTCCAAAATATTTTTAGATGACTTAGCTTCAGAGTCAGATTCTTGTTGGGCAATTTCCAAATCATTTTTGATTTTTAAATTTATTTCTCTCTGCTCAACAAGTTCTGTTTTCAGATTATCAATCTCAGATTCAAGATTGCTTTTCAGCTTCTTGTTCTTGAGTTTGATATTATTGTAGCTTTTCAAAACTTCAGATAACACCTTTATAAGTTCATCTTTGGTAAGTTTGGACATTACCTCTTCAGCGTCAGAGTCGGAGTCTGACTCATATTCAGATGATAATTCTTCATTCTGATCTTCTATTCCAGCCATTAATGCCATGTTGGCACACTCTTCTTCTGCTTCAGATTCAGATTCAGATTCATCTGAATCATCCCAAGTTGCCATAAGAACCTTCTTCTTTTTATCAAACTTGCTCTTGGGTTTCTCTTTGAGAAGTTTGGGGCAGTCATTTTTGTAGTGCCCAGGTTCCTTGCATTCATAGCATGTGACCTCTTTCTTTCCAGATCTTCTGTGTCCAGAAGATTCCTTCCTGTGGTCAGCTTTTCTGAAGTTGTTAAACTTCTTTCCCTTGTGCTTCCAGAGCTTGTTGATTCTTCTGGAAAGCATGGACAGTTCATCTTCTTCTTCAGAAGATGATTCTTCAGAACTTTCTTCTTTTACCTGCAAAGCTTTAACAGGTTTGTTAGATTTTAAAGCTACGGATTTACCTTTGTCTTTCTTCTGGGGTTCATCTTCCTCCAGCTCTATTTCATGGCTTCTCAAAGAACTGATAAGTTCTTCTAAGGAGATCTTGTTCAGATCTTTTGCCATCTTCAATGCAGTCACCATTGGTCTCCATCTGGTGGGAAGACTTCTGATGATCTTCTTGACATGATCTGACGTTGAGTAGCCCTTATCCAGAACTTTCAGACCAGCAGTAAGAATCTGAAATCTAGAAAACATAGTTTCAACATTTTCAGACTCTTCCATTTTGAATGCCTCATACTTCTGTATGAGCGCCAGCGCATTGGTCTCTTTAACCTGAGAATTTCCCTCATGAGTCATTTTGAGTGACTCAAACATGTCATGAGCAGTATCTCTGTTTGTAATCTTCTCATACTCAGTATGAGAGATTGCATTAAGCAATATAGTTCTGGCTTTGTGGTGATTCTTGAAATCTCTTTTCTGTACTTCAGTCATTGATTTTCTATCAATCTTTTTGCCATCCTCATCAGTAGGATGTTTATATCCATCAATGACCATATCCCAAAGATCAGCATCATACCCAAGGAAAAAACTTTATATTCTATCTTTCCAATAGTCAAAATTTTCCCCATCAAACATGGGTGGCTTGGTACTGATCCTATCTCCTTCATATTTGTTGTTGAAAGTTGATGTAGATGTATCCATATTGACAACAAAACAAATATCAAAGTATCTTTCTCACAGGATCTTTAACTGTCACGGTTAAGTGGAGCACACGCAGAACCGGAGCTCTGATGCCAACTGAAGGTGAGAAAATTACTTAGAAGGGGGGGTTGAATAAGTAAGACTAAAAATCAAAGATTAGAACACAGATATTTTTATCCTGGTTCGTTGAAAACAACTACTCCAGTCCACCCTCTCAAGAGTGATTTGCCTTTCTCTGTCAAGGACTTAATCCACTATTTTAATCAAACAGATTACAAATAGCAACACCTAAGAACAACTGTTCTTAGTCTTCTCAAGAGCAACTGATCCCAACTGGATCCTCTTAAGGAAAACCTTTTACAAACAATGTAAAACTTTTACAAGAGTAAGAATGCTTCTAATAAGCTGTTATCACAACAGTGATATTTCTCTTAAGTTAAGAATAACGTTAAAGCAAAATAATATAATTAAGAGCTTTGAAAGATTTGCTTTGAGGAGTGATTTTGCTAGAGATTCGATACTGAAGAAGATGGAGTGGACTTCTTTATATAGGCACTAAGATCCAAGAAGTCTTGTTACGTTGAGGGTTGTGCAGAAAAGCCTAAAGCCTTTTGTCTTCACATTGGAGGCTGTGCTGAAACAAGCCTGATGCCTTTTGTCTTCACTTGCAGAAAACTTTCCTCAAAAAGGAATGCACAGATAAAACCTTTTTGTCTGTGTCCTTGTGTCTAGCACAAAATAGGAAAGAGCTGTTGAGATAAACCAACGTACATATTTAAATCTTCTTCAAAGTAAGTTCAGCTTTCAACATTAGAATCTGAATCTTCAGAGTCTCCAGAATAGAGATCTTCTGGATCTTCAGAGTCTTGGATGTTCTTCAGATTGAGCTGAATCAGAGTATGTGCAGCTTGTGTGCTTGAGCGTGTAAATCTATCAGAGAAGAGTCTTCTATGCTTTAGAGGCTCCTGCTTCAGAATCTTCAAGAGACAGTAGTCAGATTCTTCTGGGAGCAGTGTTCAGATCTTCACTAAAGATGCTCTTGAACTTATGAAGCCTTTCATAAAAAACAATGTTCAGATCCAATTTTGCTTTCTTAAGATAATTTTCTTTAGTGCATGTAGCAAACAATCTAGAACACGTTTAGAGTATATAATTCTTGAATACAAAATTTATAAGTGTTATCATCAAAACATAGAGATATAACTAAGACACAATCTGTGCTCTTACATGGATAACTGTTGAAGCTCAAACTAAATTCAATATCTTTTCTAATAGTATCTTCATCTCATCTTCAAAATGAAATCAGATTTTATTCGAATTCTAAGAGTTAAAGAGTTGTTACTATCAATCACTTCACCCTCAATCTCACTACAGCAAATAAGAACGGTAAAACAAGAGATATACGAGACTCTACAAAGAGACATCAACAACAACCAAGTGTAAAATCCTGCAACTATGATAGCATTAACTATATATATATATATATATATATATATATATATATATATATATATATATATTGTACAAAACAGACATGAAGGATACCATATATTACTTTGGACCGAGAAATCAGTAGCTCATTCTGCCATCACCCTCTGTGATCACATCCTTGAAAGATCCATTACTTGGAATCATTGGCAATACATGTTCTTGGTGAGGTGTAATGACATCAAGAAGATAAAGGCCAGGAGTCTCCAACATTTTCTGAATAGCTTCTCGAAGTTCTTCCTTTTTCGTCACACGAGCCGCTGGTATTCCACAAGCATCAACAAATCCAAGCATGTTAGGGAAAATTGCATCCTCATCAGAAGGGTCACCAAGATAATAGCCAACTCTTGAACATTCATGATAAAGCTACCATCCCCATCAATATCAACAACAATCGCATCAGGGTTAGCAACCGCAGCACCAATCGCAGTCGGTAATCCAAAACCCATAGCACCAAGTCCACCGGAAGTTAACCACTGCCTAGGTCTCTTATACTCATAAAACTGAGCAGGCCACATTTGATGTTGTCCAACACCAGTACTAATAATAGCATCTCCATTAGTCAAAAAAAATGCAAGTTCTATTAAATACCAAGTTCAGTGTTACATTCTCAAGGGCAAGCTCAAAACTAAACTATAATATTACAAAGGATTCAAACCTTATTATGGGGCGACATTGTGCCCGAACACTAAACAAACTAATTAACAAAACTGTGACTCGACCAAGACTTAAGGATTTGCATTCATACAGAAGACCTTATGCTCCTTGACAACGGAAATTGGTGATGCTGCATTCATTCCTCCATGAAGATCATCATAAGCCCTTATTTTCTCAAGATTTTGATCCCTAGAGTTTCAGGTTGTGGTTGTTGTTCCTTAACAAAGATAAGATACTAGGATAATGTCATCTAGCTAAGCATGAGTAGACAAACAGCTTAGTGGACATAGTCGGTAAGCGCAGGGGAAATACACTGCACCATCTTATCGTGGTGTGTTCGACTCTAATAACCAGCTTGCCCATTGATAATGGTCTAACTCATTCGAAGCAAATGATGAAACCTGCAGAACATGGCAGACAAAATCAGTTCTTGGCTCAAGGAATAAATGAACGGCAAGGGGCGTTAGCATTCAAGAGGTAAAATCATATAAGCAAACGATTGATTTCAAGGAAGAGAAAAGAATGTGTTGGTAATTAATAACCAATGGAGATTCCAAGGAAACTACCGGCTACCATCGTGCCGAAATTTTCATAGAACTTCAACAATCTATTCCAACGTCTCATCTGCAGCTTCAATTGGATGCATCTCGTCAGCCGATGACGGTCCCGCCCTTCTACTTATCGCCAACATGTATTGCGTTTCATTTCAGCAGTCAAATACCACTTGTATATGTCCAAGGGTTGACAATACCTGCAAGATAAACCCATTTGCATTACCAGATTCATATGCGGCATCTCAGCATAAAAATAAAAAACTTAGGGGAGATAAGGCGGCTAATACACGAAGCTTCTCTAGAAGACAATCGTAAACAGGAATTGACGTTTGTGCTTCATATGTACTTCAAGGACTGGTTATATGGGAAATAAAAGATTTTCCCACTTCTGCACATCACCTTAAGCATTTGTGACAGTTGAATTGAATCCTTAGGTTCTAAATTGCCAAGAGTCTACCATCTATGTCTTAGCACCTTTGAGATATGCCATTGTCTATGGATGCTCAGATGCCACAATAGTTCTTGGAGCAGTTGGCAAGGCGGTGAGAGTCGAACACTGTGAACGGGTTCATGTGATTGTGGCCACAAAACGTATTTGTATTGTCGACTGTCGCGAATGTGTTTTCTTTTTGGGAGTGAACCAGCAACCTCTTATAATTGGTGATAACCATAAACTGCAGGTGGCACCGTATAATACATGTTACCCCCAGTTGGAGGAGCATATGAGTGAAGTTGGAATTCCGCCCACAGTGAATAGATGGGATGAAACTCTGGCTTTGGGTGTTCTTGATCCACATGATTCATTATCTCATCCAGCTGGTGTATCTGATGTTCAAGTTGAGTCTGCTACACGAGCGGACCCTGATCAGTTCATAAATTTTGTGATTCCAAACTGGCTTGCAGGAGAATCCACTTGACACATCTGATGAAGTTATTAGACTACTTGTCCGGTATGGGCATGAGAGTATTGTCAATGATACATACGATTCCAGGATGTCAATAAGAGGCAAAACATATCCTGCGATATTGAAACAAAACCAGAATAGCATTAGATTTAACCATAAGTATTGATACCAATACAAAATAATGAACGAGCGAACAAGGATAAAACGAGATGTTTGAGTAGCCATTGACATTGACACAAACTTGACGAGACGGATTTGTTCATGACAAGGCTGTTTTGATCAGAAGGCTAACAATAAGTATTGGATTGATGTCCAACTTCGGTGGGGCGATCATGTTTCTTACGAGATTGAGCGTTACACCAGGGCATTACACAGCAAGTTTACGTACCATTTCTCCTTATGGGCAACACCAGTCATCCGTAACTTTGTCAACCACCTAACCAATCTTTCTACCACTGTTTTGACACTCTTCAAATCAACGTTGAGAGCTACCGGTAAAGCTCCTTGATCCTCTTCACCGTTTTTACCTTGCCAAACACTAAGGACCAGTGAATGTAACAACCTGCAATGACTACTCGACATTAGTAACATATGAAGAAGAAAGAGCATGACAGTTATAACAGAATATGGCAACAAGAATTTTTTTTTTCCGAGTCAAATAAAGACTCCCATGTCAGCAAATGGATAATCAGTAAAAGAAGCATTTCCACACAGTAAAAAAAACAGGGTAAAATTAGATATTTTCCTTCCTCACTACAGACAAAAACAAAGGTCACTATCAAGTCCCAGAAAAGCAGAAATCATGGTATAGCACTCTAACAGAATCGTACAACCAAAACGCACCTCACCTCACACGATACCAAACATTTTCCTTCAGCCAATTTCAAATTTTTTCATGTATTCAAAACCCTAAAAAAATCTACTATAAATACACTTCGCTCATTGGCAAAAAGAGGAGAAAAAAAACCCTAATGTCACCTTGCCAAAATCAATCCCTAAACCTAAAGCTCGAAATCCTGAAGAACTTCTTAGAGCCTCACACTGAGACTCTAAGGTAGTGAGCTTAGCCATATTTCTACGCACCCATAATCTAGCAGTTTAAGGAGAAGAAGAGAAAATAAAAGTGAATCAAACGAGGAGCAGTAAAGCTAACCAGTCAAAGGAACATTCACCTGAGGTAAACGTGACGAAATCTTGTAATCTTCATTGTAGGAACATGTAGGCTTTGAAATCATTTGTGTTTGCTGATTTGTTTGCTTGTTTGATGTTCATCTCATTTTGTTTACGACTCGACGCTGTGTGAAAATATGGTTTCCGATTCTAATCTAAGGACTCATAACGAAATCATGAATTTAATGTAGAGTTTAGGTTTAGATTTGTGATTTGGGGAGATTTGCGTGGAGATTTAGGGTTTTTGCTCAGGGCAAAGAGGTTAGCCTTTAGGGCATCCCACTTCAGGGCGTTTGCACCGCCGGAGGAGATGATTGTGCCGTCACCGGTCGCTGCATCTCTCCGGCCTTATGGCTTGATTTTCCAATTGAGAGAAGTACAAGGATGTTGCGAAAGAGGTTTCGAGAGAGAAGAATGTTAGGGATTTAGGGGAGAGAAACAAAGGGGACGCTGGGTTTGAAGAGGGAAAGGAACGTCTGAGTTTTTTTTTTTAAAAAACGTTTTTTTTTAAAAGGGGTGAATAAATGATTGTTATCACGAGCTGCCACTATTATTGTATTGTTTGTTCCCTATGCAGTATATGTTTCCCAACCCATGGACTGACACATGGCAGTATCTTTATTTAAGTCTTGATTGTTATCTTGCTACGCATGCGGCTGGAGAGAATAAGAGACAGCATATTTTTAATCTCTTTCTAAGCTAGGGTTTATGGATAGGATAAAGATGCCATCGGCCTGACTCAGTTTGGAATAATTCTTTTTATGTAGTGATTATTCTAATTCATTAATATGAGTTTTTTTAATTAAATATTAATCAAATCTTTTCTCAATCTAGGATAACTTTTCTTTTTCTTTTTTTAATTAAATAATGGAAGTAGTGAGCTCTTGGGGTCTAGCACCCCTTGAATTATTAAGCGGCCACTCTCGAGGTGCACGCCTTGAGTTGTGGTCGTTTCGTCTTTCATCTTTAAAATTACTTAACTTTGTTTAAACCTATCAAGGTAGGTAAACCCTAATTCAAACAATAGGCCTACCCTATTTTAACCCACTTACGTCAAATCCAAATTATTTTCTTAAATTAAATCACGAAAGAATCGAGTTCTTGGAGTCGTGCATTCCTCGAATTCGAGAGTGACTACTATTGAGGCGTACGCCTTGAATGGTGTGTCGTTCGAACTTTCATTCCTAAAATACCTCCTTTAATTATTTGGACAAGTACTCTCACTGTCCAACAAACACTATTTTATAATTAATGGAATGAAAAAGATATCGTTGGGATCTAGCATTCTAACGATACCCCGACTAGTTGGTTACGAGACTGACGCCTCGTTTATCGAATAGTCGTCATTCCTCCCAAACTAACAACCCATCTAACCTCGTTCCTCGCCTCCGTGTGATCAAGTCTAAACCCTAGTATGTCTCTAAACCATACGTCAAATCCAAACTATTTTCTTGATTAAATTACGAAAGAAGTGAGTTCTTGGAGTCTCGCACTCCTTGAATTCTTGAGTAACCACTCTTGGGGCGTACGCTTTAGGTTGTGGTTCGCTCAACCTTTCGTTTATAAAACACGTTCCCTAACTATTTGGATAAATATCGCCCTTGTCCATTCAAAAACAATTTCATAATTAATGGAATGAAAAAGGTGTTGTTGGGATCTAGCATTCCAACGATATCCCGACTAATTGGTTGCGAGACTAGCGTCTCGTTTATCGAGTAGTCGTCATTCTCCCTTAAAATATTCAACCCTTCCAATTCCTTTCTCGCTCCCGTGCGATTGAATCTTTCTTAAACACTAAATTCCTCGCCCTCGTGCGATTTCTAACCCAAACTATTCCCGAAAGAATAGAGTTCTTGGAATCTCGCATTCCTTGAATCCTTGAGTGACGAGCTCTTAAGGCACGCTCTTAGGTTGCTTGTCAATCACTCTTTCGTTTCTCAGCACAACAACAAACACAATTTCATAATTATTCAAATGAAAAAGGTGTTGTTGGGATCTAGCATTCCAACGATATCCCGACTAATTGGTTGCGAGACTGGCGTCTCGTTTATCGAGTAGTCGTCATTCTCCCTTAAAATATTCAACCCAACTCTCTTCTCTCGCCCCCGTGCGATTGATACTGTCTCAAAAACATATTTCATAATTATTCGAATGAAAAAGGTGTCGTTGGAATCTAGAATTCCAATAATATCCCGATTAATTGATTACGAGGCTGACGTCTCGTTTATCGAATAATCGTCATTCTCTATCAAATTACCTAACCAAACTCCTCTCTCTCGTCCCCGTGCGATCGAAACCACGAACCTATTCAAATATATTCTCTAACCAAAACATCCAATGCGATAAACCTAATTCCTCGCCCTCGTGCGATTTCCAGCCCAAACACTCTTAGAAAGAACATTGTTTAGTCCATTCTTTCGCGCATAACAAACTCGAGCTTCAGCCTCCCCTAGCGAGCAGACAAGCCAATGTTTAGCAGTTAGAATGCGACCTAAACACTCGTTTAGTTCCAAACCCTTTTACCCGTAGTTAGCCGAACTACGGCTGCTCTGATTTCTCATTTATCAGTGAGAATACGTAGGCACAAGATTGCGATGATCTTGGCGAGCACAATCCCCTATTTTTTCCGTAGTCTCACGAACTACGAATGCTCTGATTTTCCACTTCTTATAAGTGAAGATACGTAGGCACAAGGGCCCTAATCCTTTGCGAGAACCCTATCTTAAAACCACCCATTCCCCCCTATAGGAGAAACCTTAGAAGAAAATAAACAAGCATAGCTAACTTTACTCTCGAATCGATCAAGAGGTTCCCGTTGAGTACAACGGACGTAGAGGGTGCTAATAGCTTCCCTCTGCGTAACCGACTCCCGAACCTAGAATATTGGTTGCGATGACCATGTTCTTATCTCTCTTAAAGGTTTTATCGATATTTTCCTATTCCATCCTTAGAATGAATAAAGTTCGGTGCGACTCTGTTTCGAACAGTATTTTCCGCGGCCATCGCGAGGATCGTATTTTTTGAGGTACGACAGATGGCGACTCTGCTGGGGACACCGCATTGCCCTATGCAAGAGAGAGTTAAGCCTAACTTGACTCAATTTGAGAGTGTTGACTTTTTCTTAACCGATTTCTATGTGCTTATGTTTTTTCTTTGTGCTTATGTTCTCCTGTTGTCTATTTATTACTTTTTCTTTCTATTATGTGTAATGTATTACATTTGCTTGTTGGATTCCGGGAAAATGTCACAAGTAAAGCTCTACACCCGAGCTTTGGAAAAAGAAGAGAGAAAATATAGTTTAGAACTGGTAGTAATTAGTGTTAGTCCCCAAGGACTCGCTCCTTGTATGCCTAGCATGAAAGCTCCTCCAGAATAGACCTTTTCGTAGATCATATCGTAACGCAGCTAGCCTGTTGCACGATTTGATTCATGAAGGGTCCATGACTCTGGGAACCGCTCTTAGAACCAGTTTCTATATTGGTAGTCGTGTAATGTTAGTCCCTGAGGACTCGCTTCTCGTGGGCCTAACATGAAGACTCCTCTCGAGAGAGATCCTTTGGTATTACCGTCGTAATGCAGCTCGCCTGTTGCGTGACGGTGGTATCATTGGTATCTATGACCTTGAGAACCTCGTCCGTCAATGTAGAAACTATCCAGTGAGTGGGTCATTTTGGGTAAAGAATCTAAAACTATCTTTATACCTATTAGGAGGGTGGGAGATACTTGTGATAGCCTGGACCCCGCACTGTTGCATTCATAAACATTTACATACGCATCATAACTTACACTAATTTTTATTTTCAGGGAAGCATTTATATTGACAGGTTGAAATACATTCACAAAATGGCCGCAAGTTCAGAAAAGAGAAAGACTATTCCGCTTAAGGCACTCAAACCTGATGTTAGTGTGGTCATGAACTGTTTGAAGGAAATGCCTACCATTTTCAAGAAGACTCTGATAGGAAGGTTTGGCCAGGTGACCGATCTGCTGATGATTGAAGTACAGGTCCCTGCTATTACGGCTTTGGTACAATTTTATGATCCGCAAATGAGAAGCTTCCTATTTCAAGATTTCTACTTAACACCTGCTATTGAAGAGTTTGAGGGGTTCCTAGGTTTCCCGGTCAAGGGTAGGGCACCTTATACTATGATAGGGCAGACTCCAGAAGTGGAAGAATTGGCCGATGCTCTCAAAATATCGATTTCAATAGCCAAAGCTGGTTGGAAGAAAAGAGAAGATTTCTTTGGCTTTAGAAGCATTGTACTAGAGAAAGAAGCAATTAAGATGTTAAAGAACAAACAATGGGATGCTTTGGTGAATGTATTGGCTCTCCTCATCTATGGGCTAGTATTGTTTCCCACTTTCGAAGATTTCGTTGATTCTGCAGCTGTCAGCGTATTTTGGGCCGTTTGGAAAAAGGAGCAAAGCCCGGTACACCCTCTCTTGGCTGATGTTTTCTACACTTTACACCTTCGCCATGAAAGAAAAGGTTCAGTGTTGACATTTTGTATCCCTATTCTCTACAAATGGCTCACTTCTCACATACTCAAACGTCACGCCACCGTCCCTACTTTGAACAGTGGGGAATGGGCTCAATTTCTAGTATCTATCTCTTAAAAGAACATCACCTGGTACCCGAACAAGTTGGAAGTAAGTGAAATCATCATGAGCTGTGGTAGTTTTTGCAACGTACCATTGATCGGATCAAAAGGTTGTATAAGCTATAACCCTATACTAGCTATACGATAATTTGAGTACCCAATGTTAGGGAAGCCTGAAGACAAAGAACTAGAAGAAATGATCCTCCATGAGAGAGGTGTCAAAGATCCCTCATTTCTCTGTCAGATTGTACGATCTTGGCAGAAAGTTCATACTAAAGGATCAGATTTGAGAAGAAGGGATGGTGTGACCAGGATGCCTTTTCGACAGTGGGTTCTAGAGAGGGTCAAAATAGTTAAGCTCCCCTTTTCTATTGAGGCACCTCATAAACTCACCACTCCGCAACCGGTACCCGTATCAGTCGAAGAAGTGGAAGAGATGAGAGTCAAGATAGCCCAGCTAGGGAAAGAAAACGAAGATTTACAAGTCAAGCTTCAAAACGTGACTAATGAAAAGAATCACATGAGGTATGAGATTGAGAGAAAGGATAAGCGAATTGAAAAGATGGGAAGCAAGATTAATGAAGAAAAGGGTAAAAGGAAAAGGACCAAAGTATGTATCAACCAGGCTGACAGTTGCTTAGAATCCCTCAAAGAGCAGTTGGACCACGCTCATAGAAAATGGCGAGAGAATGAACAGTGGTATCTTCTAGCCACTAAACAGAATAGGGAGATCAGGGAGACATTAGGAGCTGAAATTAAGACACTTGGTGTTGCACTACGTCAATCAAGAGCTGACGAGGATAGAGAACGTCAACTCAAGGAAGAAGCCCTAAACTCATCTTGGGTTAAACCAGAAGACTGACGTAAGATATGTGCTGACATGGATGGGCTCAAGAAGTTTATTAAGTATCAGGAGCTATCAAGGAAGACCAAGCAATTTGGTCTGCTGCAAGAGACCAGTTAGCTCGTGATGTTGCGGCATATGAGCAATCCATTCACATCATGAAGGATAATCGAGATGCATATCGCAACAAGCTAAATGGGTTGGTGGAATTTTGTAACTGGTTGGCCAAAGATCTGATATGGAAACATCGAGATGCTATGGAAGCCATAGATGACTCTACCGCTCCAGCTATTTATGAGTTCATATGTGTGTGCAAGAAAATGTTGGCAAGATTCAAGGAAGAGCTCAAGGAGCGTGAAGCACGAAGAAATGAAGCTTGAAGTTTTCTTTGTTTTTCTATTATTTTTTGCAAATTTATATTCCTGGATGGATTGTACTCTGTTTATGTTGGAACGATTTGAATGAATGAGGAGTAGTCTTTTTAATTTTATTCTTGTGTTGTTTGAATGATTGATAAATAACCGTTGGTATAAATGCTTCCTTAAAAAATATATAATGTAATCATAAGCATAAACATAAGCATTTTGCACGTTCACCCGACATTACAACTCATTGGACTTTTTCCTTTCTACCTTCAGCATTTGAAAGCTGACTACTCGGCATCGCTACGAGACCAGGCGCAATTTTCAAATGACGCTTGAACAAATGGAAGAGACTCAGAACACGATGAGGGGTGACATCGACGCTCTCAAGATGAAGATGGATCAGCTGCTGGAGACAATGCTGACGGTAGCCCAAAAAGAAAACAATGATGAGACATTTGCTAATGCCAAGAAGGTGGCTGACAATATAGGAACTTCTGTGATTGTTAAAACTCCCCACGTGGACCTTGTCGACCGTTCCATATCCGCGCGTCAGGGCTCTGAAGCAGACATGGATGAACAATATGATGCTTTTTACCAACCACCACCACCTCCTCCTCAACACAGTATGGGGGTTACTAATGACCTTGCTGCAGATAGACTACGAACTGTTGAACAGAAAATCAAATCATTGGAAATCAAGAAGACTCCAGGGTTGGATGCTGTTGACATGTGTCTAGTTCCGGGATTGGTGATACCAAAGAAATTCAAAGTCCCAGACTTTGAGAAGTACAAGGGGGTCAGCTGCCCCAAAACCCATCTAAGAGTGTACTGTCGCAAAATGGCGGCTCACATTGATAACGACTTGATCTTAATACACTACTTCCAAGATAGCCTCAGTGGGGCATCATTGGAATGGTATATGCAGTTAGAAAAAGGACAAATTAGTACGTGGAGAGATCTAGCAGATGCGTTTTCACAACATTATCAGTATAATACTGATTTGGCACCGAATCGCACGCAGCTGCAAGATATGACTCAACGTAACAATGAGTCATTTAAAGAATATGCCCAAAGGTGGAGGGAATTGGTTGCCCGTGTTCAACCACCATTGCTGACTAAGGAGTTAACTGACATGTTTATGGGAACTCTACAACCTCAGTACTTGGATCCCATGCTTGGGTCCAGTTTCCCTAATTTTGCTGAAGTAGTGTCAGTAGGTGAAAGAATCGAGAGCACTTTGAAAAAGAACAAGGTTGCGGTCCCAATGAATGGAGGAAGAAAGCCTTTTATAAAGAAAAGGGAAGATGAGGCTAATGCCGTGATGAGAGGACAAAGGGGCAGAGCTCCGGTGGATATCCAGTATCAACAAGTAGCTGCAGTAGCCCAAGCTCCCTACCAACAACCAGCTCAACAACAGAATCAACAACAGAATTATCAGAGAGTTCCTCCACCGCAATATCAGAATGCTCCAGCCCAGAGACAACAAAGGCCGAGACAGCCAAGAAGACAACTCGACCCGTTGCCTATGTCATATGGACAGATTTTTGCTCAGCTAAATCAGAGTGGACACTTAACGTTGCGAGATTTACGTCCGGCAATTTTTCCATATCCTCCTGGGTACGATGCCAATGATCGTTGTGAGTTCCATAAGGGAGCCCCTGGACACTCCATAGACAACTGCTATGCATTTCAGAACAGGGTGCAAGACTTGATAGAGTCCAAAGATCTCACTTTTACACCTAGAGGTGCCAATATTACGAAAGATCCGTTACCTAAACATGGAGGTCCTTTTGTCAATGTTGTGGAAGAGAGTAGTGGTCTGAGACTAATTACCAATGTTGAAGATGTTCGTACTCCAATGGCCGTTATTGGAGAACAATTGAAAATAAGTGGAATGATTCCCCAAAAAGAAGTGGAGAATTTGACTGACGAAGTGGTAAAGAGACATTTACAAAGGTTCATAGAACATGGGATAATACAAATAGAACAAAGAGATTTGAACGTGTCTGCTATTGATATTCAGTATGATGAAACAAGTGCTTATCCGATAAGGCGACTTCGACCAGCGCCAGTAGTCTTACAGTATGATCCTTCGGAAGCCTTTCAACAGAGGCCCGCCCGACCAGCACCCGTGATTATGCAATATGATGAAGATGACGTCAATAGACAAAGAGCAGCACGACCAGCTCTAGTGGTAATAGAGTATTCTGTCAATGAATCTGAGCCCAAAGTTTTTAAACAGAGGCCAGAGAGGCTAGTGATTGAGTATGACGCTGCCAAATGCGATGCAGTTGTTGGGCCTAGTGGGATGACTCATGGCGGTCGTTTATTTGCCGCCAAACCAGTGGAAGTGCCAGCTAGAAATAAAGAAAAAGCTACAGTTGAACTGCCAAGTGTTGAGCCACCTGTTGAGGTGTCATCACCGAAGGCAGCAGTTACGCCAAAGGAAGCTGAGGAGTTTTTGAAGATCATCAGAAAAAGTGATTACAAAGTGATTGATCAACTAAACCAGACTCCAGCCAGAATTTCCATGCTCTCGTTGTTACTTAGTTCAGAGGCCCACAGATTATCTTTAATGAAAGTGTTGAGCGCCACGCATATTGCTAAAGATATCACCGTAGCCCAGTTCGATGATGTGATAGCTAGCGTAACAACCGGAAACTTTCTTGGGTTTAATGATGATGACTTGACTGCAGAGAAAAGAAATCACAATAAAGCTCTCCATATTTCTATCAAGTGTCAAGACACATTGATATCCCGAGTCTTAGTGGATACAAGTTCTTCTTTAAATGTGCTTCCTAAGATCACCCTAGAGAGAATGCCAGTAAAAGGAGTTAGCATGAGGCCAAGTGCTCTGGTAGTCAAAGCTTTTGATGGTTCTAGGCGTGCTGTGATTGGCGATGTGGACTTGCCAATAAAAATCGGGCCAACTGTCTTCACCATTACTTTCCAAGTAATGGATATTTATCCAGGGTACAGCTGTCTTTTAGGGAGACCTTGGATCCACTATGCAGGAGCTGTTACCTCCACCCTTCACCAAAAGCTAAAATTTGCCAGTAATGACAAGGTAGTTCAAATTGGAGGAGAGGATGATATCTTGGTAAGCCACTAAACGTCCTTCAGGTACATTGAAGTTGAAGGGGAAATGGTGGAAACGCCTTTTCAGTCTTTTGAAATGGTGAATACATTAGCGGTACAGCGAATTTCAGATAGTCAGAGTTCAAGATCAGCAATGGCCTCTTATGAAGAGGCTAAGATGGTTGTAGATGAAGGGAACGCCCAAGGCTGGGGCAAGATGGTGGAAGTGGCTGAAAAGTTCGACAAATTTGGGTTAGGATACCATCCTTCGTCCAACACAGCAAGGGTTGCACGTGACAGTAAGCAGATTCCTCCTGTAGCAGAAGTTTTCAAGAGCGTCGGGTATATCTTCGATCATACCTCCGCCATGGTAATTGAAGATGAGGCTGATGACAAAGGAGTCTCCGCAAGCTGGATCCGACAGGCTGAACCTGGTGAAGAATTGAAGAACTGGAAGACCATCGAAATACCCCAATTCTTCCCTCTTCAAAAGTAAAGTTTTAATTAATTTTCAAAACCCTACGCTCTGCCCAAGGCATAGTGGAGCTTTGTATCGGGCCTCCTGATGTTTCGAAACATGTTTAACGTGAATAAATTTTGATTTGCATTCAATTCTTTTGCTCATTTTCTTTTCTACTTTTTCATAATTAATGGCATTTCTTTCACGCATTCACTTTCCTAAATAAGCTGCATAAATCATAAACATGCAGAGACACTACCGAGGTCCTTGATATCGACACTGCTATAGGCCTTTATGATTTTGATTGTCCAATATACCGAGCAGATGAGGAAGACGAGGATGAGCTCCCCAACGAATTGGCTAGGTTGTTGCAGCAAGAAGAGAAGGTCATTATGCCGCATAAAGAGGATGTCGAGATTATCAACCTAGGTTAAGAAGAAAATAAAAGGGAGATAAGGGTTGGCGCGTCTCTTCAGGATACTGTCAAGGTAAAGTTGGTAGGGCTCCTTCGAGAATATGCTGATGTGTTCGCATGGTCGTATCAGGACATGCCTGGTCTAGATACGAACATCATTATACACAAGTTGCCACTCAAAGAAGAGTGTCATGCCGTCAAGCAGAAGTTGAGAAGAACCCGTCCTGATATGGCTCTGAAAATCCGTGATGAAGTCCGAAAACAATTTGATGCAGGGTTTTTAGCAGTGGCCAAATATCCGCAATGGGTTGCAAATATCGTTCCCGTGCCGAAGAAGGATGGAAAGGTCCGTATGTGTGTGGATTACCGTGACTTAAATAGAGCAAGTCCTAAAGATGATTTTCCATTGCCTCATATTGATATGTTGGTAGATAATACGGCTCAGTTCTCCGTTTTTTCCTTCATGGATGGATTCTCTGGTTACAATCAAATTAAGATGGATCCAGATGACATGGAAAAGACCACGTTCATTACACCATGGGGCACATTCTGTTACAAGGTAATGCCATTTGGGTTGAAGAACGCTGGGGCAACGTACCAACGTGCAATGGTAACACTCTTTCATGATATGATTCATAAAGAGATCGAAGTGTATGTTGACGACATGATTGCTAAGTCCCAGACTGAGGATGAACATTTGGTTAATTTGGAAAAGTTGTTCTCCAGACTGAGGAAGTTCAAGTTGAGACTTAATCCCAACAAATGTACGTTCGGGGTGCGGTCTGGAAAGTTGTTGGGCTTTATTGTAAGCCAGAAAGGGATTGAGGTGGATCCTGATAAAGTAAGGGCGATTCAGGACATGCCTACCCCAAAGACCGAAAAGGAGGTCCGTGGATTTCTAGGGAGGTTGAATTATATCGCAAGATTTATTTCACATCTCACAGCCACTTGCAAGCCAATCTTTAAGTTACTCAGGAAAGATCAGCCAGTTGTGTGGAATGATGAATGCCAAGGGGCATTTGATGCAATCAAAGAATATTTGCAAGAACCACCGATCTTGATACCACCAGTTCCTGGAAGGCTGCTCATTATGTACTTAACTGTGCTAGACGAATCCATGGGTTGCGTATTAGGACAACAAGATGATTCATGAAAGAAAGAGCATGCTATATACTATCTCAGCAAAAAGTTTAACGACTGTGAGACTAGATACTCTTTGCTTGAGAAAACTTGTTGTGCACTTGCATGGGCTGCTGGACGCCTCAGACAATACATGCTGACACACACCACATATTTAATCTCTAAGATGGATCCAATCAAGTACATCTTTGAGAAGCCTGCTCTTACCGGTAGGATATCTCGATGGCAAATGCTTTTGTCTGAATACGACATCCAGTATGTCGCTCAGAAGGCTATCAAAGGCAGTGTGCTAGCGGACCATTTGGCCCACCAACCCGTGGAAGATTATCAGCCGTTGAGGTTCGACTTTCCAGACGAAGATATTATGATGGCAAAAGATTACGAAGAGCCAGGGCCAGATGAAGGGCCAGAACCAGGGGAGCGATGAACTCTTATGTTCGATGGTGCTTCTAACTCTTATGGACATGGAATTGGGGCAGTGATTACATCTCCCAAAAATTTTCACTTGCCGTTTACGGCCAAACTCTGTTTCCCATGCACTAACAATATAGAAGAGTACGAGGCATGTATACTAGGGCTAGAAGAGGCCATTAACTTGAGAATCAAAACTCTCGATGTGTTTGGAGATTCTGCTCTGGTAATTTACCAGATAAGAGGCGATTGGGATACAAAGCATGAAAATCTAATTCCATACCGGGATTATGTGGCCAAATTGCTTCCCCGATTCGATGATATCACTTTTGCTCACATACCTCGAGAAGAGAATCAAATGGCTGATGCTTTGGAAACTCTAGCATCCATGTACAAGTTGATATGGCCTAATCATCGACCGTCTATTGATTTACGACGCTTTGAAGAGCCCGCGTATTGCCTGACTGCTAATAAAGATGCAGATGAAAATCCGTGGTTTTATGATATAAAGTGATATCTTGAAAGGAACGAATACCCCGAAGGAGCCCTAGGTATCGACAAAAGAACTTTGCGAAGATTGGCATCCAACTTCTTCCTCAATGGAAATGTACTGTACAAACGCAACTATGACACTGTTTTGCTCAGATGTGTGGAGAAACGTGAAGCCGAACAAATTCTAAAAGACATTCATGAGGGATGCTTTGGAACTCATGCGAATGGACATACCATGGCAAAGAAAATATTGAGAGCGGGCTATTATTGGCTTACCATGGAAGCAGATTGTTATCATCATGCCCGAACTTGTCACAAGTGCCAAATATACTCTGATAAGATTCATGTACCCACCACTCCATTGAACGCCTTAACCTCGCCGTGGCCCTTCTCCATGTGGGGAATAGATATGATTGGGATGATTGAACCAAAAGCTTCAAACGGACATCGCTTCATACTTGTGGCTATAGACTATTTCACCAAGTGGGTTGAAGTTACTTCATATACCAACGTTACTAAGCAAGTAGTCGCTCGTTTCTTGAAACACAACATTATATGCAGGTATGGAGTGCCTAACCGCATCATCACTGACAATGGGTCAAATCTCAACAACAAAATGATGGACGAGTTATGCGCCAGTTTTAAAATAGAACACCATAACTCGACGCCATATAGACCCAAAATGAATGGAGCCGTGGAATCAGCCAATAAAAATATCAAGAAAATCATCCAGAAGATGGTGGTCACGTACAAAGATTGGCACGAAATGTTACCCTTTGCACTGCACGGCTACCGTACTTCGGTACGAACTTCAACAGGGGCAACTCCCTACTCGTTGGTTTATAGCATGGAGGTAGTTCTCCCAATAGAGGTCGAAATTCCTTCGCTGAGGGTTTTAATGGAAGCTCAACTTGATGAAGCCGAATGGGTCAAGACGAGGTTTGAAGAACTTAATCTCATTGAGGAAAAGCGCTTGACAGCCATATGCCACGGCCAGCTTTATCAGCGAAGAATGAAGAGAGCCTTCGACAAAAGAGTGCATCCCAGGACATTCGCACAAGGAGACTTAGTACTCAAGAGGATCATGGCTATGTATAATGAATCTAGGGGCAAATGGACGCCAAATTATGAAGGTCCATATGTGGTAACAGAAGCATTCTCTGGTGGTGCCCTAAAGCTCGCAACCATGGATGGGGAGGAGTTACCTTATCCAGTGAATGCAGATCTGGTCAAACGATACTTTGCCTAAAAAAGTGGAATAGTAGAGCCGCTAAGTCGAAAACCTGAAAGGGCGACTTAGGCAAAATTGGCTATCCCGGTGAACCGAAAACCCGAAAGGGCGGTTCAGGCAAAAATTAGGGATAAAATAAGAATAGGCCCGCTGAGTTGAAAACCCGAAAGGGCGGCTCAGGCAAAAAAGGGCGTCCCGGTGGATTGAAAACCCGAAAGGGCGATCCAGGCAAAAGTTAGGGGCAAAATTCCAAGGCAAAGTATCCATTATACATGATCACTTAACCCTAGTACATTATCAAGAGACATGATTAATCCGGCCATTTTTTCCTATAAAGCAAGGTGTTGAAGACTTCCAAAGTTATAGGGACTATAGCAGTGTCCAAACTTAAAGGGGCTCTAATTTTTGCCATTATATTTTTCTTGCACTGTAATCACCTCATTAAGGGATTACATCTTTGTATATTTACCCATTCAAGGGTCAAATCAATATAAAGAGAGATTTCTCAATTAAATTGTGCTCACTCTTTTACTTTATCTAATTGTTTGCAAATTAATTTTATTTTGATAATTTGTGTTCGAAACTCCAGCTAAAAAATAAAAATATAACTTTTTGACAAGGTATAGAACTTGTTTTGATGTTCGAAGATATTGGGGAAAATAGATGGTCTCCAAGAAAAATATCAACAGGTAGACGCATTGAATTAGTCGTCAGTTGCCTAAGCTTGCCATCATGAAAAGCTTTGCCTTTCTAAAGGGTTTATATGATGTGGTTCCCCCCAGCATCGAGTTCAAGAACTAAATTGGGGCAATCAATTCCCCCGATCGTCATGGAGTATCCAAATCTGGGATGTCGAGTAGTCTAATCCTCTCATTACCCCACAGAAAGCCCAATCTTTTATTGGCAACATCAAAAAGCCACTCCAATTGGCACCTTAAATTCACCCTAAAAGTCCAGTCTTCATTGGCAACCACAAAAAGTCGACCCTCGTTGGCATCCTCAATAACCAAAGTCCAAACCATTTGGCAACTACCAAATTCAGCCCCTGGTGATATCCCCACAGGAAATTTATCCCCAGCATACCTGATCATTTGCATTATCATAAGCACGACATACAATATCACATCATATCATAATCATGTTAAGCCTTAACACATCATTTGCATATGCATCTTGCACTCTCTAGCAGTTGCGTCTTAGTTGCATGTTTGTGCAACATAACGCATAGCATCGCTGTCCTTAGCAGCATGACATAACAGCATGACAGGATCCGGGATCAGTTCGCAAGCATCTTGGCCAGTCCTTCATCAAAGTCGGCAATATTTCTTTGAAAAGAGTTAATACCCCACGAGTTCAGGGAATTCTACTCCCCAGCAAGTCATTCTTCAACTATGCAGTTGATGATGATAATCCTCAGCAACTATTGCTCTGGTGGCTCCCCAAGCAGAGGTCATCTTAGAGGGTTTGTTGAAGATTTCTCCCCTGCAGAGTTTGGACAATGTTGTTCCTTTAATAGGAATTTTAGCTCAACTATTCCTCAGCAAAATTATCACTCGAGATACTGCTTTGGTATCATCGAAGAGCCTTAATAGATAAGGTACTGCTTCGACCACCCGAAGAATCTCAAGTTGTGTTCGAGATACTGCTTTGGTATCATCGAAGAGCCTTAATAGATAAGGTACTGCTTCGACCACCCTAAGAATCTCAAGTTGTGTTCGAGATACTGCTTTGGTATCATCGAAGAGCCTTAATGGATAAGGTACTGCTTCGACCACCCGAAGAATCTCAAGCTGTGTTCGAGATACTGCTTTGGTATCATCGAAGAGCCTTAATGGATAAGGTACTGCTTCGACCACCCAAAGAATCTCAAGTTGTGTTCGAGATACTGCTTTGGTAACATCGAAGAGCCTTAATGGATAAGGTACTGCTTCGACCACCCGAAGAATCTCAAGTTGTGTTCGAGATACTGCTTTGGTATCATCGAAGAGCCTTAATGGATAAGGTACTGCTTCGACCACCCGAAGAATCTCAAGTTGTGTTCGAGATACTGCTTTGGTATCATCAAAGAGCCTTAATGGATAAGGTACTGCTTCGACCACCCGAAGAATCTCAAGTTGTGTTCGAGATACTGCTTTGGTATCATCGAAGAGCCTTAATAGATAAGGTACTGCTTCGACCACCCTAAGAATCTCAAGTTGTGTTCGAGATACTGCTTTGGTATCATCGAAGAGCCTTAATGGATAAGGTACTGCTTCGACCATCCGAAGAATCTCAAGTTTTGTTCGAGATACTGCTTTGGTATCATCGAAGAGCCTTAATGGATAAGGTACTGCTTCGACTACCCGAAGAATCTCAAGTTGTGTTGGAGATACTGTTTTGGTATCATCGAAGAGCCTTAATGGATAAGGTACTGCTTCGATCACCCGAAGAATCTCAAGTTTTCAGAGATACTGCTTTGGTATCATCGAAGAGCCTTAATGGATAAGGTACTGCTTCGACCATCCGAAGAATCTCAAGTTTTATTCGAGATACTGCTTTGGTATCATCGAAGAGCCTTAATGGATAAGGTACTGCTTCGACTACCCGAAGAATCTCAAGTTGTGTTCGAGATACTGCTTTGGTATCATCGAAGAGCCTTAATGGATAAGGTACTGCTTCGACCACCCAAAGAATCTCAAGTTTCAGAGATACTGCTTTGGTATCATCGAAGAGCCTTAATGGATAAGGTACTGCTTCGACCATCCGAAGAATCTCAAGTTTTGTTCGAGATATTGCTTTGGTATCATCGAAGAGCCTTAATGGATAAGGTACTGCTTCGATCACCCGAAGAATCTCAAGTTTTGATCGAGATACCGCTTTGGTATCATCGAAGGACCTTAACGAATGAGGGGCCGCTTCGACCACCCAAGGAGGATCGTTTGTACCGCTTTGGTATCATCGAAGGACCTTAACAAATGAGGGACTGCTTCGACCACCCAAAGAGGATCATTTATACCACTCTGGTACCGCAAAGAACCTTATTGGATAAGGGACTGCTTCGACCACCCAGAGAAGGTCAGATTATCTTGTTCAGCTTTCGCATCCTGCTACCCCGCTCTAGTATATCTCACTGCAGTTTACTTGCCTATCGGATAAATTTCGAGGTCTTCTTGTATCTAATTGACTTCCACCTTAAAATGAACGTCATACTGCAGTTCATTCTCTCAAGTTTAAGGCAATTAGATAGGGGCATCTGTCATACCCCAAATTTGTCCTACTTCAGTATTTAATGAATGTTTTACTGCTTCACGACATCTGGCTATGACTATCTGAGACTTCGTTTATAAAGACCATGTGTGTACACATTGTGGTTATAATCTCTAGAAATTTTTGTTGATTTCTTGTGAGAGGAGCGCGCCTCCAACCCCTTATACCCAAACTCATATGTGTCCTCGTTATCACGATCAGACATATGTGATATGGTCAACGACACCAAATACATGATTGGATGCATCTCATAGCATACTTGTTGGATTTCAAGAAATTTATACCCTATTTTAACTTGGTTACAGACTTCTCTTTAAGTTGCTTGTTATGATATGCACTTAATTCAAGATGTTCAAAGATACTTCACATGATGCTTCTAAACACGGTCGATTTTGGCCTCAAGCTTTGTTCGAATTGATTGCAAGTATCAAGCTATGTTTGGATTCTAAATCAGTTTGTGACAAACTTGGATTTAGCTTACAAATTTCAAGACCATGTTTCTACATTTTGTTCTTTGTGTTGCAAAGACCAAAATTATGGGGTTTAGTTTCAAGCCATAGGTGTATTAACCTCAAGTCATGTGTGAGCTGCAACATTATTTTACAATCATGTTTAAAATATTCATAGTCAATCTCGACTTGATGGCCTTCAAGACGTTTCAATGCTAAGATTGATTCAGAATCGTTTTTATGGATTTTTGTTTACAAGGACTAGTATGATGTTTTGCTTGGCCAGCTAACGATGAACTTGTTTAAAGCATAAGTCAAGCATCATGGATAACTGTTGAAGCTCAAACTAAATTCGATATCTTTTCTAATAGTATCTTCATCTCATCTTCAAAATGAAATCAGATTTTATTCGAATTCTAAGAGTTAAAGAGTTGTTACTATCAATCACTTCACCCTCAATCTCACTACATCAAATAAGAACGGTAAAACAAGAGATATACGAGACTCTACAAAGAGACATCAACAACAACCAAGTGTAAAATCCTGCAACTATATATATATATATATATATATATATATATATATATATATATATATATATATATATATATATATATATATATATATATATATATATATATATATATATATATATATATATATATATATATATATATATATATATATATATATATATATATATATATATATATATATATATATATATATATATATATATATATATATATATATATATATATATATATATATATATATATATATATATATATATATTGTACAAAACAGACATGAAGGATACCATATATTACTTTGGACCGAGAAATTAGTAGCTCATTCTGCCATCACCCTCTGTGATCACATCCTTGAAAGATCCATTACTTGGAATCATTGGAAATACATGTTCTTGGTGAGGTGTAATGACATCAAGAAGATAAAGGCCAGGAGTCTCCAACATTTTCTGAATAGCTTCTCGAAGCTCTTCCTTCTTCGTCACACGAGCCGCTGGTATTCCACAAGCATCAGCAAATCCAAGCATGTTAGGGAAAATTTCATCCTTATCAGAAGGGTCACCAAGATAATAGCCAACTCTTGAACATTCATGATAAAGCTACCATCCCCATCAATATCAACAACAATCGCATCAGGGTTAGCAACCGCAGCACCAAACGCAGTCGGTAATCCAAAACCCATAGCACCAAGTCCACCGGAAGTTAACCACTGCCTAGGTCTCTTATACTCATAAAACTGAGCAGCCCACATTTGATGTTGTCCAACACCAGTACTAATAATAGCATCTCCATTAGTCAAAAAAATGCAAGTTCTATTAAATACCAAGTTCAGTGTTACATTCTCAAGGGCAAGCTCAAAACTAAACTATAATATTACAAAGGATTCAAACCTTATTATGGGGCGACATTGTGCCCGAACACTAAACAGACTAATTAACAAAACTATGACTTGACCAAGACTTAAGGATTTGCAGTCATACAGAAGACCTTATGCTCCTTGACAACGGAAATTAGTGATGCTGCATTCATTCCTCCATGAAGATCATCATAAGCCCTTATTTTCTCAAGATTTTGATCCCTAGAGTTTCAAGTTGTGGTTGATGTTCCTTAACAAAGATAAGATACTAGGATAATGTCATCTAGCTAAGCATGAGTAGACAAACAGCTTAGTGGACATAGTCGGTAAGCGCAGGGGAAATACACTGCACCATCTTATCGTGGTGTGTTCGACTCTAATAACCAGCTTGCCCATTGATAATGGTCTAACTCATTCGAAGCAAATGATGAAACCTGCAGAACATGGCAGACAAAATCAGTTCTTGGCTCAAGGAATAAATGAACGGCAAGGGGCGTTAGCATTCAAGAGGTAAAATCATAGAAGCAAACGATTGATTTCAAGGAAGAGAAAAGAATGTGTTGGTAATTAATAACCAATGGAGATTCCAAGGAAACTACCGGCTACCATCGTGCCGAAATTTTCATAGAACTTCAACAATCTATTCCAACGTCTCATCTGCAGCTTCAATTGGATGCATCTCGTCAGCCGATGACGGTCCCGCCCTTCTACTTATCGCCAGCATGTATTGCGTTTCATTTCAGCAGTCAGATACCACTTGTATATGTCCAAGGGTTGACAATACCTGCAAGATAAACCCATTTGCATTACCGGATTCATATGCGGCATCTCAGCATAAAAATAAAAAACTTAGGGGAGATAAGGCGGCTAATACACGAAGCTTCTCTAGAAGACAATCGTAAACAGGAATTGACGTATGTGCTTCATATGTACTTCAAGGACTGGTTATATGGGAAATAAAAGATTTTCCCACTTCTGCACATCACCTTAAGCATTTGTGACAGTTGAATTGAATCCTTAGGTTCTAAATTGCCAAGAGTCTACCATCTATGTCTTAGCACCTTTGAGATATGCCATTGTCTATGGATGCTCAGATGCCACAATAGTTCTTGGAGCAGTTGGCAAGGCGGTGAGAGTCGAACACTGTGAACGGGTTCATGTGATTGTGGCCACAAAACGTATTTGTATTGCCGACTGTCGCGAATGTGTTTTCTTTTTGGGAGTGAACTAGCAACCTCTTATAATTGGTGATAACCATAAGCTTTAGGTGGCACCGTATAATACATGTTACCCCCAGTTGGAGGAGCATATGAGTGAAGTTGGAATTTTGCCCACAGTGAACAGATGGGATGAAACTCTGGCTTTGGGTGTTCTTGATCCACATGATTCATTATCTCATCCAGCTGGTGTATCTGATGTTCAAGCTGAGTCTACTACACGAGTGGACCCTGATCAGTTCACAAATTTTGTGATTCCAAACTGGCTTGCAGGAGAATCCACTTGACACATCTGATGAAGTTATTAGACTACTTGTCTGGTATGGGCATGAGAGTATTGTCAATGATACATACGATTCCAGGACGTCAATAAGAGGCAAAACATATCCTGCGATATTGAAACAAAACCAGAATAGCATCAGATTTAACCACAAGTATTGATACCAATACAAAATAATGAACGAGCGAACAAGGATAAAACGAGATGTTTGAGTAGCCATTGACATTGACACAAACTTGACGAGACGGATTTGTTCATGACAAGGCTGTTTTGATCAGAAGGCTAACAATAAGTATTGGATTGATGTCCAACTTCGGTGGGGCGATCATGTTTCTTACGAGATTGAGCGTTACACCAGGGCATTACACAGCAAGTTTACGTACCATTTCTCCTTATGGGCAACACCAGTCATTCGTAACTTTGTCAACCACCTAACCAATCTTTCTACCACTGTTTTGACACTCTTCAAATCAACGTTGAGAGCTACCGGTAAAGCTCCTTGATCCTCTTCACCGTTTTTACCTTGCCAAACACTAAGGACCAGTGAATGTAACAACCTGCAATGACTACTCGACATTAGTAACATATGAAGAAGAAAGAGCATGACAGTTATAACAGAATATGGCAACAAGAAATTTTTTTTTTCGAGTCAAATAAAGACTCCCATGTCAGCAAATGGATAATCAGTAAAAGAAGCATTTCCACACAGTAAAAAAAATAGGGTAAAATTAGATATTTTCCTTCCTCACTACAGACAAAAACAAAGGTCACTATCAAGTCCCAGAAAAGCAGAAATCATGGTATAGCACTCTAACAGAATCGTACAACCAAAACACACCTCACCTCACATGATACCAAACTTTTTCCTTCAGCCAATTCCAAAATTTTTCATGTATTCAAAACCCTAAAAAAATCTAATATAAATACACTCCGCTCATTGGCAAAAAGAGGAGAAAAAAAAACCCTAATGTCACCTTGCCAAAATCAATCCCTAAACCTAAAGCTCGAAATCCTGAAGAACTTCTTAGAGCCTCACACTGAGACTCTAAGGTAGTGAGCTTAGCCATATTTCTATGCACCCATAATCTAGCAGTTTAAGGAGAAGAAGAGAAAATAAAAGTGAATCAAACGAGGAGCAGTAAAGCTAACCAGTCAAAGGAACATTCACCTGAGGTAAACGTGACGAAATCTTGTAATCTTCATTGTAGGAACATGTAGGCTTTGAAATCATCTGTGTTTGCTGATTTGTTTGCTTGTTTGATGTTCATCTCATTTTGTTTACGACTCGACGCTGTGTGAAAATATGGTTTCCGATTCTAATCTAAGGACTCATAACGAAATCATGAATTTAATGTAGAGTTTAGGTTTAGATTTGTGATTTGGGGAGATTTGAGTGGAGATTTAGGGTTTTTGCTCAGGGCAAAGGGGTTAGCCTTTAGGGCATCCCGCTTCGGGGCGTTTGCACTGCCGGAGGAGATGATTGTGCCGTCACCGGTCGCTGCATCTCTCCGGCCTTATGGCTTGATTTTCCAATTGAGAGAAGTACAAGGATGTTGCGAAAGAGGTTTCGAGAGAGAAGAATGTTAGGGATTTAGGGGAGAGAAACAAAGGGGACGTTGGGTTTGAAGAGAGAAAGGAACGTCTGAGTTTGTTTATTTTTTAAAACTTTTTTTTTTAAAAGGGGTCAATAAATGATTGTTATCACGAGCTGCCACCATTATTGTATTGTTTGTTCCCTATGCAGTATATGTTTCCCAACCCATGGACTAACACATGGCAGTATCTTTATTTAAGTCTTGACTGTTAGGTTGCTACGCATGCGGCTGGAGAGAATAAGAGACAGCATATTTTTAATCTCTTTCTAAGCTAGGGTTTATGGATAGGATAAAGATGCCACCGGCCTGACTCAGTTGGGGATATCCTATGGGCCTCATGGGCCCTTGTGGTTCTATTGAATTATTGTTTACACCCATTCTATTTTCTACACTCCCCAACCTGTTTTAAGTAATATGGTTTCATTGAGTGTTTGATTAATAATTATAGTGATAATTATTATAATAGATTAAGGTTATTATTAATTTTAGGTTATAGTACAAGAAGATGATGATCAAATAAAATAATTTTTGGAATAATTCTTTTTATGTAGTGATTATTCTAATTCATTAATATGAGTTTTTTTAATGAAATATTAATCAAATCATTTCTCAATCTAGGATAACTTTTCTTTTTCTTTTTTTAATTAAATAATGGAAGTAGTGAGCTCTTGGGGTCTATCACCCCTTGAATTCTTAGGCGGCCACTCTCGAGGTGCACGCCTTGAGTTGTGGTCGTTTCGTCTTTCATCTTTAAAATTACTTAACTTTGTTTAAACCTTTCAAGGTAGGTAAACCCTAATTCAAACAATAGGCCTACCCTATTTTAACCCACTTACGTCAAATCCAAATTATTTTCTTAAATTAAATCACGAAAGAATCGAGTTCTTGGAGTCGTGCATTCCTCGAATTCGAGAGTGACTACTATTGAGGCGTACGCCTTGAATGGTGTGTCGTTCGAACTTTCGTTCCTAAAATACCTCCTTTAATTATTTGGACAAGTACTCTCACTGTCCAACAAACACTATTTTATAATTAATGGAATGAAAAAGATGTCGTTGGGATCTAGCATTCCAACGATACCCCGACTAGTTGGTTACGAGACTGACGCCTCGTTTATCGAATAGTCGTCATTCCTCCCAAACTAACAACCCATCTAACCTCGTTCCTCGCCTTCGTGCGATCAAGTCTAAACCCTAGTATGTCTCTAAACCATACGTCAAATCCAAACTATTTTCTCGATTAAATTACGAAAGAAGTGAGTTCTTGGAGTATCGCACTCCTTGAATTCTTGAGTAACCACTCTTGGGGCGTACGCTTTAGGTTGTGGTTCGCTCAACCTTTCGTTTATAAAACACGTGCCCTAACTATTTGGATAAATATCTCCCTTGTCCATTCAAAAACAATTTCATAATTAATGGAATGAAAAAGGTGTTGTTGGGATCTAGCATTCCAACGATATCCCGACTAATTGGTTGCGAAACTGGCGTCTCGTTTATCGAGTAGTCGTCATTCTCCCTTAAAATATTCAACCCTTCCAATTCCTTTCTCGCTCTCGTGCGATTGAATCTTTCTTAAACACTAAAGTCCTCGCCCTCGTGCGATTTCTAACCCAAACTATTCCCGAAAGAATAAAGTTCTTGGAATCTCGCATTCCTTGAATCCTTGAGTGACGAGCTCTTAAGGCACGCTCTTAGGTTGCTTGTCAATCACTCTTTCGTTTCTCAGCACAACAACAAACACAATTTCATAATTATTCAAATGAAAAAGGTGTTGTTGGGATCTAGCATTCCAACGATATCCCGACTAATTGGTTGCGAGACTGGCGTCTCGTTTATCGAGTAGTCGTCATTCTCCCTTAAAATATTCAACCCAACTCTCTTCTCTCGCCCCCGTGCAATTGATACTGTCTCAAACACATATTTCGTAATTATTCGAATGAAAAAGGTGTCATTGGAATCTAGCATTCCAATAATATCCCGATTAATTGATTACGAGGCTGACGTCTCGTTTATCGAATAATCGTCATTCTCTATCAAATTACCTAACCAAACTCCTCTCTCTCGTCCCCGTGCGATTGAAACCATGAACCTATTCAAATATATTCTCTAACCAAAACATCCAATGCGATAAACCTAATTCCTCGCCCTCGTGCGATTTCCAGCCCAAACACTCTTAGAAAGAACATTGTTTAGTCCATTCTTTCGCGTATAACAAACTCGAGCTTCAGCCTCCCCTAGCGAGCAGACAAGCCAATGTTTAGTAGTTAGAATGCGACCTAAACACTCGTTCAGTTCCAAACCCTTTTACCCGTAGTTATCCGAACTACGGCTGCTCTGATTTCTCATTTATCAGTGAGAATACGTAGGCACAAGATTGCGATGATCTTGGCGAGCACAATCCCCTATTTTTTCCGTAGTCCCACGAACTACGAATGCTCTGATTTTCCACTTCTTATAAGTGAAGATACGTAGGCACAAGGGCCCCAATTCTTGGCGAGCACCCTATCTTAAAACCACCCATTCCCCCCTATAGGAGAAACCTTAGAAGAAAACAAACAAGCATAACTAACTTTACTCTCGAATCGATCAAGAGGTTCTCGTTGAGTACAACGGACGTAGAGGGTGCTAATACCTTTCCTCTGCGTAACCGACTCCCGAACCTAGAATATTGGTTGCGATGACCATGTTCTTATCTCTCTTAAAGGTTTTATTGATATTTTCCTATTCCATCCTTGGAATGAATAAAGTTTGGTGGCGACTCTGTTTCGAACAGTATTTTCCGCGGCCATCGCGAGGATCGTATTTTTCGAGGTACGACACTATGGTAGTGGAATTAGGGAAATTATTACAACTCCTCATGGCACTCATATCCCGTTCACTTCCAGATTGACATTTCCAGTCACCAACAATGAAGTTGAGTACGAAGCATGTATCATGGGTTTGGAAGAAGCTATTGATTTGAGAATTAAGAATTTGGATGTATATGGTGATTCAACGCTAGTGGTTGATCAAATAATGGGAGAATGGGAAACTCGTCAACCGAATCTAATTCCTTACAGAGATTATGCAAGGAGGTTGTTACCCTTCTTCGGTCGGGTAGAGTTTCACCATGTGCCACGAGCAGAGAATCAGATGGTTGATGCTTTGGTAACGTTATCTTCGATGTACAAAGTGAACTTCTGGAATGAGGCTCCCAGAATAGTCATTTCTCGCTTGGACAGACCTGCTTTCATATTCGCCATTGAAGAGGCTGCTGATGGCAAGCCATGGTTTTACGATATACAGAACTTCCTCAAGAAGCAAGAGTATCCACCAGGGGCTTCGGCTTAGGATAAGAAGACGCTGAGGAGGTTGTCTGGCAACTTTTATCTAAACCCAGATGGTGTGCTATACATAAGGAACCATGATTTGGTGCTGTTGAGATGTGTGGATGAAAAAGAAGCAATGTTGCTTATGGAAGAAGTCCACGAGGGTACTTTCGGTACACATGTCGGCGGACATGCCATGTCTCGGAAACTCTTACTTATTAGCTAACTATGGAGTCAGATTGTTTCAAATTTGCGAAGAAATGCCATAAGTGCCAGATTTATGCAGATAAGATTCATGTACCACTGTTCCCATTGAATGTTATGGCATCCCCGTGGCCTTTCTCCATGTGGGGCATTGATATGATTGGCAAGATCGAGCCCACCGCATCCAACGGCCATCGTTTCATCTTGGTTGCTATTGATTACTTCACCAAGTGGGTTGAAGCAGCCTCGTACGCCAATGTGACCAAGTAAGTCGTAGCCTGATTCATAAAGAAGGACATCATTTGCAGATATGGAATTCCCGAGCAAATCATTACTGAAAATGGTTCGAATCTGAACAACAAAATGATGAAGGAGTTATGCCAGAACTTCAAGATTGAACATCACAACTCATCGACCTATCGGCCGAAGATGAATGGCGTTGTTGAAGCGGCCAACAAGAATATCAAAAAGATAGTGCAAAAGATGGTTGTCACCTACAAAGATTGGCATGAGATGTTGCCTTTTGCTCTTCACAATTATCGTACGAAGGTACGCACATCAACCGGGGCAACTCCTTTCTCGCTAGTGTACGGTATGGAAGTTGTCCTACCGCTAGAAGTCGAGATTCCTTCTTTAAGAGTTTTGGTCGACGTGAAACTTGATGGGGCAGAATGGATAAAAAATAGATTGAATCAGCTTAGTCTGATGGATGAAAAGAGGCTAGCATCAATTGCATATGGTCGGTTGTACCAGAGCCAGATGAAGAAAGCTTACGATAAGAAGGTGCGCCCTCGAAGCTTTCATACGGGTGATCTTGTGTTGAAAAAGATTCTCCCACCACAGTCAGATCAGAGAGGCAAATGGACTCCCAACTATGAAGGTCCATATGTTGTATGAAAGGTTTTCTATGGAGGAGCCTTGTTGTTAGCCACCATGGACGGTGAGGATTTCACATCCCCTGTGAACGCAGACGCAGTTAAAAAATACTTTGCTTAAAAGAGACCCGCTGGACACAAAAAGAAAAGTCCAGGAAAAAATGGGGCATCCCGGCGAACCATAAAAAAGAAAGGGCGGTTCAGGCAAAAGTTAGGGATTGAAAAAGCAAATGACTGCGGTCTGCGTTGGAACTTCATTGCTTAGTGGATTGGGAGAACCTGAGGGCCGTGTTTATCCGAATCAATCTCTTCTGAAGATGAAGTGTCGGGAAAGCGTCAGAGTCAGGCGAGTCATAGAGGGATCAGCTCATGGTGTTTGTCTGTGCCATGTTGCCGACATTTTGTACACTTTTGTATATTTCTGTACATATCTGTATTTTTTTTGTGTAGCTTCCTCTTTTCAGGAGTTGCATCTGTTGTAAAACTTTGCCTATTTACAGGCCATTTATCAATACATATACTATTCAATACTTGATTTGTGTGTTTTATTTTAACTTTTACTGTTTTGTTTGTGAAAGCGCCCAATGTTTTGATAAACTTGCTAACATAAACTTGCAGGCCTTGGCCAATAATTGTTAAAACTTTGAATTAATTGGACAATGTCACGAATGATGACTAAGATGATTCTGTTGGCGTAGGATATCTTGTCTGTTTGTTCGGTGTTGCAGGGTCGTTACCCTTGGGGCAAAAGGTATGGATGAAGTTTGTCCTATTCCCGGCTTGAGTCTATTTCCCCGATCAATGAAGTTCACATCTCTATCCCCAGTGGAGTTTGTATGCGGTTTGAGTGAGTAGGTAGCGTGTACGTGTTCCTTCGGCAGTTGATGCGCATTTAATCCCCACAAGGTGCATGCTTGTATGTACTCCCCAGCGAGTAGTGATTGGATTTGCTCCCCACAGAGTAATTTGCAGCCTGGTTAGGATTTGTTCCCTGGAAGAGCAATCCCCAGCAAATCAAAAGGGGTGGTTTCCCCAGCAGATTTGTTCTTTTTTCATTAGCAGAATGAAGGAATGTTGTCACGTCGGTATTTTCTTTTTAGGAAGCTGGCAAGGGCTCGTTTATCGGCATAAGTCCAATGGTTATTGGCATGAGCAAGTATGTGCTCTATACCCAAAAGAATTAGTGATTCTTTCAACAGGGTTATTTCTCATGCCCCAGCAGGATATTTTCTGTATCTCCAGCATTTATTTTGCTGATTCAGTTCCGTTGCATCTGCATGCGTGCATAGCAACTACCCAAATGCGTATCATTTCCATTTCATATGGAGCATTACGCCATTTTCAAACACATGCATGTGAAACATAGGCCAGGTTATTACCTCTTTGTTTCAGGTGTATCTTCGGAGGTTTGATTTTTTCCCTTAGTATCCAGACCATGTAATTTCTCTTAGCCCGCGTGGTATCCAGACCCCGGCTCATGCTATTCCCCAGCAGTATCTTTGGATCTCAGTGGATTATGATAAGCATTTAGGATAAATTCGTTAGTCCGTTGAGTATCCAGATTCCGGTCCATTCTCAGTTGATGAGGTTTTCCTTTTTCCGTCGAGTATCCAGATTCCGGTAAAGATGGTTGTGGTATTCAGACCATGGTGACTGATGTTATTGTGTTTTTTCCATCGAGTATCCAGACTCCGGTGAAGACAGTGTGGTGTTCAGGTTTTGATAAGTATTTATGATATTTTTCTTTCGTCCGTTGAGTACCCAGATTCCGGTCAATGTCGTTGAGTGTTCAGACTCCGGTTTTTACGTCGAGCATTCAGGCTCCAGTTTCTCCGTTGAGCATCCAGACTCCGGTGAATTTTCAATTCATGACATATTTCTTTTTTCCGTCGAGTATCCAGACTCCAGTAAAGCCAAACTTTGGTAAGTTTTGTGATAGTACTCCTTCTCCGTTGAATATCCAGATTCCGGTGAATTTTTGACTCGTAGTATTTGATTTGGTCCGTTGAGTATCCAGGCTACGATCAATTTTCCGTCGAGTATCCAGACTCCGGTAATTTTTGTATGATGATGATCTCTTTTGTCCATTGAGTATTCAGGCTCCGGTCACTCTCGTTGAGCGTTCAGGCTCCGGTTCATTTCGTCGAGCATCCAGGCTCCGGTTTATTTTCGTTGAGTGTTCAGGCTCCGATGTATTACGTTGAGTATCCAGACTCCGGCCGAGTTCCAATATGTGGTAACTTCTTTTGTTCGTTGAGTATCCAGGCTCCGATAAGATTCCAGTTTATGGTGTGTGTTTTAGTCCGTTGAGTTTTCAGGCTCCGGTCAATTTTGTGTCCTACAGTTGAGCGTTCAGGATCCGGTTTTTATGTCGAGCGTTCAGGCTCCGATTATTACGTTGAGTGTTCAGGCTCCGGCAAATTTCATTGATTCATTTTCTTTGTTGAATATCCAGATTCCGACAATTTGAAATATTTCCCTATTTCAGGATTTTCCCCAAGCAGAGTTACTCATTAAGTTTCTCTTTCCCCCAGCGGAATGTGTTTGTAATCAGAACAGTTATCTCCGGAGATTCTTGTTTGCAGAGTTATTTTCTGCGGTTGGAAAATCTCCGGGTTCTTTGGTATTCAACCGTCTTTTACCTTGATTGTGTGAAAGTCGTTCGCTCTTCACTCATTCAGGTCCAATTCGTTTGAATAGGGGCAGCTGTTGCACCCCAAAATTTGCCCAACCTTTTCTTAACTTGGTTTATGTTTCATTTCATTTCTTTCTAGCATTTGCATTGCATAGCATTTTGCATTGAACATGGGATCAAGAGGTTGTGCATAGCAAGAGGAGTCTACTCAGAGGTTTGAGCCTAAGAAAGGGGTGTTATTCAAGTTTGAATGGTCATCAAGTCATCTAGAAGTGGGAAATAGTCTTGTGAAAGGATTGATGGATGTATGTGGGTTAGCTCCTAGCTTGGAAGCCAGTGCAAGATCATCAGAGGATTGTGAATTCATGATTAGGGATATAAGATGTTGAGAGGGCTCATTGAGTGCTTTGAGAGCCATGTTGGAGCTTATTCAAGTTGTTGTGTGAGGTGGAACAAGCCACAGTCAGGAGAGGTGCATCTAGGGTTTTCATCTGGTAAATCCTCAGTCAATTGTGAAATTGAAGGAGATTAAAACTTAATTCTAAGTCTATATGGTCATGGGATGTTGTGTTAGGATACATGAGATAGCATTTCAAGATCAATTCATCAAGAATCAAGAGTGTGAGAAGTTACTAAGTTAGGGTTCTCAAGGTAAAATCCCCTATTTAGTGCCTAACTTCAAGACCACCTATCTCAAGATACAAGTTTCATCTCAACTTTTGGCCAACATGAACCTTGTAGAGAATGTTCTGATTGGATTTATAGAACTCAAGTTATGATCCAGGCAAGTTACAGGTCATCAGATGAATGTGATTTTGGTCAACAAAAGTCAACCAACTTCCAAGCCATTTTTTACCTAGAAAGATGTTTCTCCTCAACTTTTGGCCAACATGGAAGTTGTATATCTTAGTCTTAGCTTTCCAAAAAGTACTATAAGTCTTTCATCTAATTTGTAGAACTCAAGTTATGAGGTTTGCAAGTCAGGGGTAGTTTGGGAAACTGAGATTATAGGTCATAAAATTATAGGTCCATTTCACCTTCTTGCATGCCTCAAATGGAAATTTGTCCAACATAAAACTTGCTCAAATGGGGTTATTTACTCAACCAAGTATCAAGGGTTCATTGATATGGATGTGAATGAGAGTTGGTTGAAGAAAATCTTACAAAAGGCATTTTAAAGGCATTAAAATGGAAAATTTCAAAATAATTCATATTGGCTCAAAATTATGTAAGCTTGTGCATATTTTGAGTGCATTTGATGTTTTGAGCATATTGGCATTATTAAAATTTCAAGTTGAGTCTCATTTCATGGCCAATTTTTGAGTTGCTTCAAGAATAAGTAACATGACAAACACTAACCATTGAGATCAAACAAGGATCAAATCCTAGCTCTTCACACTCCTCAGGTCATCAGCAAGCAAAATGCATCATTTTGGAGCCAAATTGGTGAAGAATTCGTGCACATGACAAGTAGAGAAAACTCAAATTCCATGGATTTCAATTAGGCTCTTAGAGGATGAAATTGGGCTCAACTTCTTTTCAAATCCATCACATAAAAGCTTTCCATCATGAACAAGTGCTCAGAACACGAAATTGGAGCTAGAGCATTTTGAAAAAGTGGTGAAAATTCAAAATTCGAATTCTGAGAATTAGCAAGTTTCAAGCCAAATTGTGAATTGTAAAAGCTTTATTGAAGTTTGTGGAGTGATTCTGGACATTTTTCTTCAAGCTTAAGCATCAATTGAAGGCTCAGTGGAAGTTATCCACTATGTATTTACAATTCAACCTTACACTCTGAATATGCATTGATTCACTGCCATTTTTACATATTTGAGACCTAGACAACATGTAGATCATTAATATATAAAACAAACTGACATTTGTGTTGATTGTTGGATGAAGCTCAAAAATATTTGGATCTGATATGACTTATTCTTGTGGTGTTTTGCTTGTTTTTTGCTTGATCTGTAACCTCCATAGCACGTAGGTGATTTCTGGACCAATTTGATTAAGTTTGGTGAGTGTTTGTTCTTGGTGCACAAATCTGTTTGGTTTCGATTTGAGCTGGTTGTGAGGAATTAATGGAAATTAAGCATGTCAAGTTGTTGTACATGGAGAGAGGAAGAGATTGGTACCGGTTTGGTTGAATTTGGTGATGTTTGCATCAGAGCACTGTTGCTCTCGTCGGAGAAGACGACCGGAGTCTTCTCCGGCCACCACCTGAAACATTCCCTCCATTTACAGGTTTGAACGAGGGAGATGATCCCTTGGCCATTAGATCTGGCTTGACTTGTGGACTTAGTATGTAGATCCTACGCGTGTGATTCAGTCTGAGAGAGTCAACTAGGTTTTTATGACGTGGCAAGCCTTGGATTGTTGGATCAGAATACTTTCTAAGTGGATGGTGAAGATTAGAGAGTATGGTAGGGTTTAATCAACTGAGAACCACGTAAACCCCAATGAAACGCGCCGTTTCATTTAATCCTCTTCAGCGCATACATGGCGCGCTTTCCTCCCTCAGATCCCTTGACTGGTAGCCTGATCCAGTGGTTGTTGTTTTTCCTTGTCTTTTTATTTTCTTTTATTCATTTTGTTATTTTCTTTTTATTCTTGTTTGAATTTAATTAATTAAAAATAGCTTCAATACCTCAAAAATTCCATAAAAAATATTTTTACAAACCTTGAGATGTCAATTATCTTTAGACATTTTTATTTTATTTTTTCACATTATTTTCATTTTTTAATACAATTAAATAGTGGAGGTGTTTTTAATTGAATTAAATTGTGCATTGTTTGTTCTTTTATTTGTTTCTTACATTTCCTTTGGGTCCAATGAATGAAAATTGATCCTCATATACATGATGAGTTGAAAAAAATTTAGGACCATTTTGCCCCTGGTTGGTTGACTTTAGGGTTGACTTTTGGTGCTTTTCTTTTGACCCTCGATTCTCCCATTTCAAAGTGGTACATCTTGAATATTATTTTCTTTTGATGGTGCTTTGAAGGGATATTTGCTTTGAGCTTTTGGCCTCTGTTTTCCAACATGTTTAGCTACCTTGTGCATTTTATTTGATTATTTTTGAACCATTTTCCTATTTTTTAGGTAACTTGCAAGTCAAGTTACCTCCAAGGAAGGTTCACACAAGCACCTTGACCTAGTTTGATTTGGATATGACATTTTTGGATCCCTTGAACCCTGAATGCCTTTTGTTTCATGTTTTTAACATGTTAAGGATGATGTTGGTTCAATTTTAAGTCATGATATTGTTTCTTCCTTGTTCATTTGTGTGTTTCCTTTTGAGTTTTCAACTTGAACTTCTATGTGATGTTTGCTTGCAATCTTTGTGCTTTTTGCTTGCATCTCCTTTTGAATTGAATTGATATTGCTTTTGGTATTTTATCCTCTTCATCTCTCTTCTATCCAATGACTTTGGAACCTCATTTAAGGTATCTTAGTCCCTCCTGAGAAGGTACTTGAAGTATACCTAAAATGATGGATCCTTGAGGACTCTTTTGTGCTTCCTTTGCACTTGGCTTGTGATGCTTATGGTTGAGTACCTATTATGAGACCCTTGCTGCCCTCATTTGGTTTCCCATCCTCACTTGGTTTTGGGTTTTGTTTTACCTTTCATTTTTGGTTTATTTTTTGTGGTGTGGTAGATGTTGTTTGACTTAGGTCATTTCATCCCACTTTTGGTGTATCTTTGTGTAGTTTGTTCTTGTTCAGTTGATTTCTTCTTGTGCTCTTCTTCTTCTTTCTTTTCTTGCATTTCCATATGCATGCTTGATTGAGATGAGATTGTGGAGGCTACTGCCCCACACTATTTTCCTCCCACTTTCATTCTACTTGTGCATCTTATGTTTGCATTTTCATTTGCATATGCATTCTTATTATCTTGCTTTTGCTTTTTCCATGTTCCCCATAAGTTCTCTAACCTCTTAAGGTTATGATAGACATTAGGTGCCTAACCATGCATGATAACATTAGGTAGTTCCATTTTAAATCCCAACTTTAGGTCCAATTTGCATGATAACTTTTAGGACTGATTAGTCTCCCATTAGTGTTCCTTCTTCTCTTCTCATCTTCAAACCTTCATAAAACACTTAATAAAGAATGACAAATGTTGTACGCTACAAGCCTTAAGCTATTTGGGAAATGATGATTGGGTGGTTGCCTCTCAATTGTCTAGGATGCTAGTATATGTCCTTTGGACGATATACGACACATTCGCTCCTAGATCATAGTCTTTAGTGCAACATGAGTTACAAATCAAATTCAAAACACTTCTTCTCTAAAAAACACAAAAACATTTCAAATCTTTTTCATCCTTCGAGATATTAATCAGGAAATCATTTTCATAAACAAGAGTGTGGTTACCTCTTAGTTCTACCGCAAATGATAACGCCTAAGTCTCCAATGGTCGAGCTGCATACACCAACTACTAGAACTATTCGTTAACCCTACTCGGACTAAAAACATTTGAACCAACCTGTGGTCTTTTTAGCTCGAACTATGTTCGCTCTGATCTTTCATACCAGATGAAAGTACGTAGGTGTAAGACGCGATGTCTTAGCGAGCAACCCTCCCCCCTTTCTTTACCCGTAGTTAGTCGAACTATGTTGACTCTAACTTTCCCATTGCACTAGGGAGTACATAGGCACAGAGCGGCGATGCTCTGCCGAGTCACTTCTCTTTTCTTTTTCTTTTGTCCCTGAGCCTTTAGCTAGATAGTATCAATACACCTCTTTTAGATAGACAACAATGTGTGGATCCCGTCGAGTACGACGGACGTGAGGGGTGCTAATACCTTCCCCTCCCGTAACCGACTCCCGAATTCAGTCATGGTTGCGATGACCTTGTCTTTCCCTTCTCCGTCAGGTTTTTCCGATCGTTTCCTTTCCCTCTCTCTGGGATAAATAACGAAAGTGGCGACTCTTCTATTTTTTTCGTTGGTTGTTTTTCGCAGTTGCGACAGGGGTACATCTGCCTTCAATTCTAACAATAGAATTGAGACCTTATAATATAAATTTAACCTGTTGTAGAATTGTATATACAAGAATTGAATAGCAATCAAACAAATGAACACCTTTGTTGTTGTAGATGTTATCTCCTCTTTCCCCTTGATTCGAGTCGAATCAAGTCCTTCGACAGCTTGTGAATAAACCTCCGATTACAGCTCTATGTTTGAACAGCCTTCCATCTTCAAACCCCATCCCGTCTGATTTCAATTACTCGCGTGTCGAACCCGAAACTCTCCTTCACAATCCTCCGTTTACTGTTACTAAATCGATGGAACCTACCGCTCCTTGATTACCTTTACTCGACTGAATATGTGTTGAGAAGAATCGTGCAAAAACCCCCAAATTCATAGAGTATTGGAGGACAAAACCCTAAAGGTTTTATTCAAGAAAAACCTGTCAATTCCTCAACCCAAACCGGATTACCCAATCAGCGGCTTCGAGCGTTATCACCTTTAACAATGCATAATGCACAACAAAGATTATTGTGTGTGATTGTTGTGGTATGTTATGAAGAAGATGAAGATGATGAGAACTGAATTGACATCTATTTCACTTTTCTTGTTTTTATCTATCACAATGAATATTTGAAGTGAAAAGAGCAACTGAATATTTATACTAGACAAAACTGTTATAATTGATAAAACCACTTTTCAAAAAATAATAGGCAAATCAGGAAATTAGCATAAAACAGCGAGTGGTCGACCCATGCAGAGTGCAGGGTCAACCTGAGCTAACCCGAGGAAAATAATTGTGCAAAACACACAGTCATGCGTTGACCGGAACAAGGCATGCATCGACGCATAGCCTGAATTTTTTATACAAATGGAAATGCCAATAGTATGTGTCGACCGATAGGTCGACCATACCTAACCCGAAGAAAATGCAAAAGGTAGACACATTTCATGAATCAACCGGAGCAAAATTTTGGTCGACTCATAGACTTGAAATTTCAAAAAATGCCTAATTTCATACTCTTGATTCTCTTAGATGATACCTATGATAGACCAATGAATTTTAACTCATATGACGCATATTTTGGCAACTCTATATGCAACACCCGAGATATTTTATGCAAGCAAATAAATCATGAGAAACATGGTATGCTCATGCAACATGGTGATAACACCCAACATCGATTCTTCTATGAAGCTAGGTTTTGACATCACTGAAACACGCATATCTTGTATATGAGGCTTTTCCCTCACAATATATACTCAGAGGAAGCTTACAAACCTTACTTTGAATCTTAGCATGTTTATTTTTTTTTTGAACTTTTATTGAAACTAAAACTATATTGAGTCTTAAAATCAGGGGGAGCTTGCAAACTTCACTTTGTAAATTTAAGTTGAAGAGATAATTTTGAAAGTATAAAACTTAGAGGGAGCATACAAACATATCTCTGAAGTTTTATAAATTTGATTATCCAAGCAAAAATACATGGATAATCAAATACATGGATTTGTCATCATTAAAAAGGGGGAGATTGTTGGAAAACGTTTGGTTCTACAACTATCCTTAAGTTTTGATAATAAAAAAGTGTACAGAATAATTTTATACTCTAACTATTTTGCTGAATATGCAGAATATTGGAAACAGACTTTGACTCTGAAGATGTCCAAACTCTGAACCAAAGGATAAAAGTGTGTGTACAAACAAGTAAACTCTAATTTATCAAAAGTCAATGTTTCTAAACATAAACCATCCAGACAGGCTCTGATAAAAATTTCTAACTACAAGTTTATGAAAGTCTCAGAACCCAGTATTCCAAAAACTCTAAAGTCTCACCAAAGTTCTGAAGGTTGGGTTAAACGTTGTTTGATGTGATAGAAGTACAAAATTAAATCTGCTTTGTATGTAAAATATTGTACTATTTACCAAAAAAGTCTTCCACGACCCATCATCCTCACTAACTATTGACTACAAGCGTCACTCTAGTGTTGCATATGAAGTGACCTTCATGCAACGTTCACATAGAGGATCTTCCATTTTCACCTTTTAATAAGTGGTAAATTGTAGTGATTTCAAGTGTAAATAATTGGCACTTATCAACTTAATGATACCAATAAACCTTAACTTTAGTGTATATTTTATGTAGTTTACATTATATTGTGTAATATGCATAATCATGTACATGTATTTGATTTTAATAGTTTTTCTCTCATTTTTGTAGGTATACAAGTAATGATATTTTTCCATTGTCTTATAGAGCAATGAATAAGCATTCTAACGCTTCTGGTCGCGCGTAAAACGAAGTTATGGTCGAAAAAAGTTCTGAGTTTGTTGTCATGTTTGCTGTGCGAACTGGAAGCGAGCGAGCGAGCCAACAGTTCGCCCAGCGAACCTAAGGAAAACAAAAATTGCCTAGAAGCATGGAAAAACACCGTTTTAGGAAGTAGCTATGTTTGGTATGTTCGCAGTGTGAACCGGAGTTCGCCCAGCGAGCACGGGAACCTATTTTTTCCTATAAAGTCACATTTTCAGATTTTTTTTAGGTCATCTTTTGGGAACCTTTAGACCCAATTGATCAGAACCATATTCTTTAGTAGTTTTAGCTTAGAATTAACACATGGGTGATGCATCTAGATGATACAGAGCCAAATCATACTTCAATTGGAGATGACATATCGTGAGAAGTTCAATCGGAGATGACAAACCGTGAGACATTTGTTCTTCTTCCTTCTTCTCTTTGTATTTTTTATTGTGTTGGGTTGTTTTATGTATGTTTACTTAGATTGTATGTTCATCTATGGATCTTTGTATAAAACCTCTTTTACAAATCTTAATCGATGTTATCTTTGATTTAATATATATCTTAATGGGTTTGGATCGCTGTAGACATATGCTTTTCAAACTCGACCTAAGATGATGATCTATTGGCTATGAGAAATGGTCTAAATATTCACGCGTGTGTGTCGGAGCTTAATGCTCTGTATTGTTTTGTCGTCCGAGATATCACCTTCGAAAGAACGCGATAGATCTCTCAGACTTTGTGTTAGACATAACCTCCATTTGTGAGCGATATGTGGGAGTTTTGGCGAGTATTAGGGTGAGTGCATTTGATCGATAGGTTTTTTCTTATACATGATAGGTATAAGGAAATGCAACTCCTGATGAGTTTCTCCTTTCTAAAGAATGTATTTATTTATTTGTTTTTATGCTTTTATTTCTGCATATTACCCTTGGAGAACCATTTCAAACTCAAGCTTAAATACGTGAAGATTGTCGAACGACATTCTTTCCCTCGAGCCGATCCCTGTGGAGACAACATAAATTTCAGAGGAAACTCTTCCGAAAATAATATTGTTTGCTTGTTGCTTTACCGCTTCAACACCTTTCAACGAATCAATTTGCTTCTATTCAAAAGGTCTTGAAGAAAAGAAAAAAAATTGATACAAACGCACTGAACATTCACCAACGCTTACACTCAAGATACATGTACATATAAGTAAGAAGTATTTTTCACACTTATACACTTAGAATAGAAACTCATTAAATATTCTTGTTAAGTGTAATACTTTGTTTAAACTGCTTATTAAGAAGCAAACTCTGTAAACACAAAAATTATTATCATAACTCTAATTGTATTACTCAAGCAACTAGGTTGGTCAGGCTCTTGAGAAGTCAGTGACAGGTAGTCATTGAGGATTAAATCTCCTAAAGCGATCAGGCTGGTCAGGATCTTAAGGAGTCAGGGACCGTCAGATTTCTTACGGGACCAGTTGTGTCAGAATTGTTAAGAAATCAGTGACATGTTGTCATTGCTTTTATAATAAGTTTGATTATTGGATTAAGTCCTTTTTTAAGGCGAAATCACTTTGGTGAGTAGACTGGACGTAGCTTTGTTAACAGCGAATCAGGATAAAAATACTTGTGTTTTTATCTTTATCATTATTCTTGTTGTTTGATTTATTAGGTGCCGAAAGTTTTTTAATCTAGAAACTCAATTCAAACTCCTTTTTCTTGTATTTCTTGCACCTTCAGTATCCACATCGGCCTAAGCGGGTCATGCATCAATTCGGGTTTCTTCAATTTATTCTAAGACATCTCTCTGTGTTAGCTCCTCTAATAGTCAACCGAAGAAATTTTAATGTTATACTAAATGATTTTTATAACCATTTGGTACTAGAGGATGTACACAATGATTCTATAATGTGTCACATCCTTACATGACACACGATGTTTCAGGAGCACCACCTAAGTTAGTTCATCAAGAGATATTGGAAGAGGATCAGATTAGGGATGACACGCTCATGACGTGTTGTCAGTCTATCAGCGTATTATGACACTTGCGAGAGATGCCCTAGTGAGACAAAATTTTAAGGAAGACAATTTTTGTATGACAGGACCATCTTAGCCAAAGCACAAAATGCCTTGCAGTACATGAGACTGAAGAAAAACATGGGGCTTAAATATACATAGTTCATTTTTATTTGCATTTTTGTGATAATTGTATTATTTGTATTTGTTAAAACAAACTACTTATCACAGTAACTTTTTCTATTAATTGATTAATGTTTGAATTGTATTATTGTTCGAATTTATATATGACATTTTTGAATTACACTAATTATATAGTGTTACAATATCTTTAGTATAAATGGTCTAAAATATAAATTGGCATAAGAAACATCAATTTCAAAACATACTTTTTGTTTGGAACTGATGTTTTTAGTTCTGAGGACTTTTTTCAAAAATGCACTTTAAAAATACCCATTGAAGTGTGCAAAAATATCTCTTCCATCAACTTAAGATGCTTATAGACTCATTATGCAAAAATTACGGAGATGCATCTTTGTCTCCCTTTTATACATGTTCTGGTCTGGGCCCAGCCTCGTGGTCCAGCCCAATAACGCACAGGGCCCATTAAGTGGACTAGCCTGACCGGGCACACACCCCCATAGGACGGGCAGGGCACGCTCCCCGCCGGTATGGACGGCACATCCTGTAGCGTCTTCAACGCCCCCTGTGTCGGCCGAACAGGGCACCCCCGGTCCATCGAGCAAGACCCTTGGTTCTTCCACGTCCTCGTGTGCTCCCCTCCGCGGGGAGAACAACGCCCTCCGGGGAACCTCGCGAGCTTCCCTCCACGGGGAGAACAACATGCCCGACGCGCGTTCTCCACGTGCTCCCCTTCGCGGGGACACGTCAGCAACCAACTCCCCACCTCCGAAAGAGCAGGTCAAACCCACTTTCCGAAGATCAAGGAGCAGTTGGACTAGGGCAAAGACCACGTCTTGGTCTTCACTACGCCACGTAAGCCCTAGCAGTCACCTGGGTTGGGCCTGGCAATCCAGCCCAACGCAAGTGACCGTTGGCCCAGCGCTGGGGTCTTTCTATAAATACCCTCTTCCTCAAGAGGGTCAGGTAACTCACTCCTTACCCACTTTTTGTACTTTGCTCTCACTCTGCCCAACTCCTCACTTTGGCATCGGAGTGTTTTGCAGGTACACCCTCCTTCTCCTCCTCATCATCGGTGAACAGGTGGCAGTCCAACAGCGTGTGGCCAGTCCATGATCCCCTTCTGATCAGGTCAGAACAGTGGCGCCGTCTGTGGGAAAAGAAACTTCCCCGTTACTCCGAGCAGAAAACCAAAGTTTCACCAACACTCCACGATCATGGCTAGCCCACACCGCGAAGACACTCCACATGACTTTGTGCTCAACGTCGTTACCAACGGAAACAAGCAGATGGAAACGTCGCGTCCGGCGAAAATTGATGAGAGAGACGGCCAAACTGCCTCGCTGTCGTCCGCAGAGCGGCTCCTCCAGGCCGACCACCGGCCCCCGAGCCCGGCAGCATTTCAACCCGTTCCCATCCCGGCGGGAGCAGACCCAATGGTGGCCGCCCTCTTTGCGGCCATCAACCAGACGAACCAGTTGTTATTCCAGCAAAACGTGAGAATTGGAGAATTGGAGCGTGTCGGCCCTCCGAGGTCCCCCCCGCGGGAAGACCAGAACGGAGGCTCGAGAAGCCCCTCACCTCGACCCAGAAATCGCCGACCGCGGCTGGAGAGACACCGCACACAGATAGTGCGAGAATGCACCAGGTCTCCAGCAAGACAGGTTCGCGAGAGGCACCAGAACACTGCGGCGATCCCGGCCAGGGATCCTCGGGGCGAAAACCCAAGCAGGAGGTCGAGAACCCGAAACCAGGAGCCTATTCTGAACGGCTCGTCTCCCCATCGGTCCCCGGCTCCCAGCGACGAGGACGATTACCGCACCCCGTTGTCCCGAGAAATCATGGCTGCCCCCATACCCCAAGGGATGGAGAAGCCCCCGACGCTATCGACGTACGACGGCACATCCGACCCGGACGATCACCTAGAGGACATCGAAGCCATGCTCGATTACCGAAACGTCCGGGGAGCTATCAAGTGCAGGCTATTCCCGACGACTCTGAGGAAAGGCGCCATGACCTGGTACAAAAGTTTGGAGCCCGAATCAATTACGTCGTGGAGAGTCCTGAAGGACCTATTCTCCAAACACTTCACGGCGTCCCGGCGCCACCCAAAGAAGGAAGCCGTCCTCGGGGCGATAATCCAGGGCCCCGACGAACCTCTCCGAAAGTACATCGAAAGATTCACTCGGGAAGCAGTGCAAGTGACAACGTCAGACGAGATGAAGCGCTACTTAATGGAGCAGGGTCTACGCCACGAATCCAAGTTCTACGAGGCCGTAGGCATACACCGGCCAACCTCTCTCCAGGATTTCCTCGACAGAGCCGCGCATTACATCCGATTCGAAGAAACACAAGCGGCCAACTCCGCTCGAGACACCCGAGACAGGGAGGCCCCTCGCGGGCACCGAGACGACGGAGCCTCGAGCCATCGACGGGGAGGGGACCGCCGTCGCGAAGATCTCCCCCGTGATCCCCGCAAACAACGCGAACCACGCGGCCCTGCCGACCGATTCACAGAGTACACGGCCTTAGTCGCTTCCCGCGAGCGCATACTGGCCGAATGCGCCAAAACCGAATTCGTCTAGGGAGGTGTCCGTTTTCCGCGACCGACACCCCCCAAACCCAATGTGGACAAATCAAAATACTGCCGATTCCACAGGAGCCACGGGCATGTGACCGAAGACTGCATCCATCTCAAGGACGCGATCGAAATTCTGATCAAGGACGGTCACTTGAAGAGATACACCCGGGGAGGCGAACCACCAAGGCAAGAGGCCTCAGAGGCCAAGAAAGTCGAGGAACTCCCCTCTCCAGAGGACAACAGCAGGCTCCAGGTCGCACTTTGTGTCAGCCGCCCCGAGGATTGGTTCGTGGACAGAGAATTCGGTCTTCCCGAAGGACCCGACCTAATCGGCGAACCAATCCGACCAACCAGCCGATGGGAGTACTTCGCTAGAGCCATGGTCATCTCAGATGGAGCCACAAGGAGCCTGTCCATAGGATCAGTGAAGAGAAAGTTCGACGAACTTATCGCGAACAACTCCGGAAAAATGAGCACGCTCGAAAAATTCCAAGGTCGATCCAATCCGATCACATTTTACCTCGAGGAACTCCCCGGGGGATCCCCCAACTCCAACATTCCCCTGCTCATACGTGCGCGGATGGTGAACTTCGACGTCAGGCGCCTCCTCGTCAACGGGGGAAGCTCGGTTGACATCATGTACACGCACCTATTCACAAACCTCCAACTCGACGAGTCCAACCTTTCCCCCTACGTAGGCTCCGACCTTCAGGGGTTCAACGGGACGACGACGAGACCTTGGGGATACGTAGAACTAAAAGTCACCTTCGGAGAAGAGGAAACGACCAGGGAAATCAGCATCCGCTTCCTAGTCATCGAGTGCCCGTCCCTCTATAATTGTATCCTGGGCAGAACAACGATATCAGAACTCACCGCGGTACCCTCCACCGTCCACCTGAAGATGAAGTACTACACAAAACGGGGAGCCGTGGTGACCCTTAACGGAGACATCGAGGCCGCCCGAAGGTGTTTTGAGGCCGCACTGAAAGGTTTAGACTCCATCGCTCCAACGACCAAGAGGGCAACTCTAGTCGTTGCACCGAAGGCCAAACCAAAGAAGCTGATCGGATCCGTGGACCTCGACAGCCGCTTCACCGGGGAGCACGACCCCGAAATAAAGACCAGCGAGGTCAACGGGCAAACCTCCCACCCAGCCCGCCCCATCCCGGACGGAGACTTCGAAATCATCACACTCGGGGAAGACACGAGCAGAACCGTGAAGATTGGCGCCGGACTCCCAGACCTCACAAAAAGACAACTTCAAGCCTGCCTCCGCGAGAACGCCGACCTCTTCGCCTGGAGCGCCGCAGAAATGCCCGGACTCGACCCTGAGGTCGCCTGCCACCAGCTGTCCATCAGCCCAACCGCGAAAGCCGTTGTCCAACGTCGACGTCGCCAATCCCCCGAAAAATCGGCAGCAGCCGAAAAAGCTGTAAAAGACCTCCTAGAGGCAAATTTTATTTCGGAAGCCCGGTATTCCACCTGGCTGTCCAATGTTGTACTCGTTAAAAAGAATAATGGGAAATGGCGCATGTGTGTTGACTATACTGATCTCAATCGGGCATGTCCTAAGGACGCCTACCCCCTCCCCAACATCGACAAGCTCGTCGACAAATCCGCGGGCTTCAGGCTCTTGTCCTTCATGAACGCTTACTCGGGGTACAATTAGATCCCGATGGCCGAGCACGATAAACAGAGCACGGCCTTCATGACGGCGTCGGGCAACTACTACTACAATGTAATGCCCTTCGGCCTAAAGAACGTCGGGGCCACGTACCAGCGAATGATGAACAGTGTCTTCCAAGACGAGATCAGCGACATGCTCGAAGTATACATGGACGACATGATCGTCAAATCTTGCACCGAGGACGACCACACGGCCCACCTCAGGAAGGTCTTCGAGACCGCAAGGGCATGCCGAATGCGCTTCAACCCGGAGAAATGCACCTTCGGTATCCGCGCCGGTAAGTTCATCGGCTACTACTTGACCGAACGGGGGATCGAAGCCAATCCAGACAAATGCCACACCTTCTCGGATATCGCCACCCCCACCATGAAGAAGTCCATCCAATCCCTCAACGGCGTGCTCGCCTCCCTTTCCCGGTTCATTGCCAAGTCCTCCCAGCACACCCTCCCCTTCTTCAAACTGCTCAGGAAGGAAACCAAGTTCGAATGGACGGACGAATGCGAGCAAGCCCTCTGCCACCTCAAACGCGTCTTGTCTGAACCACCAGTGCTGACACGTCCCGTGCCGGGCGAAACCCTATACCTCTATCTGGTCGTGGCCATCGAAGTCGTCAACGCCGTCCTCGTCAGCAAAGCCGGGGAGGGCCAAAAGCCCATCTACTTTACTAGCAAAGCCCTCCACGGCTCCGAAATCCGATACCAACTGATCGAGAAGGTCTCCCTAGCCCTCATCACCGCAGCACGACGACTCCGACATTACTTCCTCGCACACACCATCGTGCTCCGCACCGATCAGCCCATCCGCCAGCTCCTCGGCCGTCCCGACATGGCCGGACGCATGCTGAAATGGTCACTAGAACTCTCTGAGTTCGACATCACCTACAAGGGCCGGCACGCCATCAAAGCTCAAGCCTTGGCAGACTTCGTCGCCGAGATGACCCCGCCACCCGATCCCACCACCAGGAGCCACATCTAGACCATTTTCGTGGACGGCTCCTCCAACTCCACGGGAAGCGACGCCGGCATCGTCCTCGACAACGACGAAGGCACCCTCATCGAAGTCTCCCTCACGTTGGCCTTCCCGACGACTAATAACCAAGCCGAATACGAAGCATTTCTCGCCGGACTTCGCTTGGCATCTGACCTCGGGGCCAGAGACATCCGGATCTACACAGATTCCCAGCTAGTCGCCTCGCAAGTACGAGGGGAATATCAAGCGAAGAACGACAACCTCGCCGAGTACTTAGCACTCATCACCGAAAAACTGCGAGGTTTCAACACAGCGGAGATTCAACACGTCCCGCGCGAGCAGAATACCCGCGCCGACATCCTCTCTAAGTTGGCAAGCACCAAAAAACGAAGCGGCCACAAGTCGGTCATCCAAGAAGTCTTGTCGCAACCGAGTACCTGAGCGACCACTACCCTTCTCGACATCAATTCCATCGGGGATACTGACTGCTGGATGACCCCACTCCACGCCTACCTCAGCACCGGCCACCTTCCGACCAACCCCAAAGAAGCCAGCGTAACCAGACGACGAGCCTGCTCGTACGTTCTCCTCGAAGGAAGGTTGTATCGCCGAGGCTTCGCGATCCCACTCCTCAAATGCATAGATAAATCCCAGAGTGCAACCTTCCTAGAGGAAATCCACGAGGGAATCAACGCGCAGCACCTCGACGGAAGATCCCTAGCACGAAAGGCTCTACGAGCAGGCTACTACTGGCCCTCGATGCAATCGGACGCGAAGGAACACGTCAAACGATGTGACAAATGCCAACGACACGGGGACATGCACCTCGCCCCCCAGCCGAACTCACATCCCTCTCCTCCCCATGGTCGTTCGCCTGGTGGGGGCTGGACATCCTCGGGCCCTTCACCCTAGGGTCCTATCAGAACAAGTACCTCATCGTGGGCATCGACTACTTCACCAAATGGATCGAAGCCGAAGCTCTGGCCAAAATCACGACCCACAACATACTCTGATTCTATAAACGAAACATCCTCGCCAGATTCGGAGTCCCACTCGCCATCGTCACCGACAACGGCACACAATTCACAGACAAAAACTTCTGCGACTTCGTCACCAAGCTCGGAACCAAACACCACTTTACCTCGGTCGAGCACCCTCAGACAAACGGCCAGGCAGAATCCACGAACAGGGTCATACTCAGGGGAATCAAACGACGACTCGGTGATGCAAAACGAGCATGGGTCGAAGAGCTCCACAGCGTCCTTTGGGCGTACCGCACCACCCCCCACTCAACCACGGGGGAAACCCCATTTCGCCTCACGTATGGAACCGAAGCCGTGATACCTGTCGAAATACGCGAACCATCCAGATGAACGGAAGCTCCCCTGGACACCGACGACAACGACGGCGCACTACGAGAGGAGCTCGACCTCGTCGAGGAAATCCGCTCAGGAGCAGCCCTCCGAGAAGCCCGGCTGAAACAACAAGTACTACTTCACCACAACAACAAAGTCCTAAAACGCGACATTTAAACTGGCGACTTAGTTCTACGCAGAAACCAAAAAGACTCCCACGAAGGCAAATTGGCTGCGAATTGGGAAGGCCCTTACCGCGTCCGCGATAAGACGGAGCACGGGGCCTATTACCTCGAAAACCTGCACGGTGAACAACTAGCTCGACCATGGAACGCCGCGAAACATAAGCGGTACTACAATTAAAACACTGCCCGCGACGACCCCTCGTCCCGGCCACTGGGGGGCGACACGGTACCACCGCACTCCCACGCGTCCACTAGCGACCAGAGAAAAGCAAGCCCTCCCTCTTGTGTGCACGGGCAAACGGCCTCGCTCGGTGAGGAACACCTCGACCGAGACTTCTCACCGCTGTACCAAAACCGGCAAGACGCCCAGCTCGCGATGGGACGTCCACGCCACGGGGAGAACTACCCCCAAAACGGCCCGGCCACATCACCGCCCAAACCGGCCGGTTCCCTTCATCGTCGGTAACAAGTTTGTCGAGCTAACACCCGGACAGGCCCGAAAAGCATACCAACACATGCACATCGAACATCATTCAAGCAAACAAATAAATACGAAAATAAGACGAGCATAAACATCATGCGAATACCGAGCGCACACTTAGAAAATTCTCAAAAAATATATTAAACAAAAGCGGACACCAACCCAGTAGTTAATATTACACGAACAGGGGCGCGCAGGCCCAACAAAGAAAAACAAGTTACAAAATGTCGGCACGCAGGCCAGAAAACTATGAGCACGCAGGCCCGGGAACCTATGCCACCTCGCCCTCCTGATCAGCAACCACGGGGACCTCCTCGGGAACGACAAGCTCAGGGTCGACCACCTTCCCGCCGACGATCTCATGATACGGCCCAATCCCATCCACGACCAGCGCGATGCCGGGGTTGACAACTTGGATCTGCGCAACGACGCTCTTGAACCCGACCTTGACAGCTTCTAAACAATCGCCTTCCAACACCTGAATCCGGGCGCCCAGATCAGCACGCGTGATCAACCGCTGGTCCTCCTCAGTCTCGTCCTCGACCGGACGAAGTGCGCTATCCAGGACTTCCATACGAACTTTCAGCGCCTGCACCTCGGCCGTCGCCGCCCCCAGCTTCTCCTCCATCGAGGTCACCTTCTCCTCAGCGTCCTCCGCTCGCTTGCGTTGCTCAGCAGCATCTTTCTGACTCTTCTCCAGCTCCTCGGTAAACTTGGCCAGGCGCGACTGCATGAAGGTAAGGTCCCCCTGCAATTTGGACAGCTCAGCGGCGGAGCAGCCCTCCTCGTTCAGGACAAGGGTCAAATCCTCCACCAGGATACGTCGACGAGACTCTCGATCAGCTTCGCGGACAGCCTTCACTTCCCCAGCAGAGACGGTGGGAGACCGGGCACCATGAAAATAGCCCGGGTGTTGATGGCACGGCGGAACGACGTAACCCTCCTCGGTCGAGCCGGTCGTCAGATCAATCAACCCGCGGGGCTCCTCGGATCTCGGCCTCTTCGCAGCTCCCTAGGACGTAGGAGACTGACTCCCCTAGGGAGAAGAAGACGAACTCTGGCCTCCCGGCGTCACGACCTCCTGCCCGACCAGTTGACTCACCCGCGTCTTCGGGACCACGGCGTTCCTTGAGGCGCGCAGCTTCTTCACTCGCTCCTCGACGAAAGACATGTTCGCTGCAAAAACAGACAAAGAGTTAGCAACGGTCAAAATATACGATCACAGGAAAAAAGAAACATCCCTACCTAGATATTCCAGAGCATCCGCCCCCGTGGCGCAACCGAGCAGGGTCTTAGTGTTAATCATCCTCTTCTTGGTTCGCACGTTCCCCTGCGCATCGAGGATGTACCGACCATCGGGCGTCACCAGTTTCGACGGGGGAAGATCCTGCACGAAGGCAACTATTTTCATATACGCGGCCATATCCTTCTCGTCGAGAGTCCCTGCCCGTACGATATACCGGTCAGTACCGCGGTTGAAGTGCTCCGAGGTCCACAATAAATGTACCTTGGGGAGCCACGCGAGGAACCGTTGGCCGTCTACCATTCGCTCCCCTTCAGTGAAAAGAGTATCCGAGCCTTCCTGAGTGATCGGTTTCACGAGGAAGAACCGACCCTTGAAATCTCGAACGGAATCGCTGTACGTCTTGAAGAGCTTGGTCGGCTGCTTAAACGAGACCCATCCCTGACGGCCGTTCACCGACTGGCGCTGCAGGTGGAAGATGCGAAAAAACAACGGCACCGTGGCCTCCACCTCGAGATAAAAGCACACCACCTCGAAAGCACGGATAAAGGCCAGAGCGTTAGGGTGCAGTTGGGACGGGGCCAAACGTAACCAATCGAAGAGGCCCAGATGGAAAGCGGAGAACGACAATCTGAGCTGAGCCTCTTTGAAGTAGAACTCATGCATGGGAAACATCTGCCGCCCATATCGCGAGCAGATGCGATGGTGCTCATTCGAGCGATACACCTGCCAGTGCTGCGGCTCCCCTTTGGGCGTGTCCTCGATGGTAGCGTAGACATCGGACGCGTCGGCCACGAAGCAGAATGGGGTGGACAACGGCTCTTCGGCCACCCACTCCTCCACGGGGAGGACGCGCTCGTCGAAATCCGGGACCTCGGGTTCATTATCTTCGACCATCGTCCCCGGTACCAAGGCCGACATCTACACCTGAAAAGCAGAGGACAACGGTGAATTCGATAGCCAAGATCAAATTCACCCTTCCACCGCAGGTCAAGTGAAAGGGCGACAAAGGCGGGAGAACGACGAGCGAGTAGGCGCTCCCCGCCGCTCCTCCACGGGGCATTCAAAGGTCAACCTACCATCCCTCCTCGGGATATTTATCGGAAAGGGCGCACATCCCCGGGGCGTTCATCGGAGAAAATCCCCGTCCTCGGGACATTCACCGGAACAACCAATTCTCCCCGGGGCATTCATCGGAACTGACCCAAAAAACCGCCAGATATGGCGGAACTCGCGTCTCTCCTCGGGACATTCATCATGCCCCGACCACAGACCCTAAGTAAACGGCGGAAATAAAAGGAGAAAAGAGAGAAACTCACTTGTAACGGCGGCGAACGGGAGGAAGAACTAAACGGCGCAGCGGCGATCTACAGCGACGGCGGACGAGCAGAAATCTCAGAGCTTCGCAGGTAAGACAGCAAGGTGGAAAGTAGAAAAATGAGCAGGGACCCCCATATTTATAACCTGGCGCGGGACTCGAAGCGACACTAGGCTCTTAAATGACCTAGGGTAGCCGCCCCTACTACCACTTAACGTACGACACGTGGCGGTAACCTGACAGTCGCGTCCTTTCACATGCCTTTGCCCCGCTCTACCGACGACGAGGAGACCCTCGCGCAAGCGCACGTTCCACCGAGCACAAACCCGACGAACCTCCCGCTTCGCTACCTCTCTCCCCGACGCAGCGACCTTAAATCCTCGCTCTTTCGCCACAGAGCTTCGACTTGGGGGGCTCCTGTTCTGGTCAGGGCCCAACCTCGCGGTCCAGCCCAATAACGCACAAGGCCCATTAAGTGGACTAGTCTGACCGGGCACACACCCCCATAGGACGGGCAGGGCACGCTCCCCGCCGGTATGGACGGCACGTCCTGTAGCGTCTTCAACGCCCCCTGTATCGGCCGAACAGGGCACCCCCGGTCCATCGAGCAAGACCCTTGGTTCTTCCACGTCCTCGCGTGCTCCCCTCCGCGGAGAGAACAACATGCCCGTCGCGCGTTCTCCACGTGCTTCTCTCCGCGGGGACACGTCAGCAACCAACTGCCCACCTCCGAAAGAGCAGGTCAAACCCACTTTCCGAAGATCAAGGAGCAGTTGGACTAGGGCGAAGACCACGTCCTGGTCTTCACTACGCCACGTAAGCCCTAGCAGTCACCTGGGTTGGGCCTGACAATCCAGCCCAACGCAAGTGACCGTTGACCCAGCGCTGGGGTCTTTCTATAAATACCCTCTTCCTCAAGAGGGTTAGGTAACTCACTCCTTACCCACTTTCTGTACTTTGCTCTCACTCTGCCCAACTCCTCACTTTGGCATCGGAGTGTTTTGCAGGTACACCCCCTTCTCCTCATCACCGGTGAACAGGTGGCAGTCCAACAGCGTGTGGCCAGTCCGTGATCCCCTTCTGATCAGGTCAGATCAATACAAAAATGGAATAGATTACTCACTTATTAAGTGACATTGTGTAATTAAAGTGCATCCTGATATATACTTCCCAAGTTTGGCAAGGGTATTTTTGGGTTTTCAAATGGTGATCCTTCACATGGAACCCCTTTAATATCTGGCCCTGATTGTAGATCCATTACTAAGGTAACAAATGGCCCAATATTTTTATTCATGCCTTTCAATTAATTGTCAATTAGCTTAATAATTTGAATATACTCAATTTTCCTTATGGTTATTGACATTCCTGCAAATGTACCGTGGCAGACAGGAAGGAAAATTCTTCAAAAGCGTGTAACAAAACTCCTTACACACATTATTTAGGTTAGACTCATTGATGCTGTTAGCAGCCTCATAACTCTTCCAGTAAACAATGCAGTGTATGCTATACAGAGTCCATATTACTTACAAGTATACAAAGCCCATATACTTACAAGTAGAATAGTGATACATTCAAACTATCATGTGTGACAGTGATAACATAACACAACACGTTGCTGATTGGTAAATTTGTCACTTTCACAGTAACTCCTATTAATGAGCGTCCATTGCTTAAACAATGAAGATGGTTCCATGAATACCTGTATTCATACACAACATAACATAACATGAGTATTGCTTGCTATATGCACGACAATTTACTTAATAGATTTATAACTAGATGGAAAACAAAGATCAAATTGTATATTGCAACGTATGCAAAATATATGCTAAGCATCAATAGAATTGACAGTGATACTAGAGAACGCTAGGAATATATATACCTTCACTTAGGCTTTTACTTATTTACTTCCTTCTGGCAATGTAATCAATCTTGTAGTTGAATCATACACCATTTCAGTTGCACAGCTGATTCAGATGTTAATTTCGATAGTTAAATTATTGTTATACCATTAATTAAATTAGTTTAAGCGATTCAGGATAAGATAGAAATCATATGAAACTGTAATGGTTAGTTACTCCGGTGTAGTTTTGGTACTTACTCGGAACATTTGACTTTGTTGTTGGAACCACCACTTGAAATTGACAGTATGGTTCCAAAGAAGGAGGTATTTTCAGTTCCGCAGTTTGGACATGGACCCTTTAAAAATTAAATAATCAGTATATGTAGCAGTTCAAGTTCAATGTAATCTACAAACTAGTATTAAAAAATTCATACCTTTAAAATCACAAAATCTTTAATAATGGCTCTTGTTAGTGATAGAGCTAGATATACAATGAGAGGAACAGCCGCAAACCAAGTGAAAATGAAACTAAAGGGCTCCGGCAGCTGCACTCAACAATCCATAATAATAAAATAAGTTATTGAGATTTAAGAGGCAAAATCCAAAGGTGTAAAAGTAAACTGCTTCTTGAGATTTAAGAGGCAATAGATTGTATGAAAGGAAAGGACTTTAAGAATGAAACTAGTTTCAGATGCTATAAGTGATTTCTATTTTCTAGGTACCAGTTTGATATTCTAGGTACAAGAACAAACATACCTCCAGCAAGTAAGTGATTTCAAATCCCGTCAGATCATCAAGGAAGAAGAACCTATGGGATAACAGAACGAAAATTAAAGGAAAAATAGTGAAGACCTAAGTACAAACATTAAAATCAAATAAACTTAAATGTTCTTAAGTCCAATCATCGTTTGGGATGAAACCTTTTAAAAAGGATAAATGATAAAAAGTGAATACTGATATGAGGATAATAAAATAGAGAAAAGCAGGTAGAATATTACATAAGGTAATAGATGAATGGTTATGTAAAAACAAGCATATATTTGTCATTTATTGCATTCCTTTCAATCCCATAAGTAATAAATATAATGAGTGAGACATTATTTATTTCTTGGAATCAAACATAGGAAAGAATGATAAATACTAGTACATTAGGCCATATCTACAGAAAACTGTCATTTCGTATTACAACATCGTTTTAGAACTTCAAGTTTCACCATATCTTTTGGGTCTGAAACCAATTATATATTTGGCAGAAGCATGGATCATAGGGTAAATCAAACGTTCACCAACATGAACCAACAAAGTTGTTATTAACAATAAAAACATGGATGAGCGGGAGACACGGAAGCGACTTACAATCCTAATGCAATCACGGTGGCTGGGACGTTCAGCAGGAACATCTTTAAATAGTCAACTGACAGGTCACTGTAAACCTATAAAAAGAATGTAATAAGTACGGAACAAAGATTAAACACTGCAGATGCAGTCGTCTAAATACCCGTAAATCCCAAATGGTAGGATAAATTCCTAAAGATGAATTCTAACACATAAAAAAGTATTAGATTTGACATGTAATTATCTTCCTGTATTTCATGTCATTACTTGTGATATAACTTATCTTAGCAGCTTAACTTTTATCCCAATTCAAAACGGATCTCTTAATAATGAAACAAGAAAAACTACATCTGTATTCATTATTTAACACCACAAGAATGATTTAATAAAAAAAAACTCCTCTATATAACTACAACTAACTACCAAAACTGATATAAGAGAGTACACTACATATCAACATTTACCTTTTTACTTCGAAGACTGCACCTTGGACCCTCAACAACAATTTCACTGCCTTCCCTCTGAAAAACAACTATGAGATCAGTAAATATGCTAGAAAAACTAAGACGTAAAACTGATAAAACAATTGCAACTGCACTCCCAAGTTTTTGTGACCAATATAACCACAAGAACTAATTACTAAAATAGAACTCAATCAACACATATTGTTTCATGAACTGCAGTACCAGTTGTCTTTTTATTTACTTAAAATTAAAACAGCTCTCTAACCTTTAATTTGGTCTCTTTTTTCCTTCAATTATCAGTGATACAACCATGAATTAAAACACAAAAGACGTTTCATGAATGAAATGAAAATAGAAAAATGGCAAACCTTTAGCCTCATTTTCAACTCATCATACTCTTTGTCATTCAAAATTGGATTTCCAGACACATAAGCCATAGAAGCTTCAAGAAATTTCTGTTCATCCGAACCTGCACAACAGAAATTCAACAAAAACTTAAAAATAAATATACTTACATACTAACACTAATTCATTATTCATATGCATAACAACCGAGCAAAGTTACACCATACTTAGCATAACAACACTGCTTCCTTCCCACATGAGTTCTTCCTTGAGATTATCAAATTCTTCGTTCGACATAATAGCCTTTCCCTCATAATAGAACGACTGAAATAAAACACAAAAAAAACACAAATTTAATCCACATCCAAAACTTGTGTAGGACACCATCAAACTTAAGGCTGTTTGGATTAACCTATATGAATTCATCGGTTCTTCAAAATAGCTAATGAAAACAACTCATTGCTTATTGCTTATGTAAATACATTTTAATTCTATTTTATCTTTAGCTATGGAAATGCTTTTATAAATAAGCATATATGATAGGCGCTAGGGATGAGAATAGTTAGGGCCAACTAAGAGGACACCTAACCTCGTCTACATTAGCTTTTTTTTTTAAATATAATAGGCCAGGGCTTTTCTATAATTCAATTTAATTAAAAATAGTTAGGCTATATACCATATAAAAATATTTTAAGCATGTCAATTTAAATGAATATAAATAATTTTATTATTCTTATAATATTGTATTTTATATTTAAAATTAAAATACAAAAATAAAGTTTAATTATCTGAAAAAATTTATGAAAATAAGCTGAAAACCCTTATGAATAATATCTTTAGTTATTTTTATAAGTTTTCTTCAACAAATAGGCTCGCACAACTTATTCTCATTGGGTTTTTAATTTGTTAGCCTATTTTAGTATCAATTGAATTGTTTATTTACAAATATTCAAATAAAAACTAATCAGACATTCGAAAATGTCATCCTTGAATCTAATAGACTATAGGTTAAATTTAGGCTTTAAATTTTTTAACTACACTCAACCTCAGCCTCATGTTTGAGAAAGTCTAACTAGACTCACTCTATTCTCACCCCCTAATATAAGCATTTAAATGTGTTTATTCAAACATTAATGAAAAAAAAAATGAAAAAACTAATTTGGTGGCATATATATACTTGAAGCGCTTGAAGAAATTCTTGCTCTAGTTCCCCAACAGATTTCTTCTCTTTTTTATCTATGCTACAATACGGAAGAACATTCCTATCAACAGCTTCTCCTTCAAATTCTTCAACCTTCCCTGAAAGAAAAAGAATAAGCAATAAGCAAAAAGAGGAGGTGTTGTTAGAAGATGTAAAAAAAAGTAGTTAATATTGAAGTAAGACCTTGTTGATCTGCGGTGGCTTTAGGTGAAAGTAGGAATAGTCTCCGGCGAAGGCATAGGTGACGGGAATTGAAGTGAATAAGATGAGGACGAGAAAGCGAAGAAGAGATTGGAACGAAAGGTGTTGGGGGAGGTGTAGAACATGGACGAGGGGGTGTTAATGTGAAAGCTACTTTGGTAGCGGTGAACATGGTGGTGGTGAGTGGTGGAAGTGTATAGAGGAAATTTCAGTTGTGGTTGTTTAATTTGGAGTGTGAAAAAAAGGGAAATCGGAGAGAAGTAGAAGGGAGATAAGGTGAAGAAAATGTGTGGAGGGAAACGCAACGGCTTATTTTCATTTTGTCGTGATTGTTGCTTACGTGTCTGTGATGACTTGTCTGGATAAAAAATCTGGTGCGGGTTTTAGATGCGTGTACTGTGTAGTGTATCATCGTGGTCTGTTGCGTTGGCATTACGCTTGATATGGATGTGTGTCACATAGGCAAGTGGCTCCCACAAAAATAAAATATTATGTCAGTATTTTTCTTTATTGTTTTCTGTTTTAGAACATTGTTTTAATTGCAGTTTTGATTTTTTTAATTTTAATTAATTTATATTTTTTGGTCTTTCTAAATTTTATATTATCAATTCTGTAGAGATTTGATAAACATGCATGATTTTTATGTATTGTTATATTATTATTTATGCATTCTAGTATGTTGCATATATTAACCGCCCATGGTGTTTAAACACATTGTTAATCATCAATGTCTATAAGAACTCTAATTGGATTGTAATATTATCCTATTGTTAAACCACATTCACTCATAAAAGAAACATTTAAAAGTAACATAAATTAATTTGAATGGAAACTTTGTTTTAGTTTTTTCATTTTCCTAAATATTTGTGGTGTGACTATTATGTCAGAGTCATCATTAATCGTTAAGTTCAAATTCAACTTCAATATCAGAATCTAATTTTATTTCAATTTGGCCGGAATTAAAATAAATCTCCTTACTTATGTCTTATAGAATCACATAAGATCGGACTTCTTAAAATCACTTTTATCTTTAAAATAATCATCACTAACTTCATCAATTTGCATAATATATTCTCCATGTTCATAATCATTTACATATTTATCATAACACCTACGTTCACATTTAATCTTATAATCGCCTTACACTTACACATTCTCATCTTCACCATCACCTTTATATTCATCTTCAACATCAATGGAAACTCCTTATCTCATTTTCCTAAATAACATCTTCAATTATACTATGTGTACAAACTACGTGTATAGCATAAATCTTAACAACTTTATATCCCTTTACATCTTGGATAAAGTTTAACACATCAACGTCACAATTTAGTGGTCTCAATTCATGACTTGATGCTAGCTTGGAATGAAGAAAGTACAGATCTTATATATATATATATATATATATATATATATATATATATATATATATATATATATATATATATATATATATATATATATATATATATATATATATATATATATATATATATATATATATATATATATATATATATATATATATATATATATATATATATATATATATATATAACCTAGAATTTGAATACTAGATGAAAATCTTAAAATAACTATAATAAAGGAATAAAAGTCCTAAAAAGCTGAAAGAGATTATGAAATATGAAAAACAAATTGAAAGCACAAAGTATTATTTGTTATCGTTTACGTGATTTAAATATCTATTGAGTTTTGATATTTTACATTCGATTATTGTTTTGTTATGTATTTGTAATTTGTATACTCTTTCAATTCATATGTGTGATTGTAAACTTTCTTTTCAATATTTGTAATCGTTTGATTATGTAAATGTGCAATTAAGAACCCTTTGCATTTCATATTGTACTCAGTTGATCCTCGTTAGCTTTTTTCTTTTTTAGCCTATGAAAGTTACTACTTTGTCATTTTCACATGTGTACCTTGAATCACAAGTTACAATATTTAAATTTTGATGCTTTTGATAATTGATTCAGATCATGTGTAATATCTGATTCGAATCATTCACTTGTTAAAAATTGGAATCACATTCTGAATCATTTGATTCGGGTCAAAACTTGAACATGATTCGAATCAGAATCTCATTTGATTCGGATCAAGTACAAATAATGATTTGAATCATTTTCCTTAAAAAGAATTTCCTTTTTAGTCTGTCTAGATTGATTCTAATCAATTTTTCTTTTTGATTCGAATCAAACCATAAAAAACTTCAATTTTCCATCATTCACTTAAATGCTTGTTTGTTTTGATTACAATAACAAGTGTGAGAAATCTATGATGATTCATAGAGACAAATAATGATTTATGTCCTCTCTTATTAGTGTGTTCGTCTTTACATCATTCCTCTACCTTCTTCACCAAACACTACTCCTTAATATTGAACCCATGTCAATTCTTTATCAATTGTTGTTGTATCTTGATTTGTGCTGTTGTAAATCTTGTTGTGAATTACGACAAAATTCAATATCAATTTGTTAGGCAAAGAACAATAGCAACCAAAATAAATGGTCTTCAGCAATAATAATTCGTACATAGATAATATAATAGAATAAAAGAAGAAAAAACCGAAGGTTTGTTTATCCAGTTCGATCAAACGATCTACTCTGGGAAGAGATAAGTTCTCTAATTCACTATACTCAGAGAGTTGTTACAAGAGATTATAGATGAGTTACAAGAAAATATCTTTCGCATTCAGGTTCCCAAGAGCAACCATATTTTCTACCCAAGTGGTTCTCTACCTCTCCAACTCTCAATATATGAATCACTCAAACCCAAGGTGTAATACAAAGTTTTCTTTGTGCATAGTTGAAACCCTATGTTATACCTTTAAACTCTTGGTTTCCCTTATTGGTGAAAACTATAAGATTGTCACACACCAAACATATAAGAGATACATATTTATAATAGAAAATATCTAACAAACAAAGGCCAAAATCACATTGATCCATTGATCGTATCGAAAAATCCCGAAAACTTGAAAGCAATATTTACCATACGAACGTTACTATTCATCCATACGAATAACATTATTCACCGTACGGACATCACTATTCATCGACCGTTTTTTTTCTCGACTTTTCGTCCAACTTTCTAAAACTTTTAATTTCTGCGGTAAATACAATCTCCAAAATATATTTTCTTTCTCTTCATAAACGAAGTTTTTAAGGTACATTTACAACATGTGCAATTGAGTTGTTGTTTTTTGTGATTTTCAGAATGAGTTATTCAAACCTTGTTAAGGATTTGATTAAGCTTTTGATAACTATCAAGAACCAAGATCCATTTATCTATAAACTTATTTGAACCGTGTGTGTGTGTGTGTGTGTGTGTGTGTATTCATCTTTCATCAAAACTGAATTACTCGACTAATCACTTATAATGTCAACTGTTGTTGAGATTATCTGGTATTGTTCACCATCTTCATCCTTAGTATTTTTTCTTGTTTAAGGACTTTCCTCTAAATATTGAGTGAAATGGAGACTAGTGGTACATTAGAGTATCTGATGTGTTTGTGTGTAACTGGTTTTTTTATTTGTAACGGGTGCATGTATTGTTTCTTGAGTGTAGTTTAGGATCAAGAAGTTATCTAATAAGATGGGAGTTTTTATTATACTCAAAGGAAGACTTTGGCATAATCAAGTATCAATGGTCCGTAAGACAGAATTGAAAGTTGTCCTTCTTTGATGGCGTTGGAGAAAGATTGCTAGCAGACAAAGTTAGAAGTTGTGCAATATACGTTCAGTTAATGGCAATCACTTAGATAAGAAATCGGTGAGATCAGGTGGATTTTCATTTACGAATACTTGGAGTAGGTTATTATGGATAATGAGGTTATTAGATCAAGATCTTGTGGGATCTTGTATTGTGTTAGCAGTTTAGTGTCTGCTTCATCAGAAGAAATTATTGTGTGATAGTTCCTTGTAATCATTTTATCATCATAGTGGAAGATCGTGATTATGTTCTGATGGCATCATCCATTAAATAGTTCATGCAAACAAAATGAGGACGCATACCGGAGCATTATATATCCCTGTGTATCTTTCTCTTTCTTTATCCTTTTTACTTTACAAACATTCATTCATTTCATATTTGCTACTGCATGTTTACAATTGCATAGATTATATACCATATAGGTTAGACCTTACTTATAATGATTTAATGTATAAGCTTAAGTCATGGTAGTTCAAAGAAATTATTATAAAATAAATTATGCATTGTTAAGATCATCCAAGTAATGTGTTTTTAAATTGCTTCATTTGCAAGCGGATTTGGATGTCATATAAATGACTTGTTCTAGGAATGATTTATCCTATAGTTCTTTTATGTATAATTTCATGAAGCTTGATTCATTAAGATGCTTCCAAGCTCCCGTTTTTGTGTTTTGCTTCCGTGCTTTCAAAAATCTCTGATTTCGTGTTATGGAACCTGAAAAGTTTTTTTTTTAAATTGTGTAATGGGATTTTGGGTCTATTCAACATCTCATCTTCTAGATTTTTTTGTTTCCATATTCTCACCTAACACAAACAATTTCAAATACATACTTTGAAAGATTTTCTTGATGTCTGATACTGCTTTATTTTTAGACCCTTTTCCTCTTCACATAAGCTATAATATGTCAAACTCGCATCGAGAAGCGAAACAAGTTGAACAAGAAATAAACTGAACAAGTTGAAGTATTTTTTTCTAAATTTGATTGAGAGAATTAAAAAAATTAACGACTTAATCATTTAATAAGAGTTTAAGTAAATATTTAATTGTAATTATAATATATTAAAATATAAATTTTAGTAATAGTTTAATTAATTTGGTGCAGTTGCAATGTAGATGTCAAACAGCCGGTCACATAGGTTTTAGTTGTGCCATATTAGATATTTCGCAAGGATGAGTTGAATTTCAAAAATTAAAAAAGTAGAAGGATTGAAATCGAGGATTTAGAAATAAGAGAACCAAAATTCATAAATTAGTTTTTAAAATGACCTAAATTACAATTAAACCTACAAATTTTATAAACTTTATTGAAATAAACTTATTAATTTTAAGTCGGCCTAAATTGATGTGGAAGTTGTATATAGAAGAACGAGAATGATAGTATCTCAGTATGTTATTGAGGATATGTGTTTAGCTATGAATAAAACATACATTTAACTTGCATCAAATGTCCTGTTATATATGACAAAGTTTAGATATTAAGATTTAGTAATTTTAAGGTAGGAATAATGTATAAAACGAAAGAAAATAATGAAAGAAGTACTTTAAGTTGACTTCAGTGTAATTTTTTTGATGTATTTAATGTGAGTAATAATAAATAACATGAGAGGTATAATTGTGTGTGTTTGTATATACGTGTGTGTGAAAGAGAGGTCTTGTGGTTTTTTCACCTAAAAATCACTTAATCAGGATTCTTGAATTTCTAGATAAAGTTTGTAGAGTTTATATAGTTATATGCTTGTATCTAACATGATCTACGAGTTAGCGTTCGATTGTCATCATGTCGTGTTGATGAAATCAATGATCTTTCTAAGGTGTGTCACTAGTACATTTACATAACTTTTTCTGCTTGATCCAGTTTATTATTGAATTGAACTTAGGCATTTAAAATATTCGTGTTTTCATAAATTAAAATAATTAAACACACTTATGTTTACAAAAAAAAAAATAATTAAACAAAGTTATGTTTAAATAGAATGTATTTTTTAAGTACCTTGCATAAGCATTTGTGCATCTAGGTTTTTCTCTCATATAGTAATAAGTGTTAGAAATGATTTATATTTTACAAAATTTAGTGACTAAACTTTGTTAGAGGGTAATTTAATACTTTAGTATGTTGTCTATGTGCTCCTAATTTTTCTGTGCATAAATAAACTAGTGACATATGTCATTTAATATAATTTTTTCTTTACAATATTGTAGTCGTCATTTGCAGAATATATTCTCTCATTCTATTCATCTCTTTTAACCTTGTGCACCAACAATTAGTATCTATAGCTCTGGTTCAGATCCACGGGGAAACACAAGTGAAACGGTGAGGCGTTGTGTGATTGTTTTTTTATTGTTTTTGTGTTGAATCTTGAACGAAATCATAACAGGATCATATTTTTTGATTCTGCGGGATTGGGAAACGTTGTGTTTGGTGAGATCTGAGTGATTGCACAAGGTTGAAGATGAATGGAAACGGTGGTCTAAGCACCAAGATTCCAGTGTTTGATGAAAAAAACTGGACTCGTTAGATGATTCAAATGTGTGTACTATTCGGTGCTCAAGATATGCTTGATCTTGTCACTGAAGTTTACGTTCCAGTTGCAATAAATGCAACGGAGGAACAAAAGAACGCGCAGAAAGATACAAGAAGAAAGACCAGAAAGCATTGTTCTAAATCCATTAGTGTGTGGATGCAAATGTGTTTGAGAAAACCGTTGATTCAACGACGACGAAGGTTGTGTGAGATACACTGGTCAGGTGTTATGATGGTGACGCGTCAGTGAAGAAGGTTAAGCTTCAGTCCCTACGAAAATAGTATGAGAATCTCAACATGAAGAACAATTAGAAGGTGTCTGAGTACATCTCTAGAGTGATTCTGATCACTAATGAAAGGAAAGCTTGTGGAGAAACCCTTTTCTGAACAAGTAATCATTAAGAAGGTATTGAGATCTCTTACCCCTCAATTTGATTATATTATGGTCGCAATAAAATATTCTAAAGATCTGAGCGCCACGAGGATTGAAGATTTGCAAAGTAGTCTAAAGGCACAAGAGTTGCGTCTGACTTAGAGAACTTATGAAAGGGAAGTAGAGCAGCAGGCTCTGAAAATAGTTTATGGTAAAAAGCATCAGAAACAGTCTTTGTCAGAAGCCAGGAGAAGATCTGATGGTGTTCAGAAGTCAGAACCCTCAACTTCTGATAGGCAGAAGAATTCTCAGAAGAGAAAAGAGAGGTTTGATAAAAAGAAGATCCAGTGATACTGTTGTAAGAAGTTTGGCCATTTTGCTGTTGATTTCTGGTCAAACAAGGAAAGGAATTCAAAAGAAGCAAATATAGTCAGAAGTTCTGATGATTAATATGTGATACTGATGGCTTATGAATCTGATGATATAGATTTGACATACTGGTGGTATATAGGCACTGGCTGCTCAAATCATCATATTGGAAATAAGAAATGGCTGGTTAACTTTGACTTTGGTAAGAGGACAAAGATTAGATGTGCTGATGATAAATACCTCAACGTTGAAGGTATGGGAAATGTCAAAGTCATTATGAACAATGAAAAAACATTATTGATTCAGAAAGTGTGGTATGTATCTGGCATGAAAAGCAATCTGATGAGTGTGAGGAAACTAATTGTGAAAGGTTTTTCAGTTACCATGAAAGACAATCTTCTGAAGTTGTATGACTGTAATCAGAAGCTGATTATGAATTCAAAACAGGGAAGAAATAGAACATTCAAGGTGATTGTAAGAAATGCAGACTCTGAATGTCTTATTGCAACAAGTATTGTGAAGGAAAATGAGTTGTCGCGCAAAAGATATGGTCATCTGAATTTCATAAGGTTAGGGCGTCTGAATTTGAAGAAGTTAATACATGGAATTCCTACAATTAAGAAGCCTGAGAAGTCATACAAAGTTGCATGGAAGGAAAGCAGCCAAGATTTCCATTTGCGTCAGAAGTAGCTCAAATAGTAAAGCATTCCTTGGGAGTAGTGTATTATGATGTGTGAGATCCTTCTAATAGCATCGATGGTGGAGGTGAGAATAACTCCACTGAGTTCAGAAAATTCTGTGAGGAGAATGGAATTGAGCATGAGGTTACTGCTCCTTATACTCCTCAACACAATGGTTTTGCTGAGAGAAAAAATCGTACTTTGCTTTATATGACGAGAAGCATGATGAAGGAGAAGAAGCTTCCTCATACCTTATGGGGAGAAGTTGTTGCCACCACAACATATGTGCTCAACAGATGTTCAATGAAGAAGCTGAAGAGAACAGTTCTTATTCAGAAGTGGCATGGAGATAAGCTTATATAATTATCATCACAAGAATGTATTGACATAATTCCTCCTTAATTTCTTCGAGTTTATCTTTCGAGTAAGTAGCACACTTGAATTCATTAAAGTACTACATAATATAACATAATATGCATGATTTATTTAAAACTAATTAATGAGATGAAATATTCTTTAAATATTAAAATAAGTCCTAACTTAAAAATTCATACCATGTTTGGAATCTCTATTTGATCCAAATGAATAGTTTCTTTCATAAACATAAATACGAAATAACTGCAATATATACCATTACGTTGACGAAGAAACTACACATGCAATATATATATATATATATATATATATATATATATATATATATATATATATATATATATATATATATATATATATATATATATATATATATATATATATATATATATATATATATATATATATATATATATATATATATATATATATATATATATATATATATATATATATATATATATATATATATATATATATATATATATATATATATATATATATATATATATATATATATATATATATATATATATATATATATATATATATATATATATATATATATATATATATATCAAGATATATAGTTTAACTAATTTCATCAAGTAGTATCACTATTATAATCAAAATTGTGAAAATATACATGCACTCTAATCCATGTAATGTTGTTTGCTTTACTCTTTGGTACTCGAGCTTGTAACACCCCATTCTAACCCGTACGCGTATTATAGAAATATTAAAGAAAATACATCAGAGTTTTCACAACAAGTAGGATGTCACACTAAGTCATTTCATTCATGTTAAATAAACCAATGTTATCTAGTTTCAATTAAACAGCGGAATAAAATTCAATTCTTCAAATGTAATTTCCACCAATAGGACGTCATACACCATTAGTCAAACAAATAAAGATACGTAACAATAAACCAATAAAACAAGCAAATATAGCATAATCCTGTCATCCCATGTTACGTATCAGAGCGACTCCTAGGACTCGATCAAATAGCAACACACTCCAAGCACTACTCAGGTACCTGGTCATTTGTACTCCCCAGAGAGTACAGACGCAACAAACGGAAAAGGGGTGAGAACTACATTCAATAAATAAGCGGTGAGATGCACATTCTAAGGAGTAGTACACACCACATATATAATCATACACATACAACGCACATACATGTGTCACCTCAATCACTCGGCATTAATAGCCCATAATCAAATACAAATATAAAATGTGACTCACTGACTCGACACAATGCATGTGGTACCAACACAAATATATATGGTTCACCCTAGAACACGATTCCCGTCGGAATCCGGATAAGTCATATACGTTCCTCTGAACTACAACTTATCTCCATAACAACTTCCACATGATGTCTGGATGAAACTAGGCACCCATCATAGATTCCCACCTAGCCATCTCCACAAGACACATGACATGAAATGCATGGCAACACAATTATGCAATATAATAATTCGAGCATATTCACGATCATTAATGATCCCTACGAGTCATCCGCTCACCGTAATCCTCTCGGGAATTACCACAATCGCACAAGATTGTCCAATTTCGGCAATCATGGCTAACATCCATCAAAACACACCCCTAAGGGCAAAAACATAATTTTCTATATTCTCTCTAATTAAATTCATTACTAATCTTCCTTAGGTTCATTTTAGTCATATTAATCCTCAAGATTAAACGGAGTTGTGTTCCATGCGAAATCTGGGCAAAAATCGCAAAAATAGGAAAAAGTCATCTCAGGCCTGGCCATACGTGTATTGCCTTGCTGACAGGCCCACCATACACGTATTGCCCTACCTGATACGCGTATTGCCTTGCTGGAAGGCTCACCATACGTGTATCGCCTAGGCTGTTACGTGTATTGCCCAGTCCCATACGCGTATGGCCAGAGCGTATTGCTCAGTCCCATATGCGTATCACCATATCTGCTGCCAAAAACTTAAATTTCATCCCTTTCACGAATCCTCACTCAATACTCTTCATTTTACCACTCAACTCAACCCAAAATTTAGTTTTTTGTTAATCGTTTCTCTCTACCTTCAATATACTTCATCTATCAATTATTCTCCTAAGGTTTCTATCATGCTAGAAATCCAATTTCGTTAACCCTCAAACCCTTATTTTCCAGATCTGTTATTCATCATAATTCTATGACAACATCAAGAAATTTCCACACGAATTTCATATCAGTCCCAAATTCATACACACAAACATCATACAATGATCATTCAACAATAACAACAATTACAGGGAATTCATCATGCTACAAAAATCAGATAAAGGAACCAAAAACCGACATAATTCCTATGAGAGAAAAGGCCTGTCACTACCCTCTCATGTTAATTCACCCATATTAAAATCCATTATCCCGCCTTACCTTGGATTTGATCTCTTGCTTAACAACAATGGAGAAATCTTGGTCCCTCTTCCCTAGCTCTCCTTTCTCTGCCTTTTCTTCTTTTCACGAATGTTAAGTGTTTAATCCCACTAATACTCTCTTAACCTTCTTAATCAGATTTTAATTCATTTTATTTAATTAATAATAATAATAATAATAATAATAACAATAATAATAACAATAATAATAACCATGATCCTATTAATATTATAATTAATAATAATTGAAATAATAATATTAATAATCATAATGCTCCTAATTAAATTATTCCTTATTCTAGGTCCACATTACCCCAACTAAGGTCAACTCTCACTCAATCCCCTAACCTCATACTCCTAATTAAGGAAATCACAACAATACACGCACAACAAAGTATAAAATGACTAAATAATTTAAATGGGGTGTTATAGCTCTCCCCCACTTAAAATCTTTTTGTCCTCGAAAATATACCCGATGAGAATAATGTTGGATACGACTCTCGCATCTTGCTCTCCAATTCCCAAGTCATACTCCCTCCAGCAGCTCCTTCCCAAGCTACTCTGACCAACGAAATATCTTTCCCTCTTAGTTTTTTCATCTTGTAGTCTTCGATCCTCAACGACATCGCCTCCACCGTAAGGTTATCTCGAACTTGTACTTCATCTCTCTGAAGCATATGTGATGGATCAGCAACATACTTCCGAAGTTGCGGCACGTGAAACACGTCATGCAGATTCAAAAGTTCAGGTGGCAATGCCACTCTATAGGCAACCTCTTCAACTCTCTGCAGAATCTGATACAGTCTAATAAACTTAGGATCCAATTTCTTCGATTTCAGCGCACGACCAACACCGGTCACCGGATTGACTCTAAGAAATACATGGTCACCTTCGCTGAATTCCAAATCTTTCCTCCTATTACCATGGTAGCTTTTATGCCTACTCTGGGCCATCTTCATTTTCTCCCTAATCATCTGGATTATCTCTGTGGTCTGTTGCACAATCTCGGGTCCCAGTACCGTACTCTCGCCCGACTCATACCAACATATAGGTGTTCTACACCTTCTATCATACAATGCTTCAAAAGGTGCCATTCCAATACTAGAATGATAACTGTTGTTGTAAGTAAATTCAACCAGTGGTAAATGAGTATCCCAAACGCTTCCCCGCTCGAGTATACAAGCTCTTAACAAATCTTCCAATGACTGAATAGTCCTCTCAGATTGACCATCGGTCTGCGGGTGATAAGAAAAACTCAGTTTCAAACTAGAACCCAAAGCTTCTTACAAGCTTTTCCAAAATCCAGAAGTAAACCTCGGGTCTCTGTCGGATACAATGCTCGACAGAACCCCGTGTAACTTCACTATCACTCTGATATAGATTTCTGCTAACTTCGTCAAAGGAAAACTGATGTTAATCGGTATAAAATGCGTCGACTTCGTCAATCTATCCACAATTACCCAAATTGTGTCAAAACCCCTCACCGTATTCGGCAATCCAGTCACAAAATCCATTGCAATACTATCTCATTTCCACTCCGGTATTTCCATCGGTTGCATCAAACCGGATGATTTCTGATGCTCAACCTTTGACTTCTGGAAAGTCAAACAAGCATACACAAACCGAGCTATGTCTTTCTTCATACCCGACCACCAAAATAATTTCTTCAAGTCTTGATACAATTTTTTAGCTCCTGGATGAATACTCAAGCTACTTCTATGGCTTTCTTGCAAAATTACCTTTTTCAAATCAGGATCATCTGGCACACAAATTCGGCCTCTGAACTTCAACACGCCGGAATAATCCACTTTAATGTCTTCTTCTTTATTCGTTCCGCCTATGGTCATAAAGTCTACCAATTTCAAATCCAATTTCTGACCTTCTCTTATTTCATGAAGGAACTCATTATTCACTTTCAGCATCCCCAACATCACACTTTCCAAAGTTAACTCACAAACCATACTCAAGTCTTTAAACTTCTCAATCAAATCCAATTCTCTAATCATCAACATCGACATATGTATTGTCTTCCGACTCAAAGCATCTGCCACGACGTTAGCTTTACCGAGATGGTAACTCAAGCTAAAGTCATAGTCTTTCAGAAACTCCAGCCATTTTCGCTGCCTCATATTTAATTCCTTCTGGTCAAACAGACATTTCAAACTCTTATGGTCACTGGACACTTCGAATCTCGACCCGTATAAATAATGTCTCCAAACTTTTAATGCGAAAACCAATGTAGCTAATTCAAGATCATGAGTAGGATAATTCCTTTCATGAATCCTCAATTGCCATGAAGCATAAGCCGCAACCTTGCCATCTTACATTAAAACACCGCCTAGTCCCATTTTAGACGCATCGCAATATACCACAAAAGGATCATTCAGATTTGGTAAGGTCAACACTGGCGCGGTAGTCAACCTTTTCTTCAGTTCACGGAAACTTTCTTCACACAAAATATCCTATACAAATGCCTGGCATTTTCTAGTTAACTGGGTCAACGGAAGAGCCAAATTAGAAAATCCTTCGATGAACTTACGATAATATCCTGCCAAGCCTAAGAAACTTCTAATCTCTGTCACTGACTTCAGAGCCTCCCACTGAAGCACAACACTCACTTTTGATGGATCCACCGCTATGACCCCTCCAAAAATAACATGTCTAAGAAAACTCACTTTGCTCAACCAAAAATCACACTTCGAGAGTTTTGCAAACAATTTATTATCCTTCCGCACTTGCAACACAACTCTCAAATGCTCTACATGATTTGCTTCTAACTTGGAGTAAATCAAAATGTCATCAATGAAAACTACTACAAACTGGTCCAAATAAGCATGGAAGATACGATTCATGTACTCCATGAACACACCCGGTGCATTGGATACACCAAACGATATCACTGCATATTCATAATGTCCATACCAAGTTCTGAAGACTGTTTTCTGGATATCATCTTCTTTCACATGAATCTGATGATAGTCGAACCTCAAATCAATTTTACTGAACACCCGAGCTCCCACGAGTTAATCCATCAGATCGTCGATTCTTGGAAGTGGATACTTATTCTTGATAGTTACTTTATTCAACTGGCGATAATCGGTGTATAAGCGCATACTGCCATATTTCTTCTTCACTAATAAAATTGGCGCTCCCTATGGCGACACGCTGAGTCTGATAAACTTTTTGTCCAATAATTCTCCCAACTGATATTTTAACTCTGCTAATTCCGACGCTGACATTTTGTATGATGCCCTAGATATACGTTTGGTACCAGGGACAAGATCAATTGTAAACTCTGCTTCCCTCTCTGGAGGTAACTCTGCGACATCCTTTGGGAACACTTCAGGAAATTCTCTCACAACAGGTAATTCCTCAACTAACGACTTACCCTTTGCAGATAACGAAGCGAACACTGCAAATACTTTAACTTCGTCTTCTACCAAGATTCTCAACTCCTTAGTAGATATAAGACTAGCCATTTCTTCCTGTTCAGGAGTCAGGAATAAAAACCTCTTTCTATAACAATAAATATAAACATGGTGGCTCTCGAGCCAATTCGTTCCTAAAATAACATCCAGCTCGCTGAGTGGTAGACAAATCAAGTCACTCAAAAATCTTTACCAAAGATCGACACAGGGAAATTCAAACATACTAAGGATGTAGTGACTGATCCAATAGATGGAGTATCAATCACCATCCCTCTAGTCAAAGTAGACGGCACAAGCCCCAGTCTCTTCACACAATCCACAGAAATAAATGAGTGGGTTGCGCCTATATCAATAATAGCAATCAAATGAGTGTTATAAATGTAACACGTACCTCTGACCAAACGATCCTCACTGGTAGGCTGAGCTCCCGCCAATGCAAACACCTTCCCACTTGTATGAGACTTCTTTGGCTTCTGACAGTGGGTGCTGATATGACCCTGCTCACCACAGTTGTAACACGTTGGTATGTTGGTTCTACAATCTGCGACCACATGACCTAGCTTCCCACACTTAAAACACTTCTTCACCCCATTCTGACATTCATTTGCATGGTGACCTGCGCCACCACATCTGAAACACTTGAGAGGATTGGAAGAATTTCTTCCCCCACTTGGTTTCTTCCCAGCAACATCTTTCTGCTTTCCTTTATCAGCCGGAGCACGGTAAGCTGTATTCTCATGTTTCCGTTTACCTCTTTTTTCACTCAGATTCTTATAGTGAGCGATTCTAGCTCTGTTGTCTTCATCATAGATCCTGCACATGTTCACCAACTCAGGAAAGTACCTAATCTTCTGATAACTGATACCCAACATGATCTCGGGACGCAGCCCATTCTCAAACTTGATGCACTTTAAGCTCATAGCTGCATCAATATTGTACCGAGGACAATACTTTACCAGTCCTTCGAACTTAATTGCATACTCTGCCACTGTCAGGTTCCCTTGCTTAAACTCAATGAATTTGATCTCTTTCTTCCCGCGAATATCTTCCGAAAAATACCGTTCCAGAAACTCTGCCCTGAACATTGTCCAACTAATGGGACCCTCAGCAGCTTCCAGTCTCTGACGGGTGTTGTCCCACCAGTCCTCAGCCTCACCTTCCAGAATATGGGTACCAAACCGTACCTTCTGATCCTCTGAGCAGCCCATGACTCTGAAGATCTTCTCAATATCCTTCATCCATTTCTGTGCTACATCTGGATCATGTCCTCCTTCGAACTTAGGTGGCTTGTTACTCTGGAACTTCCCCAAATTACAGAACTCTCCGTCTCCAACATTCTGATTGATGTTCTGACCAATATTCTCCACTGCTTGTGCAACAGCTTGTAACGCAACAGCCATCATAGCATCATCTCTACGAGCCATACTGGTCAACATCCACGAAAACACAGGTTAGAAAAACACATGACTATAAATATTATATAGTCAGACTTTACTACGACACTGGCCGGACGGACCGACCTGCTTTGATACCGATTGTAACACCTCACTCTACCTAGTACGTGTATTATAGAAATATTAAAGAAAATACATCAGATTTTTCACAACAAGTAGGATGTCACACTAAGTCATTTCATTCATATTAAATAAACCAATTTTATCTAGTTTCAATTAAACAGCAGAATAAAATTTAATTCTTCAAATGTAATTTCCACCAATAGGAGGTCATACATCCTTAGTCTAACAAATAAAGATACGTAACAATAAACCAATAAAACAAGAAAATATAGCGTAATCTCGTCATCCCATGTTACATATCAAAGCGACTCCTAGGACTCGATCAAATAGCAACGCACTCCAAGCACTACTCAGGTACTTGGTCCTCTGTACTCCCTAGAGAGCACAAACGCGACAAACAGAAAAAGGGTGAGAACTACATTCAATAAATAAGCGGTGAAATGCACATGCTAAGGAGTAGTACACACCATACATATAATCATACACATACAACGCACATACACGTGCCACATCAATCACTCGACATTAATAGCCCATAATCAAATACAAATATACAATGTGACTCACTGACTCGACACAATGCATGTGGTACCAACACAAATATATACGGTTCACCTAGAACCCGATTCCCGTCGGAATCCGGATAAGTCGTATACGATCCTCTGAACTACAACTTTTCTCCACAACGACTTCCACATGAAGTCCGGATGAAACTAGGCACCCATCATGGATTCCCGCCTAGCCATCTCCACAAGACACATGACATGAAATGCATGACAACACAATTATGCAATATAATAATTCGAACATATTCACGATCATCAATGATCCCCACGAGCCATCCGCTCACCGTAATCCTCTCGGGAATTACCATAATCGCACAAGATTGTCCAATTTCGACAATCATGGCTCACATCCATCAAAACACACCCCTAAGGGCAAAAATGTAATTTTCCATATTCTCTCTAATTAAATTCATTACTAATCTTCCTTAGGTTCATTTTAGTCATATTAATCCAACTGACTAAACGGAGTTGCGTTCCAAGAGAAATCTCGGCAGAAATCACAAAAATGGGAAAAAGTTATCCCAGGCCTGCCCATACGAGTATTGCCTTGCTGACAGGCCCACCATACGCGTATTGTCCTACCTGATACGCGTATTGCCTTGCTGACATGCCCACCATACGCGTATCGTCTAGCTGTTACGCGTATTGCCCAGTCCCATACGCGTATGGCCAGTCCGATACGCGTATTGCCCAGTCTCATACGCGTATCACCAGATCTGCTACCAAAAACTTAGATTTCATCCCTTTCACGAATCTTTACTCAATACTCTTCGTTTTATCACTCAACTCAACCCAAAATTTTGTTTTTTGTTAATCATTTCTCTCTACCTTCAATATACTTCATCTATCAATTATTCTCCTAAGGTTTCTATCATGCGAGAAATCCGATTTCGTTAACCCTTAAACCCTCATTTTCCAAATTTGTTATTCATCAGAATTTTATGACAGCATCAAGAAATTTCCACATGAATTTCATATCAGCCCCAAATTCATACACATAAATATCATACAATGATCATTTAACAATAACAACAATTACAGGAAATTCATTATGCTACGAAAATCAGATAAAGGAACCAAAAACTGACATAATTCCTATGAGAGAAAGGGCCTCTCACTAACCTCTCATGTTAATTCACCCATATTGAAATTCATTCTCCCCCTTACCTTGGATTTGATCTTTTGCTTGACAACAATCTTGGTCCCTCTGTCCTAGCTCTCCTTTCTCTGCCTTTTCTCCTTTTCACGAATGTTAATTATTTAATCCCACTAATACTCTCTTAACCCTCTTAATCAGATTTTAATTCATTTTATTTAATTAATAATAATAATAATACTAATAATTACAATAATAATAACCGTGGTCCTATTAATAATAATTTAAATAATAATATTAATAATCATAATACTCCTAATTAAATTATTCCTTATTCTAGGTCCACATTATTCCAGCTAAGGCCATCTCTCACTCAAGCCCCTAACCTCATACTCCTAATTAAGAACATCACAACAATACACATACAACAAAGTATAAAATGACTAAATAATTTAAATGGGGTGTTACAGAGCTTGTCTTTGTGATCAAAATATTTGTATAGGTCTAACATAATGTAAACAAATATTTTGAACAATCTCATATAAATGAATAACATAATACACAAGAATATTTAGAACAATTTCATCACTTACGTATCAATCATTTTCTTCATATCTAGATATTTTGTTTGATCATCATCTAACGAATCCAAATAATATACTATTTATTTTATCGGATTAATCGCAACCAACAATCAGTGTCCACTGTAAAATAAAACAAAACTTTAGATGGACATTTCTACACAACGTCAAAAAATGAAAAATTATAATAAATGAAGTTAGAATGAAAATTTAACCCATGACCAGTATTATATGATAAAAGATACACTTTTTCTGTATCTTTATTGGCCATAAATGCACCAACTAAGTGATCTTTGACTGCATTTGGACTTTGACCGATTAACCGTGCGCTGATACAGGTGAGAGAGAAGAAAGAGAATCTTTCTGTCAATTGACGTGGGCACATCAATTTGTCATACAAGAACCTTAAATAAAAACATAATCAACATTAGAATATTCATTGAAATGAGTAAATTAATTTAATAAAATTGATCGGAGTACCTGATGTATGAAATCATAACACCAATGCCTAATTCAGAATGTTAAAAAATCTGATCTAAATCCTCTTTGACAATTGTTTCGGTATAAGAAAAAACAAAAATATCTTCCTCCATAGCTATTTCACGAATACCACCTTCCATCACATCTGTTGTTCCTACATATTTTTCAAGGCACAACCTAAATCAAGGAATAGATGTTTTTTAGGCCTGGTCTTCGCAAGATCCTTTTTTTGTTGAACATATTCTTGTTGACTTGTTGCAACTCTTGAGCATGAATCTAAAAATTATATAAGAGTTAGGTAATATATAAGATCAAGAAGCTTTTGAATTCGGAGGATATAATTAACATTTTCTATGCGCACACACACACAGATATATATATATATATATATATATATATATATATATATATATATATATATATATATATATATATATATATATATATATATATATATATATATATATATATATATATATATATATATATCAATTTAACTCTTATTTTGATGCAACTGACTCGGTGTGCCGCACAATCCCCTTATCTTTTGATTTGGATTTTGTAGGAGTCTAACATTACCATGTAAATAAAATGTATGTAAATGTAAGAAAAAATTACATGGCTTGTAAAACATTTGAATACTAAAAGGCTCATAATGGTTTTCAACATACCTCATTACCTATGAAAATGAGGTTTTACGGCCATGCAACATACGTTCCTATTCCGTCTCCCACCAATATGGCATCTGAAACTTCGTCTGGTATAGGTAATAACGGATCCCCCTCTAAAGCAGCATCAATCGATACTTTCGAAAATCCAGTAGGGAGCGGTTTATGATGAAGTGTATCTCCCAGAGTGTTATTCATTTTTCTCTTGCCAACCATGCGATAAGTCAGTGACGATAAATAGAGCTGACAAGGTGAAATGCCTTAAACCAATAATAAATATAAAATTGTTAATGTGTATATATGTCAATTAAAAAAATTATGCTAATCTAATTCCATAATAATATTTATAATTACCTCGGGAATTTTCGGTTGAAAATTACAATTGATACTATCTTTGCCACTAGTATCTTTAAACTCTGAACCGCGCCTTTCTCTCATATACCTTTCTTTATCCTTTTGCAATTCACGAATTTGAGCTTTTAATTCCTCCAACGATTCCATCACTTGTTTATTGCTCGAACTTTAGTCTTTGGATTTTTATACAAGCTTGTTGGAGTGACCCCAAATCCCTTACCCCTCACATGACCAAAATACTCATAAACATTTAATACTCAGCTTAGTATGCTCCTACAATCATGGTCTTCATCTAGAGTTAAAGACTGAGATAGATTCTCCTGAAATTCATATGCATATCGAAAAAAGATTAGTGGGTATTAAAAAGCATAAATACTATATATTAATAAACTATTTATTTAATTAAAGAAATAACGTTATACTTACACATGTGCTCAAAAACTTGTCAAACATCTTGCTTAACAATTTCATCCTTACCCACATGAGCAGCCTTCCACAAAACATGTTTTGAAAGAGATGTTTCTTCACTTTTATCCTCTTCTAACTACACATTCATACAAATGATAAGATCAATTATAACACATGAGCAAGTATAAAATATCATTTATATATACTTACTATTTTTTGCTCAAAGCATGCATATCCCAAACACCTTTTTTTGTATGGATACATAGATTTTGAGGCACGTTGGTGATTTATATCACTTACATCCTAGATAAAAAAGTTTAAGTCATATCAGAACACCTGTGGAACAAGTATATAATACAATGTTCATGATAAATTAACATTACATGGAATGCTTGGGTTTTTCGTTTGGCTACAAAAGTTTCCCATTCTTCAGGTAAAATCAAGTCCGCATACTTTTTTGCACGTTCTGCTTCAATAAATTTTCCTTGTGCATTCTTAAGAAACTTGTTTGTTAAAAATGCTCGAAACTCTCAGAGTCTTCTTTCGGCCAATTGAATAATGTATTTTTTTCCGGTCGTCATCAATGTTAAAAGACCTCTACGAAAAACATACAAAAAGTGTGTTAGTATAAGTAATTTAAAGACATAATCGTCAACAAAAACAAATAACATCACATATGGTACCTGTATCTCACTCCACATTTTTTATTTAGCGGGTTTCAACGATGGAGTTCTCCAATTATCACAAGTGATTGAAATTTTCGAACGAACAAGTGCACCAATGTAACTTGCGAACATTGCACCATTAGGCTCAACTAGTTGGTCTATTGCTTTCCAATGTACGCTATATTTTATTCCTTTATCTCTTGCACGAATGATTCTCTTCATAATAGTTATCCTTGTGAAATATCTATTTCCACATCATGAACTGATTTATTTCCATCATTCTTAGAAGTATCATGTGAGTGTTCCTCGTTACTAGCCATCTGACCTGTAATAAAGAAAAACATAAATATGAAATGACAACTATAAAAATCCGTATTCCATAATCTATTGAATATAAAAAATGACAAATATATACTTTTATTGAATGATAAAATATATAATTTTATTAGTACCTTTTTGCATAGTACTTTTATCATCTTATTCTTTAGTATAGAATGTGTATCCATTATTTGCGTATGCGCTATAAGAAAACACATGCAAACTTGGACCATATGCTAAACATCTCAACCTTTATGTTATTGAAGCGGGATCTAAATAAAACTTTGAATAAATATGATCCTTAAACCATGGTGTGAAACTTCAATTGTCCTCTCGTACTATCTAGTTTTCATTTCTATTCGGATTTAAACCTCAGAATTCTACCTTGTGCATTTCAACATATGGCTCAACCTCATTGTCATTGCAGAACATACAAATGCACTTTGTCCCGTTCAGTTCTTGATAATGTCACAATTTTATTTCCAATTAATTGTTTTCCTTCTTTTTTTCCGACAGTATGAGATTTGGGGAGTCCAGTAGATTACACATTGGACAAATATTCAGTACAAAACTCAATCGCTTCTTCAACAATGTATTGTTCAACAATACAACCCTCTGGTCAACTTCAATTTTTCACATACCCTTTTAATATTTTCATATAACATTCAACAGGGTAAATCCATCTCATATAAGTTGGTCCACACAATTGTGTCTCTTTCACAAGATGAACAACTAGATGTACCATTATGTCAAAAAATGAGGGAGGGAAATACATTTCAATCCCACACAAAGTAATAACTATTTCTTTTTGTAATGTTGGTAAGATCGCAGGATCGATCACCTTACTACAAATTAACCTAAAGAAAAAACACAATTTAGTTATTGCACTTCTTATTTTTTCTGGAAAAATAGAACGTATACCTATTGGTACAAAGTGTTCCATTATAACATGGAAATCATGTGTCTTTATACTCTTTAACTTGAGGTATTTCATAGACACAAGTCTTCTAATATCTGAAGAGTATCCTTCTGGAAATTTAACTTCACTTAGAAATTTACACAATATTTTTTCTACTTTCTAGATATAGTATAAGAAGCAAGCGATATATATGTTCGTTTTCCTTTCTTCAAGGGTCCTAATTTATTTCTAATTCCCATCGTTATCAAGTCTTTTCTTGCTTTAAGGTCACCCTTAGACTTTTCTTGTATATTGAGTAGCGTACCAATAACACTTTCAAATACATTTTTTTCAATATACATAATGTAACACCCCCTTTCTATACCCCTAATTAATACAAATAATCATTTAGGCACGTATTTAAAATTTCATCAGAGTATAATTATATCATGGTATAAAAGGGATTTGTCACATTATACAAACATTCAACACATACAACACCTGCTCATATATATAGATATGCAACATCGGGGCAACACCCATATCTCAACATTTAGAATAAAAGCGGAAACATCTAAACATTGTATTATCTCCAAAATATGTATTCATGTACATAAACATCATCCATATCAACAACAAACCATCAGCAGATACATACACAGATGTATCACAAAAGAATCAAAATAATCCTATCTACCCGGTGCTACATATCAGAGCCAACCGACCAAAAGAATGAAACCACGCTTCACAAAATATCTCCAGCAATCTAATCTGCAATGCCTCATAGAGCATTATAAAACAACAGAAGGGTGGGAAACAATATCATAATAACAATGCATTTAAACATATATGTATATATACATATAACTTTCAATAAATGTCTCTCGCGTTCTCACTGCAACTCATCTCACTACACCATACATCACAATGCATTCAACAAAATATCTATATACAAATAGAACTCCAAGCATACATACTATGCATCATCAATGTTTATATCAATTCATAAACACACACTTATATATATATATATATATATATATATATATATATATATATATATATATATATATATATATATATATATATATATATATATATATATATATATATATATATATATATATATATATATATATATATATATATATATATATTCACACACACACACACACACACACATATATATATATATATATATCTTCAAGCATCTTCATTATGCCAATCACACATTTCACATTAATTCAATAAACATGCACAATATGTTTATTTCATCACCAATTCATATAAACATCTACATTCATGTTTATTCCATCATACATCATATAAAGATGACAACATGTAACTCATAGAGACCGACACACGACTCTATGCAGACGCAAATGCGGTACCGACTCATTTCAGCAGGTTTAATTGAAGAACCAATATAACCATCGCTCACACCCCACATGGGCACACGAGGTCCACCCATTGCTCACACCCACTTGGGCACACAATATGATTACTCACACCCCACCTGGGCACACAATCCGATTGCTCACACCTCACTTAGGCACACAATCGTCAGCAGATTCTCCATGGAATCAATCAGCACAAGAATGTATACCATAATGCTTCACATGCAAAATGACTCTATACACTTCTTGAAATGCACACATATATAATGTTTTCATGCATCTTCATCTCTTTCAATTTCATACAATCATCATACATCGCAATGTATATTACATGACATATTCGTCATTCATCACAATCATCATGCATTTTTAATCAATTTAAACAATGCACATATTTGCCCAAACGGCCACAATTCAATATCTAGGATTCACGCCATACGGCTACCCACAACACATCATAAACCAGCATACAAGCTATTCAATCAAAGAAGGGTCGATCGTAACTGAAACCCCAAGCCATAACATCACGAAGCAACAGGGAAACTCATCTTGCTACGTTTGCTACATGCTCGCCTAGCGAGCTGCTAGCGAGCTTTCGCTACATGCTCGCCTAGCAAACTGCTAGCGAGCAAAAACAGAGGCTACAGACCTCGTTCGCTACCTCGCTCGCTACCTTGTTCGCCACAACAAACTTCCAGCGAGCCATTCGCTACCCATTCGCTACCTAGCGAAGGAGACCAAAACACCACTGTCCCAAGTCTGGGACTGTTCGCTACGCACTCCCCTAGGGAGCTGCTAGCGAGTCGCCTGCGAACAGCAACATTAAGTACTATCCCAACACTTCCAAACTCATCAAAATCACCTAGTTAAATCCAATGTTGTTCCAGTAGCCTTAGTCTATCATATATCGACTAACCTACATCATCTATTCCATATTCTAATCAATAAAACTCAGTTTCTACCGATTAATCCAAATTCGACCTAAAATGGAAAATAAACAAAACTCTCAAATAATCCAAAATCAATCCAATAAAACATACATGATCATACACATTGATATAATAATAAAGTTTCACACCCTTACCCGATCAATCGAAAGCTTTGGTGATGATTCTTGGTTGTTCTAAGTTTTCCTCCACTTTTCTCTTCTCCTCTTTCTTTCTCTTGTTTTTCCCTTATGTTACTATCTTTCTCTTTTTCTCTCTTATTCTCATACTCTATTTTCTTTCCTCTCCAATTCTTTTCACACACTTACCAAATAATTCTCACAAAACATCTACTTAACATTATCAATAATGCCAAAAATACCCTCCAACCTATTTTTACCCTAAACTCTCACAATCGGTAAAAATAGCACAATATGCAAACATAACATATTTAACACATAAATTCCACATTGAAATAATAATCACTTAAATAAATCAAATAAGGACTCAATAAAAAGGGAATTTCAGAATCGGGGCGTTACAACTCTCCCCCACTTTAGAAATTTTCGTCCTCGAAAATATTACCTGATTCAAACAGCTCTGGATGCGACTCACGCATCTTACTCTCCAACTCCCAAGTCATATTGCCTTCCGCAACACCTCCCCATGATACTTTCACAAGCGCAATGTCCTTACCTCTTAGGTTCTTAACTTCACGGTCCAAAACCCTAACCGGTAAAACCTCAACCGTAAGATTATCTCTTACCTCAACCTCGTCCATAGGAATCACATGTGACAGATCTGGAACATACTTCCGAAGTTGCGAAACATGGAACACATCATGCAAATTCGAAATATTCGGAGGCAACGCCACACGATAAGCCACAACACCAACTCGTGCAATAATCTGATATGGGCCAATAAAACGAGAAGTCAAATTCTTCGACTTCAAAGCACGACTCACACCCGTAATCGGTGTAACTCTCAAAAACACATGGTCGCCTTCTTGAAATTCAAGATCCTTTCTTCTCTTGTCATGATAACTCTTTTGTCTACTCTGAGAAGCTTTCATCTTCTTCCGAATAAACTTCACCTTCTCCGTAAATTGTTGTACCAACTCCGGCCCAACTACCGATCTCTCTCTGGTCTCATGCCAACAAAGGTGTTCGACATCTCCGACCATACAAAGCCTCAAATGGTGCCATACCAATACTTGAATGAAAACTATTATTGTAAGTGAACTCAATCAATGCCAAATAACTATCCCAGACACCACCTTGCTCGAGCACACAAGCACGCAACAAATTTTCCAACGATTGAATCGTCCTCTCGGTTTGACCATCCGTCTGCGGATGATAAGCCGAACTCAATGTCAACATAGAACCCAAAGCCTTTTGCAAACTTTCCCAAAATCTCGAAGTAAATCTAGGATCTCTATCCGACACAATACTCTTGGGAACTCCATGCAACTTCACAATTACCCGAACATAAATCTCGGCTAACTTTTCCAAAGGATAACTAATATCAATCGGAATAAAGTGAGAAGATTTAGTAAGTCTATCAACAATCACTCAAATAGCATTATGACCTCTCTGCGTATTTGGCAAACCCGTAACAAAATCCATCGATATACTATCCCATTTCCATTTCGGAATATCCAACAGTTGCATCAAACCACTAGGCTTCTGATGTTCCACCTTAGACTTCTGACAAGTCAAACATGAATACACAAACTGAGCTACATCTCTCTTCAATCCGGACCACCAAAAGATTTTCTTCAAATCTTGATACGTCTTATTCGCTCCCGGATGAATACTCAAGTTACTACGGTGTCCTTCCTCTAATATCATCTTTTTAAAATCCACATCACCGAGGTTACAAATACGACCACGAAATCTCAAAACTCCAAAATTATCAACCTTGAAGTCTTCATTCTCATTCATCATCAAATCAACAAACTTTATATCCAACTTTTGCTTTTCGCATACGGTAGCAAGAAAATCATTCGTAACATGCAACATACCAAGCTTCACACTACTCGGTGTCATCTCGCAAACCAAACTCAAATCTCTAAAATTCTCCAACAACTCCCATTCTCTTACCATCAATGTAGACATATGCACTAACTTCCAACTCAGAGCATCGGTCACCACATTTGCCTTACCCGAATGGTAATTCAAACCAAAGTCATAATCTTTCAAAAACTCTAACCACCTTCTTTGCCTCATATTCAATTCCTTCTGATCAAATAAATACTTCAAACTCTTGTGGTCACTAAAAACTTCAAATCTTGCACCATAAAGATAATGCCTCCAAATTTTCAAAACAAACACCACGACCGCTAATTCTAAATCATGCATAGGATAATTCTTCTCATGCACTCTCAATTGCCTCGAAGCATAAGTCAAAACTTTACCATCTTGCATCAAAACACCACCCAAACCAGACAAAGAAGCATCACAATAAACCACAAACGGTTCTGTCGAATTTGGCAAAATAAAAACCGGTGTCGTTGTCAATCTTTTCTTTAGCTCAACAAAACTATTCTCACAATCAATATCCCAAAAAAAAGTCTTTCCTTTACAAGTCAACTGAGTCAACGGAAGTGCCAACTTCGAAATCCCTCAATAAACCTCCGATAATAACCGGCCAAGCCCAAAAAGCTTCGAATCTCCATAACCGATTTAGGAGCTTCCCACTGCATTACCACATCAATCTTGGACGGATCAACACTAATACCATTACCAGAAATAACATGCCCAAGAAAACTCACTTCTGATAACCAAAACTCACACTTTGACAACTTAGCATATAATTGCGTCTCCTTCAAAATTTGCAACACAACCTTCAAATGCTCCACATGCTCTTCTTGAGACTTAGAGTAAATCAAAATGTTGTCGATGAACACAACCACAAAACAATCCAACTAATCATGAAAAATACGATTCATGTATTCCATAAACACACCTGGCGCATTAGAAACTCCAAATGGCATCACAGAAAATTCATAATGACCATACTGTGTCTAAAAGCCGTCTTTTGAATATCCTCCTTTTTAACACGAATCTGGTGATAACCTGATCTCAAATCAATCTTACTAAAAACACGGGCACCAACCAATTGGTCCATTAAATCATCAATTCTCGGAAGAGGATACTTGTTCTTAATAGTCACCTTATTCAACTGCCGATAATCAATACACAACCGCATACTTCCATCTTTCTTCTTTACCAACAATACCGGTGCACCCCAAGGAGAAACACTCGGCCTTACAAACCTCTTTTCCAATAAATCGTTCAATTGTTTCTTCAACTCTACCAACTCCGATGCTGACATATGATACGGTGCCATCGAAATCGGCCTAGTACCCAGAATTAGATCAATTGAAAACTCAACTTCCCTCTCCGGCGATACATCTGTAATGTCCTCCGGAAATACTTCTGGAAAGTCACACACCACTGGAACCATATCCAATTCAACCTTACTCTCCAAAGACAACGATGCAAATAAACTGAACACTTGAGCTCCGTCCGCTAAAAGTTTCTTCAACTCTTTAGTGGATAGAAAACTCTCTTCCTCGTCATCTTCCAAAGAATGAAACCTCACCAACTTGTGATAACAATTAATGCGAACTCTATTATACTGCAACCAATTCATACCCAAAATCACATTAATTCCTTCTAATGGAAAACACACTAAGTCCATAATAAAGTCCTTACCATACATGGTCAACAAACAACTTAAACACACCAATAAAGTAGTTACCGACCCCGAAGCGGGCGTCTCAATAACCATGTTACCGCCACAAGAAGACAAACACAAATCCAAATACTTAGCGCACTCAAAAGAAATGAACGAATGAGTCGCTCCGGTATCAATAATAGAAACTAAAGGCATATTATTAATAAAGCATGTACCTTTAATTAACCGATCCGCATTAGTAGTATCTGAACCTGCTAATGCAAATACTTTCCTATCTGTTGGAGCTTGCTTTGGTTTAGTACACCTTGTACTAATATGACCAACTTCCCCATAATTATAACACTTCACCACGTTCCTTCTACAATCAGTTGTAGCATGACCCGTGCCTCCACAGTTAGCACACTTAACTGCAGCATTCTTACACTCAAAAGATTTGTGCCCCAGTGCACCACACTTGTAGCACTTAATAGGACCCAAACTTCCTCCTCCATACCTCTTAACAAAGCTTTCCCTATGCTTGCCTTTATCAGCAGGCGTCACATAAGGTCCATTCCTTACCGGTTGCTTTCCTCTCTTCTCATTCAAGCTCTTATAGTGAGTAGAACGAGCTCTACTATCCTCTTCAAAAATTCTACAACATTCGGTCAAGTCCGAAAATCTTCTAATCCTCTGATAACCCACCGCTTGCTTGATCTCAGGACGCAAGCCGTTCTCATACTTAATACACTTAGAAAATTCCGCCGTCACCGCATCATAGTGAGGATGGAACTTCACCAGCTCTGTGAATTTAGCTGTGTAATCTACCACAGACATATTGTCTTGTTTCAATTCCAGAAATTCTATTTCCTTCTTTCTCTTCACACTCTTAGGATAATACTTTCTCAAAAACTCAGTGCGGAACAAATCCCAAGTTATTTCCTCGTCATCCACTTCAAGAATTTGTCTCATACTGATCCACCAGTCATCGACTTCTTCACGCAACATGTGAGATCCAAGTCTCACCTTGTTCCCTTCAGCATAATTCATAACTCTAAAGATCCTCTCGATCTCCTTCCCAAATCTGAGCACCGTCCGGATCAAACCTTCCTTTGAATATCGGAGACTGATTCTTTCTAAACTCATCATTGGCGTTCACATTCGGCGCGCCTTGCACCGCTCTAGCCATTGCCTCCAATGCAGAAGCCATAGCATTGTCATTACGACCAGCCATATTCTGATTATTCCCAAAAATAACAAGGTTAAACAACCGTTCAACCAACAAAACAACGAGACAGACACAACTGACTCAACACTGACTCTGATACTGTTGCACCCTAAATTTTGACCCCTTAGATCCTCATCATCATATTAGGATGATATTCATTTGATTATCTAACCATAACCTATTTCAAGTTGTCTTTGTCAAGATACAGGCGAATTAGGGTTTCGCACGGTCAAAAATCGAGACTTCGACAGTATGATCAATCAATATTTTGGATTGATTCTTCATGAAATAAAGTCAAGGATACCACATTGGGTCATGTTTGAATCCAATTGAAGGTTGTCACCCCCAGATCAAGCGCAGTGCAGTTCACGACGCCCGATTAGGGTTTTTCGGGCTGGAAAAGTCAACTGTGGTTTGACTTTCAATTTGAGAAGTAATTCAAGGATACAATCGTGGTTCAAAAAGTTCATATGGCTTAGTGAAGTCCCCTCAAGGAGTTTCAAGGTCTTGGGAGCCCCGAAACAGGAGCAGACGATCCGATAATCGTCGATCGATCGTACGGTTGACCGAAAAGTCAACTCTTCAATCTTAAGGATTTCGACTTAATGATGAAAATGAAAAATTTTCCTTATGACATATTACACCTCCCCATAAAATTTCATGGCCATCGGGTCAAGGGTTGAAGAGTAATCGGAAGAATCAGGAATTAGGGTTTTGCAAGGGGTAAGACTATAACTCCCTAACCACACCTCTGATTGAAGTGATTCCAAGCTTGTTGGAAAGGTCTTAACATCCTCTACAAAATTCCCCCATTGGTCCACATTCAAAAAATGCACAAAAATGGAGTTATAATCAAAATCATTTTTCTAGTACAAAACACAGAGAAATTTCACTAATTCTGGCCATACAATTCCTAGTTTCAGCCAACTTCAAGGGGATTTTCAACCAAGATGCACATAGATTTGGAACTTATGATAAACATGAAAGTTATAGAGCTACACAAGGGCTTTCTTAAAAGTACAAGAACTCCCCAAGGAGATTTATGAGCTAGGAGTTATGGTGCCTTGAAGTTGGGTCTGTCACATGAAAAAAGAGAGATTTAGGAGAGAGAGAGAGATGCAAGTTGCAATTTATGGATTAAAATATTCAAGTGTGTAAGAATGAGAGAGAAACTTTTACAATTCCAACTGTTGCAGCTGACTTGTTCTGTGCTCTAAGCTTATCTCAATCATTTCATGTTAATATTCACTTGAGTTTTCTGATCTTCCTTGAGCCATGGAGCTGATAGGAGAAGATCTTGGCAAGATTTTGCAAAATATTTCATGAAACTCCCTCCAAAAGTGGCAAAGTACCAAGCTGTCCTCATCCTTGGTTTCACTATAAATAGAGGCCTCACCCTCACTTCCAAACAACACCAGAGCTATTCAGAATATCCAAGTATCATAGCTCTCCTCCTCACTCTCTCTTTGATTGTAAGTGAAGTTCAAAAACACCAAAATTGGTCATTTGGCATATTTCACACCATTTTCATTTCTCCCCTTTCCAACACTCCCATAACCATCCATACGCCTTCTAAATAACATATAGAAGGTTTATAATCCATCAAACCATCAAAAACCTCAAAAAATCAAAAAGTCAAACTTATCCCCACCATACTTTGACCAAAGTCACTAAAATGGCCAAAACTCATCCCATATAGATTCTTGCCATTCTAATCCCTCTAACACATCACCAACAACATACCTCAACTGTCCAAACCACTAGCAACAATTGGACACTCGTATTTTGACACTTAGCATCATAAGTGGATTGTTACTTAAAGTTGAAGAAAAGTCTCAAGGCCAAGAAGTGAAGCATAAATCTCTGGGTTTCTAGGAGTATTTTCTGCTTACTCAAGTTTATTATCACAGGTATGTAGTGTCTAAACTCATCCCATCCATTATCATGACATAAAACTCATTGTTGCTCATTATTGCTTATTATATGCACACATACTGTCATTATTATGCACTGTTGCTGTCAAATATTTGTGAGGCCAATACCATGTATAGTTGCTGTTGAAATGTCATTAAGGTAGTATGCTTTCTGTTACCTTTGTAAAGGTGAGTTGTTGAAAGCTTGTTAAGTTCATGCTGTTGAAAAAATGTCACAAGAGCTGTTCTTTTGGAAATCATTAAACATTGTCAGGTTGTTATAAGGACTGTCACTAGAGCACTATTTTAGGGCTACTTGGATGATTGACATTGTTATGAAGGTTGTATTTGTGTCATAAGGTATCTACTTTCATAAGGTTGTAAATTTTCACATGATTGAAGTGTTGGAGTATTTATTGGATGATTTGAACATTTGCATTTTGAAGACTGTTTTGAAATTTAAGACTGCCAAACATATGTCTATTGCTAGTGCTACTTGGTTTTTCATGTCAAAAATTGTTTGTGCTTGTAACCTATGAAAAATGTGTTTGGTCTTCACATATCATGCTCAGTTTTACTTCAAGTTTTCTTAGAATCTGTTTTCACAACAGGGCTTGTTCCACATATTGTTTTGAGGTTACAACCTTTCATTTGAAGAGAGTATTGGTTTAATTGCTAAGTATCAACATTGTTATGTTTAAAACTGTTTTGAGTCTGCTAAAAACTACCTTTGATTTGAGTTTGTTAACTCATTTTTGCTGTCGGTAAGTTTGAGTAGCTGTTAACATGATTATGTCCCAAATTATCTTTGCTTTTATTTTTTACTCAAGACACTTTGTTCTTTGTTTTTTAGATGAACAAGCATGTCTATTTTTCAGATGAGCAACATTATCATGTTAAGTCTACTGCCTTTATGTCAAAATTGTTTTAAGAGTTTGTTGACACTGTCATGGTTATGGCTTGTTGCACATTTAAGTTTTTGTTCTTGTATGACATGAACCTCAAATGCCAATTTTTGTTTTAGAAAAGTTTTCACCCATTTTTCTGAGTTGCATCTCATCTATTATCATGTTTGATATGTGTTTGAATCATTGCTTTGGACTGAACCACCTCACCTCTTGAAAACATACTTGCTGCTACATCATTCATTAAAACTGTTTCATATTTCAAAACAACATACCAATCCTGCTCCATTTGCTATGCAATTTGATTTCAATGAATGATTACTTATTTTATCATATTTGCAATATGTGTTTGATGTTACATGACCTGATCCTACTGTTTTTGTGTTTTATGTTCACAATGCATATGTTCCAAACTTGACTACCAATATCACATGCTTTGATCTCTTAATGCATTCAAACTTTTTTGAAGTTGTTGGTTGTCAAGTTTTCTCCTCATACTAAAAACTGCTTGTGTTTTAGCCACCATCATGTTAAATAACTAAACTGATTTTGTGTTGAAAGTTGATTTGTTTACTTGCTGATTTGTAACCCTCATGTTGGTTTGATTGTTGTTTAATGTTTGGTATGGTCATGAGAGGTTGCATTTATACCCCTAAGAAAGCACACTGTCACTGCTACCAGATTTTGTGAACTGTCATAAGCCTCAATTCTATTTAGACCCTTGAAGAGCAGTTTTGTTTAGGTGGCTGTACACATGTGAAATTATGATGAGACCTATGTTCAAGCATTTTGTGGAATATATTTGACTCTTTATTGTGCTTGCTGTCCAGCCTTTGTGTGTGCTGGTATTTGAGAGCTTGTTGTGCATAAAGTTTGTTTTGAGCCATTTCATTAACTTGCCACTTCACATCTTTTTTTTCTTTATTTGGTTTTTAATTGGTCTTGGGATGTAGACAAATCTGTTAGCATACTTGAAACTTGTGTGGGAGGGTTATTAAGTTGGAACTGTTGCAATACATGTTTTTGAATCTCAAGTTGCATTTTCACACATCTCATAGCAGCTTGATAGCCTCTTTATTGAGGTATGACATATTGATGTTCCCTGTGATGTCTATCATGTTTTCCCTCTCATTCTAAATATGTGTATGAATGACCAATCTTGAGCTCATGCATTTTGATCTTTTCACTTGTTGCTCATGACCACATTATGTTTTTATATGCAACTCATGTATCATTTCTTAAACCAAGGCTATGTTGAACTGATTTCTTGTTAGAATGTGTTCAATATCACATTGATGTACTGCTCATGCTGTTTAACCACACTATACCCCTCCTGATCCAGTTTATGATCATCAAATGCACCCCACTCACTAAGTTTGTAGCTGTCATGGTTTTTTTTTAAATTCACTTGTTCTTAAGTTTCTTATGGTTTAGACACGTCTTATATGTTGCTTGGAGCATGTATGTATGTTTTCTTCACTCCAATTTGACCTGTTTCACAAACTCACCATCTCACTTGCAATAACTTAATTTTCACCTCATTCTCACATGACAGTTGGATTTGCACCTCCTAAGCATTTGGTTTGAATGCATGAACATAATATGTATGATATTTGATTTGTGTTTGAGCCTTTTCCCTAACCATAGCATGACTGGTTTAACTTTTTGCTTCATAAATGCATTTTTCAAGGAACACTTGCAATTCATATGCTTCCTTTTGAATCAGTGATGTTTTTGAATAAAACTCTTGTTAGAACTCACTACACATCATGTTTATGTCATGCTCAGATCCTTGTTTGATGTTGAACACATTTGTTGTGGTCCTTGAATTTCAAAATTGCATTTCATACTAATTTCATCACTAATTGCAACTCATATACCAAATTCTTGATTTGTAGTTTTCTGACAAAGACATCTGTTGAGACACTTTCCATATCATGTTTAAGGTTTGATCAAACCAATTCCCACCACCAGTTGTAACTGTTTTGGCTTGTTGATCTAGAATTGCACTTCAAAAAACATCATATGCATCATTAATCGAATTTTGAAATGTAGGCATGTTCTGAGAAATTTAATCATACCATCTTGCTCCTCATGATTTTCTACCCAATTTACATATAAGGTTTGTCAAATTCCATAAAGAAATGAGAAAGTTATGATGAATTTGCAAATTTTGGTTTTTGCCCTTAACTCTTGCCCAACCTAGTTTTCAAGTATCTCATATATATTTATGGGGTGGCTTTACATAATGGATGTATCGCCACCCCAGTGGTTATTGCCTTGCCATAAAAACGCCCCTCATGCTTTGTGTCCTGGGTTCGAGCCCCAGCGAGGCATTTTTGCGCTTCATTTATTCTTTTTTCATGTTATATTATTTTCTTCATTCCTTCCATTTCCTTGCAACATGCGCATAATGCCCCAGTGGTTGTCATGTGTGTTTGTGAACACAAGGGCCTGGGTTCAACTCCCAGCTTGGCCCTTTTCTCTTTTTTATTATTTGGTTTTATTTGTTTTATTATTATAAATCAATCAACTTCAAATATTCGTAATTTATTTATGGTTTATCAGTTTTAACCCGTTCTTTTTGCAACCTTTTCATTGTGATGTCTAGTTTTATTTAATGGATTTTAATCTCATAATTGCTTGTTTTTTACAATGCTTTTTGTCTGCTTGATAGTAGACGCGTTCTTAGGTAGTTACCTTACGTCTCGATTAAATTTCCCTTATGCCATGTTTATTTTTATCTTGTAAGATTTATTGGTATTTGGTTTCTTTGTGTTTGTCAGCATGTTGAGATTTCATCTTTTGTTGGTTGTTACCATGAGTACTTATTTTCCTCCTAAATTATGAGGTTAAACTGATTTTCTTGTATTTGATTGTCATCGATACATATGGGTTGTTACCTTCATATGTGTTAAGATATACCTTCATCTTGGTTAAGATATTTCATGGGTTGTTACCTTCATCTTTGTTAAGACACATTCATCCTTGGTTGTAACCATTTACCTTGATTTAAATCCTTGCTTATTGTAATATGCATGCTTGTTTGGTTGTAACCATAATCCTTGATTACTTTGTTAATTATTTCTTCCCCAAGTGATGGAACTTTTTTAGTTCTCATCCAAGTTGCCTCCTCTCCTTCCTTCCAAAGGAAAAGTCTCTCCATTGACCCTTGTGTCATGGATAGCTCATTACCCCTCTTGACTTTGTAAAGTCATCTTAAACCTTAGTTAGGGTAGAACAGATAAGCCATTAGACTTTTCTTAAGTCTAAAAGACCCACCTTTACTAGGAGTGTTCTTCAACTAGAACCCTAGGTTAGAGTTTGTTAACTCTATATAAGAATCATGGTGATGATTACTTATTCCCCTTTGAGAGTTCAACATAGATCTAGAGAGTTTTGTTAAACTCTACACAAACATTGTCATGTTTGTTCCCCCCCTTGAGCCTTGATCATAATCAAGTGTTCTTCAACCCTAGTGAGGTGAACTACGATTGCTCTGATTCTATCCTAGTTAGGATACGTAGGCAAAGGACGCGATGTCTTTGCGAGCAAACTTAGAAACAATATTAGGTCTTCATCTATCATACCCCATCTCTTTACCCAATCCCAACCATAGAAAATATTTACCCAACTTAGCATACAAACAAACAAAAGGTTCCCGTAGGGTACTACGGATGTTTGGATGTGAAATACCTACCCTATGCATAACCAACCCCCGATCCCCGAATCTCTTAGCGTTGTTGTTACATCACGCAAAAGGTTCTTTCTTTCTTTAGACCTTTCCTTTGGATAAATTAAAGTTCGGTTGTAAAAGAATTAAGATTCAAGTTAATTCAATAGCTTGATATCCGATTTTCACCGCAACAAAAATGGCGACTTCACTGGGGAAATCTTAAACTTGAGGGTTTAGCCTATTTTGTTTGTTTATATGCTATATTTGTGAATATTTGCTTAACATGTATATTTGTAAATATATTTTGTTTGTGGATATTGGGTACCTTGAGAGGTGAGATAAATCCTAACCCGGATTTGAGTGACACATAAGATAGGATTGTGGTATGATCAATAGTTGGGCTATTGGGAGTAGTCCTAATATGTCTGACATATGATGTAATCATGCTCAGTGGAGACTCTTTGAGATGGTTAGTAATGCATGAGTAGTCGTGTATTCACTAATTGTTTCAATACGAGTTTGCGAAGCTGAGGACCTTTAGTAAACACTTTTACCCCACTAAGCCTTTTTAGGACGTAGCGCAAAAACTGTTAGGGAGTAGTCCCTCAATAGTTGTCACGTGATGCTACACTCAAACGAGTTTATCTTGAGAATATTGTTGACTCACGTGAGTAGTCGCGTTAGTTGGCAATATCCGAAGGATTTACTATGACTTTGGGAACTTTGTTAGAACCCGTTCGGCAGGTACAAACAACTCATAGTACAAATCCTTGGGGATGGTTAGACCTTTGACCCCATGCTTTGATCTCAAGCCTAGGATACCTTTGTGTGTGCATATGCACTGTATTTGTAAATACTTGCCTTTGTGTTATGTGTGCATCATCCCATCATTTTTATCATATTCATATCATGTCGCAACTAGTTTTGTAAAGCTCAGTCGATATCTGGTATTCTTAAAAGTTGTAACTGTTCCAACGATTGATGAAATGGGGTTTTAACCTAATCAAACTTCGGAGTTTTGTAAAACCAGTTGCGTTTTTGCACTTGCATCAGCATTTTGCATATCATTATTTGTCGCGTCAGTCCTCTGGTTCATTCTGTGTTCCGTTGATGTCAGAAGAAAAAGGGAGGGAGTATCATACAAAGTCTAGCACTCAAAAGGGGATGGAACGTCTTGAGCAGGAAAATTAAGCACTTCGAGAAGAAGTTTCTCGTTTAAAGAAAAACAAAGAGGCATTCGTCGCTGCTGTCAAGGACATGATGGATACTCAAGAGCAGGAAAATCAAAAGCTCAGTGACGAGTTGGAAAAAGTGAAGCGTACCAAAAAGAGCCTGACAAACTGGGTCAAAGAATTAGTTCTGTCCCAACGACAGGAAGGTTATTCTTCATCTACCGATTAGCCACTAGAACAAACCGGTGGATCTCGGGGTCAACATCTTGCTTGAGAAAGAAGCAACCTCTTCCCTGCATATGGTGGACTAAAAAAAGAAGGCCCTTGATAGTGCTCTTTCTTTGTTTTGTTAAACGATTTCAATTCCCTAAGGCTGGCAGCTGTAGACTGTTTCAGCATTTTGCTATATTTTCTTTGCATTTGAATTGGCTTGTAAGCTTTTGTTTATTTGAATTTGGAAATCTTTAATGAAATGTTTGTGCATCTTTTGATTAAGTCCATTCGTTTCACTCTTTCTTTTTCATTGTTATGAAATACCAAAAATGCAAGAAAATTTCTTTTGTTTACTAAACTGTTGTTTAAAACAAAGATTGGGGAGGATGATGAAAATTATATCCATAATTGCTGTTGATATGCTTTCAATTTAACTTTGCCAATGATGTAAGGCATTGTTTCAATCCCTAAACACTAGAGAAATAAGGAAGATAACTCCTCGTTAACCCCTTCGAGCCTAGAAGTAGGAGTTTTCTTTCTTTACAAAAACAAAAACCTTAAATCTCAAACCTGGGGCGGGTAGTTCTCAGTTTAACTTGGAGATATGTGTATACCTGACACTTTTCATATAAAGATGGTGCACTCAGGTTTTCCTTCGTACATGACAAGCAAGTGTCGAAGATGCTTTTCAGCATAAAGGACGATGATGGTTCACTGTAAGCCATTAATCAAGGTAGTCACCTCCTTTCTCAAAAGAGAAGAAGAAAGAAAAAAAATCAAAAAGCCCGCTAAGTCAAAACCTATGAAGGAGACTTAGGCAAAAATGGGGCATCCCGAAGACTGTATCTTCGAACAAAACAGTTCAAACAAAAGTCAGGGATAAAAAGAGAGGAATTTTGTAAGAATCTTCACTTTTAAAAATCCTCAAATAGCAAAGCTATCAAAATACTGTAAGGGAGTTGTGACTACCCTAGGTTTGTAAACCATCAACAATTATCATCAGTTCAATTCTTAAGCCTGTAAGAACCTGAATGTATAGTTTGAGTTAACTGAGCGTAGGATTGGAGTTCATCATGAAGAGTGGGTGGGACCAAATAACTTTGAGCCTTTATCCTTTGTTTCATGAACCATGAACCAAGCCACGTTACAACCCTTAAAAGACCTAATTGAGGTAAGATTATTTTGAAAGCATATTACAGCAAGGTTGGATAACCTGACTCCTAATGATCTTTGTTAATTGTGTGTGTTCATCACTTTATCCATCATTTGTAAAAAGATTGGATCGCTTTCACTTTGATCACTTGATCACTCCGCCGTGTGTGTTTCATCAAATATGTTTTCAAAAGATTGCATGAATTTTACATTGAAAATTGCCAATTTTTAATGAACAACATTGCGTGCAAAATGATCCAATGTCAAAGGAATCCCAACAAACGCTGTCAGCTAGGAAATTTAACTTGATGAAGGAAGCTCAGCCTGGGGCAACCAATTTGAAGGATTTGTTAATCATTTGTCATAACATTCAGCTAATCAGAGCCGACCAGGTCAAGATCAGTTAAAACTCTTGAAAGAGCAGTTTAGTCTGGGGCAATTGTGTTGCAGTTACCAGCTAGCAGGGGCAAGTTCGTTCCCCAGTCGTTACTTCCACAGTCTGAAGACTTTGTTGCGCAGACACCGTTAAACTGGGGCAATCACGTAGAGATTTGTAAATCTCTCTCTATAAGAGTTTGAAGATATTGAAGCATCTTTATGCCAAATCTCTTGTAAAAGCACCCTTATGATTTCTTCTCACAGACCATGTAATCTGGGGCAGAAAATGTTTGAAGACTATTTGTCACAAGAGCCGTCGCTCACTTGAAGAGGATTAATATCATAATGGGGCATAAATGTTTTGTTCTCATGATACCTTTTTCCAAGATCTCCAGTTAAGTTGTTACTTCAGTTGATTTGGGAATCTCTCGGTGTGATTTTCCTTCAGCAAAGAATTCAAGCTCATGATGGCAATCCAAGTGAAGTCATGATGTTTTGGCCTAGGAAGATTACTCTCTCCCAGAGAAGGTGGTAACCTTGAAGTGGAATTGATGTTCTTCATGATCATCCCTGTTGATGTCCAATTTAGTGAAGTTGGTTGGGTCTCCGTGTCGAGATGTTTATTTCATCTCCAGTTTTGTTTTGTCTGTTTCGTCAGCATAAACATAAGCATGGCATGAGCATATGCATAACATCTGTGCATTTTTGCTATCTCTGGTTGTTACATGTTCCTGTTTCACTTTGGTGTTTTCCTCAGTGATTGGGTGTTTTGTCTCTTTCCAACAGAGTTGTCAGCCCTTAGGCATAAAACGTCCATTATTTCTCAATTCCCCACAGAATTTAATCCTCGTGGATGATGGTTACTTCAGTTATCTTTTTCCATGATTGGATAAGGTGAGTCACCATTTGAATTCATTTCTCAATGGTTGGAGTCTTGTTGACAGCTTCTTTCTAGTTCTATTCTAGATTGAACTTTGGTCCCTGTCGGTCGCCAAACCTACCTTGACGTGCATTTATTTTGCACTATCTATCAAGAAGAAAATTTTATTCAACAATAAGTGGCAGTCTCTGTAGAGAAGCTTATTCATATTCAGCAATGAGTGGCAGTCTCTTAGGAGAAGCTTAATTGTCTTCAACAACAATGAGTGGCAGTCTCTTAGGAGAAGCTTAATTGTCTTCAACAACGATAAATGGCAGTCTCTTTGGAGAAGTTTAATCGTCTTCAACGGTAAGTGGAAATCTCTTGGGAGAAGCTTAACCTTTATCAACGATGAGTGGCAATCTCTTCGGGGAAGCTTAATCGTATACAGCAATAAGTGGCAGTCTCTTAGGAGAAGCTTAATTGTCTTCAACAGCAATGAGTGGCAGTCTCTTATGAGAAGCTTAATTGTCTTCAACAACGATAAATGGCAGTCTCTTCAGAGAAGTTTAGTCGTCTTCAACGGTAAGTGGAAATCTCTTGGGAGAAGCTTAACCTTTTTCAACGATGAGTGGCAATCTCTTCGGGGAAGCTTAATCGTATTCAGCAGGTGAGTGGAAATCTCTTGGGAGAAGCTTAACCTTTATTCAACGATGAGTGGCAATCTCTTTGGGGAAGCTTAATCGTATTCAGCAGGTGAGTGGCAATCTCTTGGGAGAAGCTTAACCTTTTTCAACGATGAGTGGCAATCTCTTCGGGGAAGCTTAATCGTATTCAGCAGGTGAGTGGCAATCTCTTGGGAGAAGCTTAAACTTTATCAACGATAAGTGACAGTCTCTTCGGGGAAGCTTAATCGTATTCAGCGATGAGTGGCAATCTCTTCGGGGAAGCTTAATCGTCTTCAGTGGTAAGTGGCAATCTCTTTGCTAGAAGCTTAACCTTTATTCAGCGATGAGTGGCAATCTCTTCGGAGAAGCTTAATCGTATTCAGCAATAAGTGGAAATCTCATTGGAGACGCTTATCCTAAGGACATCGACGCACGGTTGTGACCATCATTGTTTAAAAATCCAGTGGATACTGGTATAAGTAACTTGGTGGTGACCAATCATGCTTCAAATAAGGCCTGTTGGTGTCTGGAACTATGAAAATCTATGGACGACAGATACGGATAATTTGGTTGTGTATCATTCTGAATTAAGTCCGATATGTTTGCTATCCAAGCACAGGCTATGTACCTTTGGAGATGTACCGTTTCTATCCAAGCACAGGTTTTGTACCTTTGGAAGATGTTCGTTTCTATCCAAGCACAGGTTTTGTACCTTTGGAAGATGTTTGTTGCAGAGGTTGTTTACCTTAGGAGATGTATTATTTGATCCCAAGCACAGGTTTTGTACCTTTGGAAGATGTTGTTTCCATCCTAAGCACAGGTTGTGTACCTTTGGAGATGTATACTTTGGATCCCGAGTTCAGAAATTCCCAGAGACTAAAGTGAAGTGTTCCATTCCTAATGTATTGAGGATGTTCATCTTCTATATCCTAATGTATTGAGGATGTTCAGCTTCCATATCCTAACGTGTTGAGGGTATTAGTTTTCAATCCTAATGTGTTGAGGGTTGTAGCTCTTTTCAATCCTAATGTGTTGAGGGTTGTATCTCTTTTCGATCCTAATGTATTGAGGGTCGTGTCTCTGGCTATATCCTAATGTGTTGAGGGTATTAGTTTTCAATCCTAATGTGTTGAGGGTTGTATCTCTTTTTGGTCCTAATGTATTGAGGGTCGTGTCTCTAACTATATCCTAACGTGTTGAGGGTATTAGTTTTCAATCCTAATGTATTGAGGGTCGTGTCTCTTTTCGATCCTAATGTATTGAGGGTCGTGTCTCTAACTATATCCTAACGTGTTGAGGGTATTAGTTTTCAATCCTAATGTATTGAGGGTCGTGTCTCTAACTATATCCTAATGTGTTAGGGGTATTAGTTTTCGATCCTAATATATTGAGGGTTGTGTCTCTGCTGTATCCTAATGATTTGAGGATATTAGCTTTTGTTCATAAGGTTTTGAGATATATATTTGTGCTTCCTGTTTGAAGATCTGGTCGTCACCAAACCCTTTGAAAGCCTAGTGATTACTGGCATCTTTTAAAAAGTCCAATTGTTATTGACGTTGTCTAAACTCGATTGTTGTTGTCACTTCAATTCGGTTGTCACCAAACCCTTCGAAAATCCAATGGTTATTGATCTTCTTTGATTTCGGTCGTTACCAATCTCCCCAGTTAAGTCTAGTAGTTACTAGCGTTATCATAACTAATCGTATTTGGAACACTGATCTGGTAGTCACCAGTTCTTTCTAAGTCCAGTGGTCACTGGCATTGCTTGAAAATTAATCGATGTTAGTACCGCGAGGTTTGGTTGTTACCAATTTCCCCAGCCGAAGTCCTGTATTTTACCAATGTTATTGGGAATTCCCAATTGTGATTGGAACTTTGGTTTGGTTGTTACCATCACCCCCAGGAAGTCTAGTAGGTAACTGGCGCTATTGGAAACTGTCTGCTGTTCTAGTCATCACCACTACCCCTTTTGAAGCTTTTGCTTCCCCCAGTGGAGTTTTCCCCAGTGCGTCTGGTCTTGTTTCTAACCTTTTCCTGGAGATCCCGTTTGAACTCTTTGTTATAGGAAATTTTTCATCTGTTTATCCCCAGTGAGGTTCGTGTCTCCGTTCCGACTTTTCCCCCAGTGAAGTTTTCCCCAATGTGTCGGGTCCCCTGTGAGTAGTTACTCGTTGTGTTTGTCGTTTCTTTCATTTGTGGTTTGCGTGTCTGCATCTGGCTTGCATTCGAGCATCATAAAGCACCATTTAGATTCATGGAATATTCGCATTTGTCCTTTTGTATACCACCGGATCTAAGGGACAAAATTTTTGGTTTTCTATATTTAAATACCTTTCACTACGATTCTATGAGGATTGTCATCTCTCATTACCATCTAGTGAAGATATTTAAATAGGGGCAACTGTTGCACCCTAAATTTTGACCCCTTAGATCCTCATCATCATATTAGGATCATATTCATTTGATTATCTAACCATAACCTATTTCAAGTTGTCTTTGTCAAGATACAGGCGAATTAGGGTTTCGCACGGTCAAAAATCGAGACTTCGACAGTATGATCAATCAATGTTTTGGATTGATTCTCCATGAAATAAAGTCAAGGATACCACATTGGTTCATGTTTGAATCCAATTGAAGGTTGTCACCCCCAGATCAAGCGCAGTGCAGTTCAGGACGCCCGATTAGGGTTTTTCGGGCTGGAAAAGTCAACTGTGGTTTGACTTTCAATTTGAGAAGTAATTCAAGGATACAATTGTGGTTCAAAAAGTTCATATGGCTTAGTGAAGTCCCCTTAAGGAGTTTCAAGGTCTTGGGAGCCCCGAAACAAGAGCAGACGATCCGATAATCGTCGATCGATCGTACGGTTGACCGAAAAGTCAACTCTTCAATCTTAAGGATTTGGACTTAATGATGAAAATAAAAAATGTTCCTTATGACATATTACACCTCCCCATAAAATTTCATGCCAATCGGATCAAGGGTTGAAGAGTAATCGGAAGAATCAGGAATTAGGGTTTTGCAAGGGGCGAGACTATAACTCCCTAACCACACCTCTGATTGAAGTGATTCCAAGATTGTTGGAAAGGTATTAACATCCTCTACAAAAGTCCCCCATTGGTCCACATTCAAAAAATGCACAAAAATGGAGTTATAATCAAAATCATTTTTCTAGTACAAAACACTTAGAGAAATTTCACTAATTCTGGCCATACAATTCCTAGTTTAAGCCAACTTCAAGGGGATTTTCAACCACGATTCACATAGATTTGGAACTTCTGATAAACATGAAAGTTATAGAGCTACACAAGGGCTTTCTAAAAAGTACAAGAACTCCCCAAGGATATTTATGAGCTAGGAGTTATGGTGCCTTGAAGTTGGGTCTTTCACACTTAAAAATCCACTTGGCCCAACTTCTCAAAATCAGAATTTTTCATCTCTAACCACTCTCCACCCTTGGATCATGATACATTATGATATTCAGATGTGTAGAGAAAGAAAATGAAAGAAAAAAGAGAGATTTAGGAGAGAGAGAGAGAGATGCAAGTTGCAATTTATGGATTAAAATATTCAAGTGTGTAAGAATGAGAGAGAAACTTTTTCAATTCCAACTGTTGCAGCTGACTTGTTCTGTGCTCTAAGCTTATCTCAGTCATTTCATGTCAATATTCACTTGAGTTTTCTGATCTTCCTTGAGCCATGGAGCTGATAGGAGAAGATCTTGGCAAGATTTTACAAAATATTTCATGAAACTCCCTCCAAAAGTGGCAAAGTACCAAACTGCCCTCATCCTTGGTTTCCCTATAAATAGAGGCCTCACCCTCACTTCCTAACAACACCAGAGCTATTCAAAATATCCAAGTATCATAGCTCTCCTCCTCACTCTCTCTTTGCTTGTAAGTGAAGTTCAAAAACACCAAAATTGGTCATTTGGCATATTTCACACCATTTTCATTTCTCCCCTTTCCAACACTCCCACAACCATCCATACACCTTATAAATAACATATAGAAGGTGTATAATCCATCAAACCATCAAAAACCTCAAAAAATCAAAAAGTCAAACTTATCCCCACCATACTTTGACCAAAGTCACTAAAATGGCCAAAACTCATCCCATATAGATTCTTGCCATTCTAATCCCTCTAACACATCACCAACAACATTCCTCAACTATCCAAACCACTGGTAACAATTGGACACTCGCATTTTGAAACTTAGCATCATAAGTGGATTGTTACTTAAAGTTGAAGAAAAGTCTCAAGGCCAAGAAGTGAAGCATAAATCTCTGGGTCTCTAGAAGTATTTTCTGGTTACTCAAGTTTATTATCACAGGTATGTAGTGTCTAAACTCATCCCATCCATTATCATGACATAAAACTCATTGTTGCTCATTATTGCTTATTATATGCACACATACTGTCATTGTTATGCACTGTTGCTGTCAAATATTTGTGAGGCCAATACCATGTATAGTTGCTGTTGAAATGTCATTAAGGTAGTATGCTTTCTGTTACCTTTGTAAAGGTGAGTTGTTGAAAGCTTGTTAAGTTCATGTTGTTGAAAAAATGTCACAAGAGCTGTTCTTTTGGAAATCATTAAACATTGTCATGTTGTTATAAGGACTGTCACTAGAGCACTGTTTTAGGGCTACTTGGATTATTGACATTGTTATGAAGGTTGTATTTGTGTCATAAGGTATCTACTTTCATAAGCTTGTAAATTTTCACATGATTGAAGTGTTGGAGTATTTATTGGATGATTTGAACATTTGCATTTTGAAGACTGTTTTGAAATTTAAGACTGCCAAACATATGTCTATTGCTAGTGCTACTTGGTTTTTCATGTCAAAAATTGTTTGTGCTTGTAACCTATGAAAAATGTGTTTGGTCTTCACATATCATGCTCAGTTTTACTTCAAGTTTTCTTAGAATCTGTTTTCACAACAGGGCTTGTTCCACATACTGTTTTGAGGTTATAACCTTTCATTTGAAGAGAGTATTGGTTTAATTGCTAAGTACCAACATTGTTATGTTTAAAACTGTTTTGAGTCTGCTAAAAACTACCTTTGATTTGAGTTTGTTAACTCATTTTTGCTGTCAGTAAGTTTGAGTAGTTGTTAACATGATTATGTCCAAAATTATCTTTGCTTTTTTTTTACTCAAGACACTTTGTTCTTTGTTTTTTAGATGAACAAGCCTGTTTATTTTTCAGATGAGCAACATTATCATGTTAAGTCTACAGCCTTTATGTCAAAATTGTTTTAAGAGTTTGTTGACACTGTCATGGTTATGGCTTGTTGCACATTTAAGTTTTTGTTCTTGTATGACATGAACCTCAAATGCCAATTTCTGTTTTAGAAAAGTTTTCACCCATTTTTCTGAGTTGCATCTCATCTATTATCATGTTTGATATGTGTTTGAATCATTGCTTTGGATTGAACCACCTCACCTCTTGAAAACATACTTGCTGCTACATCATTCATTAAAACTGTTTCATATTTCAAAACAGCATACCAATCCTGCTCCATTTTCTATGCAATTTGATTTCAATGAATGATTACTTGTTTTGTCATATTTGCAATATGTGTTTGATGTTACATGACCTGATCCTACTGTTTTTGTGTTTTATGTTCACAATGCATCTGTTCCAAACTTGACTACCAATATCACATGCTTTGATCTCTTAATGCATTCAAACTTTTTTTAAGTTGTTGGTTGTCAAGTTTTCTCCTCATACTAAAAACTGCTTGTGTTTTAGCCACCATCATGTTAAATAACTAAACTAATTTTGTGTTCAAAGTTGATTTGTTTACTTGCTGAGTTGTAACCCTCATGTTGGTTTGATTGTTGTTTAATGTTTGGTATGGTCATGAGAGGTTGCATTTATGCCCCTGAGAAAGCACACTGTCACTGCTACCAGATTTTGTGAACTGTCATAAGCCTCAATTCTATTTAGACCCTTGAAGAGCAGTTTTGTTTAGGTGGCTGTACACATGTGAAATTATGATGAGACCTATGTTCAAGCATTTTATGGAATATATTTGACTCTTTATTGTGCTTGCTGTCCAGCCTTTGTGTGTGCTGGTATTTGAGTGCTTGTTGTGCATAAAGTTTGTTTTGAGCCATTTCATTAACTTGCCACTTCACATCTTTTTTTCTTTCTTTGGTTTTTAATTGGTCTTGGGATGTAGACAAATCTGTTAGCATACTTGAAACTTGTGTGGGAGGGTTATTAAGTTGGAACTGTTGCAATACATGTTTTTGAATCTCAAGTTGCATTTTCACACATCTCATAGCAGCTTGATAGCCTCTTTATTGAGGTATGACATATTGATGTTCCCTGTAATGTCTATCATGTTTTCCCTCTCATTCTAAATATGTGTATGAATGACCAATCTTGAGCTCATGCATTTTGATCTTTTCACTTCTTGCTCATGACCACATTATGCTTTTATATGCAACTCATGTATCATTTCTTAAACCAAGGCTATGTTGAACTGATTTCTTGTTAGAATGTGTTCAATATCACATTGATGTACTGCTCATGCTGTTTAACCACACTATACCCCTCCTGATCCAGCTTATGATCATCAAATGCACCCCACTCACTAAGTTTGTAGCTGTCATGGTTTTTTTTAAATTCACTTGTTCTTAAGTTTCTTATGGTTTAGACACGTCTTATATGTTGCTTGGAGCATGTATGTATGTTTTCTTCACTCCAATTTGACCTGTTTCACAAACTCACCATCTCACTTGCAATAACTTAATTTTCACCTCATTCTCACATGACAGTTGGACTTGCACCTCCTAAGCAGTTGGTTTGAATGCATGAACACAATATGTATGATATTTGATTTGTGTTTGAGCCTTTTCCCTAACCATAGCATGACTGGTTTAACTTTTTGCTTCATAAATGCATTTTTTAAGGAACACTTGCAATTCATATGCTTCCTTTTGAATCAGTGATGTTTTTGAATAAAACTCTTGTTAGAACTCACTACACATCATGTTTATGTCATGCTCAGATCCTTGTTTGATGTTGAACACATTTGTTGTGGTCCTTGAATTTCAAAATTGCATTTCATACTAATTTCATTACTAATTGCAACTCATATAACAAATTCTTGATTTGTTGTTTTCTGACAAAGATATCTGTTGAGACACTTTCCATATCATGTTTAAGGTTTGGTCAAACCAATTCCCACCACCAGTTGTAACTGTTTTGGCTTGTTGATCTAAAATTGCACTTCAAAAAACATCATATGCATCATCAATCGAATTTTGAAATGTAGGCATGTTCTGAGAAATTTAATCATACCATCTTGCTCCTCATGATTTTCTACCCAATTTACATATAAGGTTTGTCAAATTCCATAAAGAAATGAGAAAGTTATGATGAATTTGCAAATTTTGGTTTTTGCCCTTAACTCTTGCCCAGCCTGGTTTTCAAGTATCCCATATATATTTATGGGGTGGCTTTACATAATGGATGTATTGCCACCCCAGTGGTTATTGCCTTGCCATAAAAACGCCCCTCATGCCTTGTGTCCTAGGTTCGAGCCCCAGCAAGGCATTTTTGCGCTTCATTTATTCTTTTTTCATGTTATATTATTTTCTTCATTCCTTCCATTTCCTTGCAACACACGCATAATGCCCCAGTTGTTGTCATGTGTGTTTGTGAACACAAGGGCCTCGGTTCAACTTCCAACTTGGCCCTTTTCTCTTTTTTATTATTTGGTTTTATTTGTTTTATTATTATAAATCAATCAACTTCAAATATTCGTAATTTATTTATGGTTTGTCAGTTTTAACCCGTTTTTTTTTTGCAACCTTTTCATTGTGATGTCTAGTTTTATTTAATGGATTGTAATCTCATAATTGCTTGTTGTTTTTACAATTCTTTTTGTCTGCTTGATAGTAGACGCGTTCTTAGGTAGTTACCTTACGTCTCGATTAAATTTCCCTTATTCCATGTTTATTTTTATCTTGTAAGATTTATTGGTATTTGGTTTCTTTGTGTTTGTCAGCATGTTGAGATTTCATCTTTTGTTGGTTGTTACCATGAGTACTTATTTTCCTCCTAAATTATGAGGTTAAACTGATTTTCTTGTATTTGATTGTCATCGATACATATGGGTTGTTACCTTCATCTGTGTTAAGATATACCTTCATCTTGGTTAAGATATTTCATGGGTTGTTACCTTCATCTTTGTTAAGACATATTCATCCTTGGTTGTAACCATTTACCTTGATTTAAATCCTTGCTTATTGTAATATGCCTGCTTGTTTGGTTGTAACCATAATCCTTGATTACTTTGTTAATTATTTCTTCCCCAAGTGATGAAACTTTTTTAGTTCTCATCCAAGTTGCCTCCTCTCCTTCCTTCCAAAGGAAAAGTCTCTCCATTGACCCTTGTGTCATGGATAGCTCATTACCCCTCTTGACTTTGTAAAGTCATCTTAAAACTTAGTTAGGGTAGAACCCATAAGCCATTAGACTTTGCTTAAGTCTAAAAGGCCCACCTTTACTAGGAGTGTTCTTCAACTAGAACCCTAGGTTAGAGTTTGTTAACTCTATATAAGAATCATGGTGATGATTACTTATTCCCCTTTGAAAGTTCAACATATATCTAGAGAGTTTTGTTAAACTCTACACAAACATTGTCATGTTTGTTCCCCCCCTTGAGCCTTGATCATAATCAAGTGTTCTTCAACCCTAGTGAGGTGAACTACGATTGCTCTGATTCTATCCTAGTTAGGATACGTAGGCAAAGGACGCGATGTCTTTGCGAGCAAACTTAGAAACAATCTTAGGTATTCATCTATCATACCCCATCTCTTTACCCAATCCCAACCATAGCAAATATTTACCCAACTTAGCATACAAACAAACAAAAGGTTCCCGTAGGGTACTACGGATGTTTAGGATGTGAAATACCTACCCTATGCATAACCAACCCCCGATCCCCGAATCTCTTAGCGTTGTTGTTACATCGCGCAAAAGGTTCTTTCTTTCTTTAGACCTTTCCTTTGGATAAATTAAAGTTCGGTTGTAAAAGAATTAAGATTCAAGTTAATTCAATAGCTTGATATCCGATTTTCACCGCAATAGATACCACTTAATGTAACATCCCCTTTCTATACCCCCAATTAATACAAATAATCATTTAGGCACGTATTTAAAATTTCATCATAGTATAATTATGTCATGGTATAAAAGGGATTTGTCACATTATACAAACATTCAACACATACAACACCTGCTCATATATATAGATATGCAACATCGGGGTAACACCCACATCTCAACATTTAGAATAAAAGCGGAAACATCTAAACATTGTATTATCTCCAAAATATGTATTCATGTACATAAACATCATCCATATCAACAACAAACCATCAGCAGATACATACACAGATGTATCACAAAAGAATCAAAATAATCCCTATCTACCCAGTGCAACATATTAAAGCCGACCGACCAAAAGAATGAAGCCACGCTTCACAAAATATCTCCAGCAATCTAATCTGCAATGCCTCATAGAGCATTATAAAACAGCAGAAAGGTGAGAAACGATATCATAATAACAATGCATATAAACATATATGTATATATACATATAACTTTCAATAAATGTCTCCCGCATTCTCACGGCAACTCATCTCACTACACCATACATCGCAATGCATTCAACAAAATATCTATATACAAATATAACTCAGGGCATGCATACTATGCATCATCAATGTTTATATCAATTCATAAACACACACTTATATATATATATATATATATATATATATATATATATATATATATATATATATATATATATATATATATATATATATATATATATATATATATATTCACACATACATATATACATATCTTCAAGCATCTTCATTATGCCAATCACATATTTCACATTAATTCAATAAACATGCACAACATGTTTATTTCATCACCAATTCACATAAAAATCTATATTCATGTTTATTCCATCATACATCATATAAAGATAACAACATGCAACTCATAGAGACCGACACACGACTCTATGCAGATGCAAATGCGGTACCGACTCATTTCAGCAGGTTCAATTGAAGAACCAATATAACCATCGCTCACACCCCACATGGGCACACGAGGTCCACCCATTCCTCACACCCCACTTGGGCACACAATGTGATTGCTCACACCTTACCTGGACACACAATCCGATTGCTCACACCTCACTTAGGCACACAATCGTCAGCAAATTCTCCATGGAATCAATCAGCACAAGAATGTATACCATAATGCTTCACATGCAAAATGACTCTATACACTTCTTGAAATGCACACATATATAATGTTTTCATGCATCTTCATATCTTTCAATTTCATACAATCATCATACATCGCAATGTATATTACATGACATATTCATCATTCATCTCAATCATCATGCATTTTTAATCAATTTAAACAATGCACATATTTTCCCAAACGACCACAATTCACAATCTAGGATTCACGCCATGCGGCTACCCACAACACATCATAAACCAGCATACAAGCTATTCAATCAAAGAAGGGTCGATCGCAACCGAAACCCCAAGCCACAACAACACGAAGCAACAGGGAAAACTCATCCTGCTACGTTCGCTACACACTCGCCTAGCGAGCTGCTAGCGAGCGTTCGCTACATGCTCGCCTAGCGAACTGCTAGCGAGCAAAAACAGAGGCTACAGACCTCGTTCGCTACCTGTTCGCCACAGCGAACCTCCAGCGAGCCATTCACTACCCACTCACTACCTAGGGAAGGAGACCAAAACACCACTGTCCCAAGTCTGGGACCGTTCGCTACGCATTCGCCTAGCTCGCTGCTTGCTCGCCTAGCGAGCTGCTAGCGAGTCGCTTGCGAACAGCAACATTCAGTACTGTCCCAACACTTCCAAACTCATCAAAATCACCTGGTTAAATACAATGTTGTTCCAGTAGCCTTAGTCTATCATATATCGACTAATCTACATCATCTATTCCATATTCTAACCGATAAAACTCAGTTTCTACCGATTAATCAAAATGTGACCTAAAATGGAAAATAAGCAAAACTCTCCAATAATCCAAAATCAATCCAACAAAACATACATGATCATACACATTGATAGAAAAATAAAGTTTCACACCCTTACACGATCAATCGAAAGCTTTGGTGATGATTCTTGGTTGTTCCAAGTTTTCCTCCACTTTTCTCTTCTCCTATTTCTTTCTCTTGTTTTTCCCTTATGTTACTATCTTTCTCTTTTTCTCTCTTATTCTCATATTCTATTTTATTTCCTCTCCAATTATTTCCACACACTTACCAAATGATTCTCACAAAACATCTACTTAACATTATCACTAATGCCCAAAATACCCTCCAACCTATTTTTACCCGAAACTCTCACAATCGGTAAAAATAGCACAATATGCAAACATAACATATTTAACACATAAATTCCATATTGAAATAATAATCACTTAAATAAATCAAATAAGGACTCAATAAAAAGGGAATTTCAGAATTGGGGCGTTACACATAACATCAAGAAAATGTCTTACATACAATAACATCCAATATGACAATTCAAAAAAAAATTGACCACTTCTTCCACCCACGTTTGGCAAGCGTATGTGAAAAAGTCTTGCCAAATTGAGTACTCACATATTTTACCTTTTCAAAAATGTGGTCACCTGTCAATGTAGGTTAAGCTCTACATTATTTTGGATTTCCGTTGAATGCTTTTCTCCACCCACGATAGTGATGATTAAAATTTAAGAATCTACGATGACCGAGAAAGACATTCTTCTGACAAAATTCTAATCGTGTCCAATCTGTGTTTTCTTCATAAATAGGACACGCACATTGACCTTTAATGCTATACCCTGGTAGATTTCCGTATGCTGGAAAATTATTAATTGTGCTAAACAACATCGCCCTCAAATTAATTTTTTTTCCTACATCCATCGTAAACCTCCACACCGTTCTCCCATAAAATCTTCAAGTCTTTGATTAAAGGTGTCAAGTATACATCTATGTTATTCCCTGGTTATTTAGGCCCATAAATTAACGTAGATAACATCGTGTACTTTTACTGGAGACAATTTTTTCTTATATCGAGAGACATTGCATTTAGGGCACTCATTTATCGATGCATATTCATTTCGAAACAAAATGCAATCATTTGGACAAACATGTATCTTAGCTCATGCCAATAGAGCATAAAATTTTTTTGGCCTCATAGGTTCGATTGGGAAGAATATTATCCTCCGGAAGCATATCTTTCATAAGAACTAATAACTCTGTGAAACTGTTACCTGACCATCCATTGCCCGCCTTTAAGTTGTACAACTTTAAACCGCAGATAATCTTGTGAATTTAGTGCAACCTTTATACAACGGTTTCTCTGCATTGCTTACCAACCTCTCAAACATTTTAGGATAATCCTAAAGATATTCTTCAAGTGCTTATGCAATCTCTTCGACTCGATCACAATCGTATGTATCTGTACCATTGTCGTTTGAAGCATAGGTCGTATTATCCCCTGGTTCAACATTCTCGTTACTTATCTTACCATGTAATATCTAACATGTATAACTTCGGTCAATTCCATGCCTTTTTAAATTCAATTCCAACTGAAGTGCGTCAATTCGACGCCTATAACAGCAACCTAAGCAAGGACATATGATTCGACTAGGGTCTTTAGCATGTCTAACAACAAACTTAACGAATTCTGATACCCCATTCTCGTACTCTTTTGACAATCAATTAGAAAACATCCATTGTTTATCCATGGCTTTACTAAGTAAGCTAAACAAAAATACTATTTATTCACGCAACTATGGTAAAAGAAAAACTAATTACCTATAGAGAAGTCAGCAACTTCTGGAACCACACAGTGTAAGATTCTTGGAAACTATCAGAATTTCACTATTCACAAGTAACCCATATAGAAAATTCACTAAGTTAGTAACTGATGGTGTACCAAATATAACAGGAAAAATTTAGTATATAATAACAAGGTATATCGGAGAAATAAGTCAAAGTCTCAAGAATCAAATTTAGTAAACATTAACACTTCCTTCAACTAAGCAACATGGCATTGATGCACAAATTCAATCACATTAATTCAAGTAGCATGGTATACTTTGATTCATAAAAAATGACACATCAACACTTAATGTTTCAACTCAAGTAAGTCACCAAAAACAACTTCATCACTTAAGTTCAATTAACTTCAAAATTCTATCCAACAAAGAATCATCAATTCGAGCATAAAACAATACCAAAATTATGATTCCACCTTTAAACTCAATAGCAACTTCAACCTCAACAATTAACAATTACTTTCATCACTATTCATCATCTTCAACCTCAATAATTAACAAATTAATTTCATTATCATTTTCAATCAACAATTATATCAAAACAAATTAATGACTAACAATTATCCATCAACAATGTCATTATCATCAATTAATTTCAGCAATTCATTACTAACATTCAACATCAACTTACAAAATTAACACCAATATTCTCAAAATAAATTCACCACGAATATCATTATTCATCATCTTCAACCTTACTACAACAACAATTTCAAAATCAAATTCTCATAACAACCATATCAACATTATCAATGTCTCATTTCAATTATTTCAACAACAACCAAACTCATCAATTAATTCCAACAATTTATATAATTAGTTTCACATCTTCAACACTAATTCACCAACAATATCATTCAATCTTCAATTGAATTCAAATAACAACAACATCACAATCTATTATATGGCTTGCGAATCCAAAAAAGAAAAAGAAGAAATACCTTGCTTAAAATGAAGGAGTTCCGAAACAAAAAAAGTAGGATTTATGGCGGAGAGAGTTGCTGCGGAGGGAGTTACGAAGAGACGGAGATACAGACGATGGAGAGAGTTACAACGGAGGGGGTGGAAACCGAAGAGAGGGAGTAGCCTTGCGTGAGGGAGATACGACAAAGGGAGTAGAAACGAGAGAGAGAGAGAGAGAGAGAGAGAGAGAGTATCAAAGTTGTTTTCAGAAAGTTCGGGTTCTACAGTATTAACGTGTTTCTGTTTTTATTTTTTAGAAATTAACAACCTAAGGAAGCGTTTTTAGAAAGAGCTTTCTTATGTATTAAATTTAGCAGCACTTTTTCATTAAAAGCGCTTTCTTTTCATAGGCTTATAACAACGCTTTCAATGGTTGAGTTTTTGAATTACCTTTAGCAGTGTTTTTCAGAAGCGCTTTCTAAAGGGAACCTTTAGCAGCGTCTTCCAAAAGCACTTTCTAAAGTGTAGCCTACGTTAGGTCTTTAGCAGTGCTTTTTAGAAGCGCTTTCTAAAAATAGCCTTAGGCAACACTCTCTTCATAGTTAAAAAAAAACTTATAGCAGTGCTTTTGGGTAAAAGCCATGTCTATGTAGTACTGCCAAAAATCAATTTTGGCGTAGTGAGATCATGAAAGAAGAACTTGATGCCATAGAGAGGAACAAGACTTGGAAGATGACAAAAATTCTAAAGGACAAGAAAGCCATCAACGCCAGATGGGTTTTTAAGCAGAAGCTAGAGTCAGATGGATCAATTGGCAAACACAAAGCGAGGTTAGTTGCAAGAGGATATATGCAAAAACCTGGGCTGAGTTATTCTGAAGTGTTTGCGCCTGTAGCGAGACATGAAATAATCAAATTGGTGATTGCAATAATTGCTAACACAAATCGTCCTCTGATGCATTTATATGTGAAATCTGCATTTCTGAATGGTCCATTACAAGAAGAGGTATACGTGTCACAACCTTCTAGATTTGTTAAAAAGAATTAGGAAGGGATGGTGTACAAATTACATAAAGCTTTTATGGATTGAAGCAAGCGCCCAGAGCCTGAAATCTGAAGATTGATTCATTTTTCAAGGAGCAGGGGTTTTAGAAATGTGAGATGAAATACGGTGTTTATGTTCAACATATTTCTGAAGGCAATATGATTCTGGTGTGTTTGTATATTGATGACATACTGTTGACAGGGAGTTCTGAATAAGAGATAGCTAAGTTCAAGAAGGTGCTGATGAATGAGTTTGAAATGATTGATCTCGGGAAAATGACATATTTTCTAGGGATGTAGTTTATATACTCTGAGAAGGGTATCATTTTGCATCAGCTGAAGTATGAAATTGAGCTTCTGAAGTGATTTAAGCTGCAGAATTGTAAGACTGCTATCATACTTGCAAATATATATCAGAAATTGGATTTTAATTTTGATGGTGAGGATGTGGATGCTACAACCTTCAAACAGTTGGTTGGTTCTCTAAGGTATCTGTGTAATACCAGGCCTGATATCTGTTATGCAGCTGGAATGGTTAGTAGGTTCATGAATAAACCTAAGTGGTCCCATTACCAAGCTGCTTTCAGAATTCCGAGGTATATCAAGGGAACTCTGAAGTATGAAGTAATATTCCCTTCTGGAAGAAAGATTGAATCAGGACTTCTGAGTTATTCAGATTCTGATTGGTGTGGAGACAAAGTTGACAGAAAAAATACTTCTGGATACTTGTTTAAGTTTCTGGGAGGTCCCATTTCTCGGTGTTCCAAGAAACAACCTATTGTTGCGCTGTCAACTTGTGAAGCTGAATATATCGCAAGCGATGTGACTACACGTCAAGCTGTATGAATTCTGAACTTACTGCAGGATCTGAAGATCGAAGTTAACAAGCCTTTGAAGTTGATGATTGATAACAAGACTGCAATCAATCTTGCCAGAAACCTAGTGCTGCATGGGAGAAACAAGTATATTGAGACTAAGTATCACTTTCTGAGAAATCATGTTCATAATGGAGTGCTAGAAGTTGTGCACTGTAGCACCCAAAAGTAGTTGGCAGATGTTCTGACGAAGGCTATCAAGACCGATCAATTTCTTCGTTTAAGGGATAGAATTGGTGTTGTCGGTTTTGGGTAAATATAAATTAAGGGATGGTGTTAAAAATAATTTATATTTTATAAAATTTAGTGACTAAGCTTTGTTAGAGGATAACTTAATACTTTAGTATGTTGCCTATGTGACCTTAGTTTTTCTGTGCATAAATAGACTAATGATAGATATCATTTAATGTAATTTCTTCCTTACAACTTTGTAGTCGTCTTTTTTAAAATATATCCTCTCATTCTATTCAATTTTTTTTAACTTTGTGCACCAACAATAAAAATCATAATGGAGTTATTCACACTATGTTTGAAGAAACGCTTCTTTTTAAATATTCTTTTGTTCGTTTGTAATAATTAAATAGTTAGTTAAAATTTTATATTCCTTTTCATAAAATTGTATGGTGCTTCTTGTTTTCAATGTGCGGTTGTGATTAGTTATTTTTTATTTGACCTTATAGTGTGATGGATCATGTACCTCATAGGCCTAGGTGTAAATAACAATATTGTGTTATATTTTATTTATAGTTACACATGAGTTTGAGTATTCAAGATTGAATTGGTAGTTACACATGATTTTTAGATTAACTAACTCTAGATCTTAGTTGAGAACATCTTTATTTTTGTAGTGGATATACAATTTAATCTTGTTATTCATCATAAGTGTGATGATCGTTCTTCCCACTTCGCGTTTATTTCACCTTGTATTTTTTTTCCTTTCATTTCTAGTTGTTTAATTTTCTTATGTTTTCTTAATAATTTTACTTCACTTTCTATCTTCATTCAAGAAACTAACACTAAGTCAAAGATCTATGCATTATAAAATATTTTGAATCTATATCAAATTGTATCGCCAATTTTACCTACTACAGAGTGTTCTTGATTTACCCCTAAAAAAGTAAAAAAAAACTTTATATCTATGGTAGTAGACTTGATTAATCATTTTTTGTTTCCGTTAAAATTTTGGGTGAATTCAAATCTCTTTAATGTATTCTTCATGTTTTTTTTCAAAATTCTTTTTGATATTCTTATGCATACACTTAATGAACAATAATATCGTGTTTATAATATCATTTGGTGATGATTTTACGCATGATTTTTATTGTTTGTGATTGAAATTCTGTTTTTTTAGTCATTTATATAAATATAACAAGTGATCTCTCAAATATTTATGTAGATTATTTTTTGAAATGTTAAAATGTTGTTGTAATAATCCATCTCAGTTCAGTTTTGCACATAATATTTTTATTTTTGTTAGATTGAGTTTTTTTAATTATCAAGAATATTACATCATTGTCATATTCAAAGTCCTTACTATTTTTCTTCTTTATCTAAAAGTCATAACTTCAAGAGCATGATACTTCTATTATTTACCATCTTGTCTTTGTTCATGGGTTGCTTGCATGCAGGTACTAATAATGGACAAACTTACTGTTAAGATAATGTCCCACTTTTGCAAGATGGCGGATATCAGTGATGAAGGCGTTTCAGGTAAGAATCACGAGATGGATTTTTTAGTAGTCCTTTTTCTTTTATCACAGCCAGTAAAAAACTACCCATTATTTTTCTTTGATTTAAGTTTTATGCATGCTTGTTCATTTCTTTTCATGTATTCAAATGTATAGGACTGAATATATACTCCAAAAAATTTACTGTCTTAACAACAACAAAAACCAAGTCTTATTTCACTAAGTGTGGTCGGTTATATGGATCAACTTCTGCCATAATCTTCTATCCAGGGCCATGCTTCTATCTAAATCCTTAATCTCGAATTCTTTCTTAATAATTTTTTTCATAGTTTTTCTAGGTTTTTCTCTACCTCTAGTTGTTTGACTCCTCTCTATTTGATCTACTCTTACCACAAAACTTACATGTCTTCTCTTTACATGCCCAAACTATCTAAGTCTATTTTCCACTATCTTTTCTATTATATGTGCTACTCCAACATTTTCTAAAATTGTCATTTCTAATCTTATCAATGTCTAAAGTTATTTAAAAATAAACAAAGATAAGTTATGTACATTCCTTTTGCCTTCCCTTTCACTGTCTAAAATTGTTTAAAAACAAAGATAAGTTATGTAAATTCCTTTTGTCTTTCCTTGACCAAACTAAAGATAAAAAAATCTACCCAATAAAATAGTTGAGAAAAATGATAAGTCTTGCATCCGTTGATCTGTTATAGCTCGATGAAGCTGAAGAGTTAAGTGTAGTAATTATTGTAGGATATGTAGTGACATAGTCATTATATGTTCTTGCATCTATCTTGAGGGAAAAAAAACAAGACATACAAGTCACAAATGAAGGAAGGTTATTTAATTTTGCATCCTTCTTTACCACTTTTAAACTTTGGGATAATTCTGGCTTCTCACCAATAGGGCCACATGGTGTTATAAAGCTCCTAAGAGGGTAATTTGAAGGGTTGGAGCCATTGTGTCTATTATAGGTAGTCTTATGTTGCATTTGTGAGAGGGTGATTTTTGTGACTCAATGCGGCAACTCAAACGTTTGCTCCAAGGCCCTGTTTCTGGCTTTTGATTTTTTTTTGACATGACATATATTAGTATATGTTTGTATCTGTTAGTGTTATGTTGTAGGTGGGGTGTTAGTGTTATGTTGTAGGTGGGGTAGAGCCATTAACCTTCTTATCATTCCTCCTCTTAAATCCTGTATTTCAATTCCCAACCGCGAATCGCCAGGCCAACCTTAACTCCACTTGGTGATTCACCAATTGCTTATATTTATATTCATAACTTACAAGTCTTTGATGGATAGAACTTTGACTAATAGTTATCAGCTCATCATTGCTTTCAAGTAACAATGGATTGAGAACTAAATTAAGACCGTCTATAATCATCGTTCCACAGTGGACTATCCACATGGGGTACTTTGTGTCAGTGTGTTGCTATGTTTGGAATTATTAGTGAGATAGTAATGATAATGAATAATATAAAATAAAATGGAAGCAAATGTAATTTGCAAGATTTTCTATCCTTATGTTTCGACAAACTTTAACAGGATGTAATTAACTAAGGTCTCGTATTCAAAACTTGCAAGTATTTGATTGATAGAATTGAGACTAATAGAACTTATCTTTGTTTATTGTTATACAAATTAAAGTAAGGTAATGTAAAAACATTCAAACTTTGAATTGATAACCTTCAATACAATTATTCCATCTTCAACGAAGCATCAATGTTCTTTCATCCTCCATAGTCACCACACCTACATTAGGTGAACATTCTTTACCTTCTAATTCTTGAACCAAACTTCTTTCATGTGAATCCAAATCTGTATTCTCTCTTCCTTGTAATTTTCCTTCAGTAACATAAGGCCTCGTACTCAAAACTTGCAAGTCTTTGATTTATAGAACTTGGACTAATAGAACTTATCTTTTTTATTGTTATACAAATTAAAGTAAGGTAATGTATAAACATTCAAACTTTGAATTGATAACATTCAATACAATTATTCCATCCTCAAAGAAGCCAACAATGTTCTTTCATGCTATATCGTCCCCATAAGCACAACACATTATAGGTTATATGTGAACATTCTTTCCATTCTTACCTTATCGCTAATTCTTGAACCAATCTTATTTCATGTGAATCCAAATCTGTATATAAAAATTCATAGAAAGAGTTACCACTCTCTTCCTCGTAATTTTCCTTCAGTAACATGTCACGCTCTCTCTTTAGAGAGACTATTTCACATAGCTGATGTGATATTTTTGTTATTAAAGCATCTATATGTTCAAGATTCTTTTCGTATCCATAAATCTTTTTGCCTGATTATTAATAATTCGGGTGCCTCCATATCTGAAAAGATATATGAATTAAAAAAAAAAATAAGTAACTGATTATAAAAATTAAAAAGAAGAGACAGATTATAAAAATTAAAAAGAAAATAAGTAATCAGGCAAGTAACATTGTTATAATAAAATTTAAAATAACAACGTTACTTGCCTGATATTTATCTTCTTTTTAATTTTTATAATCAGTCTTTTCTTTTTAATTTTTATCATTAGTTACTTATTTTTTTTTTAATTCATATATCTTTTCAGATATGGAGGCACCTGAATTATTAATAATCAGCCAAAGGATTCATGGATACGAAAAGGATCTTGAACATATGGATGCTTTAATAACAAAAATATCAAATCAGATAGGTGAAATAGTCTCCCTAAAGAGAGAGAGTGCGTGACATACTACTACTGACGGAAAATGACGAGAAAGAGAGTTACTCTTTCTATGAATTTTTATATACAGATTTGGATTCACATGAAATAAGATTGGTTGAAGAATTGGCGAGAAGGTAAGAAGGGAAAGAATGTTCACCTATAACCTATAATGTGTTGTGCTTATGGGGACTATATAGAGAACATTGTTGGCTTCTTTGAGGATGGAATAATTGTATTGAATGTTATCAATTCAAAGTTTGAATGTTTATACATTACCTTACTATAATTTGTATAACAATAAAAAAGATAAGTTCTATTAGTCCAAGTTCTATCAATCAAAGACTTGCAAGTTTTGAGTACGAGGCCTTAGTTAATTACATCCAGTTAAAGTTCGTCGAAACATAGGGATAGAAAATCTTTTAAAATTCCATTTGCTTTCATTTTATTTTATATTATTCATTACCATTACTATCTCACTAATAATTCCAAACATAGCAACCCAGTGCTACAAAGCACCCATATGTGGGCAATCCACTGTGGGACGATCTTACATTGGATTTACAAAAGGCTAATTCCATGACTTAACTCGGTGATATTTAAATGACACTGCAGCAATTACAACTTTTGCACCCAGGGCCCTTCCAATGACTTTCAAAAAATACAATTTAGAAACAACAGAAATCAATACTTTAGAATTCATAGTTCTTCCAATGACTTTAAAAAAATACAATTTAGAAACAAGGGAAATCAATACTTTAGAATTCATAGTTCTCAATCAGTTGTTACTTGAAAGCAATGATGAGCTGATAACTATTAGTCCAAGTTCTATCAATCAAAGACGTGCAAGTTAGGAATATAAGCAATGGGTGACTCACAAGATGGTAAATAATAGAAGTATCATTTTTGCGAAAGTCATAATTTAACTGCGAAAGAATGTCATTCGTAGGAGTTTTTGCGGATTTTGCTATTAACTTTATTGCGACTTTTACTGCAGTTTTTTTAATTCTAGTTTTTTCAAAAGTTAATTATATTTGTACTATTATTAGATAAAATTATAAATTGTTTTTGGGACATTTTTTAATTTTATATTAAATTTTATATTTTCTAAAGAAAATTTTACTACATTAATTGAGTTTTTTTAGTTATTTCTTATAGAAACATTTTTATTTAATAATTTTTTTATTATTTTAAAAATTAAAAAAATTAAAAATATAAGTTTATGGTATAATTGATATATAACCCTTCAACTTGTAATTTTTTTTAAGAGTATAAAATTTAAAAAGACAATAAAATAATTTTTTTATTCAATTGATAACATATATTATTTTTATATTATTTTATATTAACAAATATATACCAACATGGATTTACACCATAATATTAGAATTGGACCTGCTACAGAGAGATAATAGATATGGTTGAACCTTGGAGTAGAAGTGTGGTGTTATGATATGTTTATAGATATCAAGACATGTTGTTTGATGTTGTCGGTTTTAATCGCGAGCAACATTTTATACAATCAGAAGAGGAATCTCCAAATATAGAAACAAAATTATTTTATCACATGTTAAATTCAATTCAACAACCATTAGGCCTAGAATGTAAAAACACAACTAAATTATCTGTTGCTATTAAGATGTCGAGTTTAAAATCTAAACATAATATGTCACAAGCATGTTTCAATAACATGGTCAAATTTATGAAAGAATCAAGCCACCTATAGAATGAAATTCACTCTAACTTTAGGAAAACAAAAAAACTTGTGGCTGGACTCATTTATCAATGATAAAAATAGGTTGTTGTAAATATGGTCAAATTTATGAAAAAATCAAGCCACCAGAGAATGTAATTTCCTCTAACTTTAAGAAAACAAAAAAACTTGTGGCTGAACTCGTTTATCAATGATAAAAATAGGTTGTTGCATTAGTGGGTGTATGTTGAATTACAAATAGGACATAAATTTGAAGGAGTGCAAGTTTTGCAATGAGACTCGATACAAAATAAGTTTAAATCTTATATTTTTTTAAAGAAATTTTATATATTAGGTGGATTTTTTTAGCTATTTGTTAAAGAAAAATTATTTATTTAAAACTTTTTTATTATTGTGAAAATTAGATCTCTTAGCTATCAATATATTGTTAAACATAGAAGTATTTAGCTAAATTATTGTATATTTTATGGCTCGGGCTAACAGAAAATTCCAGTATGGTGGAAATGGTATAGTTGGGCAAATCCTGTGGCTTGGAGTTTGTATGGATTTGTGGTATCACAATATGGAGATGTAAAAAATGCATTTTAGAAATTTTCCATTATATTAACTCTATTTTCAAAATACATTTAAAAAAAATTCTAATGTTTATTGCAATTATTATTTTATTGATGGATGTGAAAACCAGAAACACTAGAAAAAAGGTGTCCGCAGATGATTATATTGAATTCATGGAAACAATTTTTGTAGCGGACAAACTAAAGAAAGTTGATCCCAAAGCTTAGGCCTTGAAGACAGACAATGTTGTGAAATAGGGTGGCCAAGTGATTAAGAAGAAAGCAAAGAAGATCAAAACAACAGTCACATTTCACCGGCCAAAGACACTGTGGAAGGAAAGGAACCCCAAGTATCCTCGTATTAGTGCGACACCATGAAACAAGTTGGACCACTATCAAATACTTCAGTTTCTTCTAACTACTGAGCCTGCAATGAATAAAATTGAAAATAACAATATACTTGTATTTATTGTCGACCTCCGCCCTGACAAAAAGAAAATTAAAGATGCTATGAAGAAAATGTATGATATTCAGGCCAAGAAAGTGAACACTTTGATCAGGTGATTGATGTAACATCCCGATCATGACCAGCAAGGGTCCCACAACACAAGAGATCGGAATAGGACAACACCAAAACACAAGTATTGTCATACTCGCTAGCTCATTCGCTAGGCGAGGCATCAACGAAGATTCACTACTCTCTCGCTCAGCGAGCTCCCTTGCGAGGCCAAACAGAGGCTACTGGATGCACTCGCTACCTCGTTCGCTCGGCGAACCTCTAGCGATGGTTCGCTACCAGCTCGCTCAGCGAAGCAGCTGGCGAGCGTCTACGATTACTAAAAAATCAGCCACAGTTCAGAGTCGGCGAAACTCTCCGAAACTCAACCGATTCTCCTCAAATCAGTTCCCGTAACCTTGACTCACATTCAACATCTTAATTACAGGGTCATTCCTACATTCCACCCGATAAAACCTTAATTCTACTCGATTAATCACTTTCGGCATGAAATCGTAAACTATCCGAAGATCCCCAAATCTCTCAAACATTCGCATGCCACAAGCTGATCATAGCAGCATCCACATTCTACGACTTAATCCCAGAATTTATTCACAATTTAATCCGATAGACCTCAGTTCTACCAATCAACTCAGTTCCGACGCAAACACATCAATTACCCGAAATCTCCCAAATCGATCAAGCAACACATGCAATGGTTTATTCATGCTACAACAAATTCAAGAATTCACAACAGCACAGCAATCATAATCAACAAACCTATGGGGTTAGGGAAATCCCCTTCCACCTAGAATTCATGCATTTACCAATTTTGATTTATTTCTCCCCCCTTACCTCGATAACTCGATCGGATCGAAGAAGAAGACTCTGAAACTCTAGCTTTCTTCTTCCTCCTTGATCCTCCTCTTCGATCTCTTTCCAATTGCCCGCGTTCTTCCTTTCCAATTTCATCGTGTTCCTCATCTTCTCCTCTTGATCGTATTTCCCTTTTCCTCATTCTTTCCAAATCTCCAAAATACCCCTCATCCCAATTCTTATTCCAACTCTTATTCCATAATAATAATAATTAATTAATAATAATAATAATAATATTAATAATAATAATAATATTAATAATAATAATAATAACAATAATATTAACAACAATAATATTATTATTACTCTTATATTATTATCAATAATAATTATATATTAATGTCCAAAGCCATCAATTACACTCCAACTTAAGGGACACACACACCAAAAATAAAATAACACAGGAAAGGCTTGATAATTAAAAGGGGTGTTACACAGGACCTCGATTACTTTGACTTCAATCCCATTGTGTGGATGTGAAGTGTTTTGACGTGCTCCGATCCTATTGATGGGGATCTATGGAGGGGTGATGGCCTAGTGTCCATCGAGCTGTGATGATTGGTACCACATGCATTGGATTGTGTTGCATATTGCATTTATGAGTTCTTCTATGTGAATTATGATGTTGTGCCTTTGAGGCACATTTTAAAGGATATCAATGTGTTGAATATAAACATGACGCCGTTTAGGCATTAATTGTTATACATTGATTACTATGAATTGTTTTACTCACCCTGCCTGTTTGAATGTTACCTCCACGTGGGTAACATGCAGATGGTGCAGTTTAGCTGTGGACGCCGTTGAGGAGTACCTTTGAAGTTTTTGAGTGTTTTAGTCTTTTGGTCAGCTTAGAGGGTCTTGCTCTGATATGTAACATCGGGTTGGGTTCCTTGAGTTGATTTTATACTGTTGAAGTTATTTTGATTTAATTTCCCTTTTGCGGAAAACATTGATTTATATTTTGAGTTCCGCTGTTTATGTTGCTTTGATGTACTTTGAGAAAACCCGTGTGTTACGGAGCATTGACTTACTTTGAGACATTGAGAAATGTACGCCCTTTCGTGGCATTTTATTTGAGATTTATTAATTTACTCTGAAATTCCTGTTATTTTTCCTTAATAAGTGTTGGGGTAGAAAGGGTGTTACATTAGTGGTATCAAAGCAAGTCGGTCCGTCCGACCAAGTTGTCTAATGTTGTTATTCCCTTGTATATGGCATGTGTGTGAAAACACTGTCGGTACATGTTTGTTGTCTAACATATGTCTGCAGAAGTGGGAATGATTCAAGTGGGGGAGAAGCTTGTGTTTCTCCGGAATGCTGCAAGTGTGGAGTTGTAGCTCAGTGTATGGTTGAACACTCTTATAGTTTGGTAAAGATGATTTATACCCCATCATGATTTTCGGCTGTCTATTGACAAATTGAGGAACTGATCACCCTTAATCTCTTGTTAATAGTAGACAAGATTGTGTTGGATGGGATAGACGTGTCTTGCAAGCTTAGGTGGCGTGAGCAGTGAACTGGTTGAGTTAAGCTAAGTGTTCAAGGATTGTTTGATGAGTCGGTTGATGTAAGGAGGTGCAGAGATGTATAACTTGATTGGAATTTTCGAGAGAGTCGTCAATGACTCGTGTGTTGATTGTTGTCGAACCAGACGAGACTCGTTGTAGTGTTTGAAGATGCTTTGTTGATATGATTTGGAGATATATTAAGGGTAACTTCAGCAAGTTTAGTTATGCTTTAAGGCAACTTGAAGTACGTAAGAAGAATCATCTGACCAGTGTTCTAGAATTGGGTGCTGTTGTAGTTATGCCGGAGTGGGAGGCTGAAATCGCTTAACCTGAGATTTTGTGAGGAATTGGTGTTTTTCGGACGAAAGTCAGAATAGATTGCGTAGTTGTGCCGGATAATGTTAGGCCGTGATTGAGCATGCTTGCGTTATCGAATTTGGTTGATTTTGGAAGTTTTGCATTTTTGGAGATTTGAGGATTCAAGATTCGGATTGAAATCGGACGTCGTAGAAATCGTGTTTGATGGTTCTGATTCAATGTCATATGTTAGGGGATTATGGGTATGTGTTTGTTTTGAATAAAGGAATTGAATTGGTCGAATTTTCGGGCAAAAATGCAGAATTTCCGTAGCAGATTTTGGGCAAAATTCTGGTTTTTCGGAAAACTTTGAAAATTCATATCTTTTGATCCGTAAGTCGGTTTTAGTCCTCGTTTGAAGCATTGGGAAGTTAACGAGATGTTCTCTCTAGGAAAAATGGTGTTGATGTCAGTGGATGAGCCAATTATAGCATAATAATCGAAACATGTCATTTTGGCAATTTTTACCGTTGGTAACGGGTGCGGTTGATGTGTCATCATACTATATGTTTTTGGTATATGACGTGGTAGCTGATGCTTTGATTTGGAAACCTTGCCTGTACCGATGATAATGGTAAATCGAGTTAGAACTGATTGAGCAGTTTGGTGATACGAGTTTGGTCGGTGAAGAGACTTCTTATGGAGTTAAGCCTTGTGTGTTAGACCTTGCTAGTAGTATTCTTGAGGAGATTCGAGAAGGTCAGAAAATCTGGGTTGAGTTGGTAGATTAGTTGAAGTTGATGAATCAAAGTCGAAGAGTTGATTTTCAGATTTGTGGAAGTAGTATCACGATATGTCGTGATGGAGTTTGTGTTCCAGATGTTGTTGAGTGGAATAAGAGTATTTTTGAAGAAGGACATTGAGGTAGATGGAGTATCCATCCCGGTGTTATGGAGATGTAACCGGATTTGAGGAAATTATTTTGATGGCCATAGATGGAGAAGGAAGTGGTTGAGTTTGTATATGCTGGTTAGACTTACCGGAAGTTAAAGATTGAACATTAGAGACCGTTGAATCTGATGCAACAGTTGAATATTCTAGAGTGGAAATCGGATATTATTTTCATGGATTTTGTGTCGGGTGTTCCGAAGAATTTGAAGGGATATGATTTAATTTGGGTGATTTCGGATAGATTAACTAGATCATCTCATTTATACCAATGAGGATTAATCATTCTATGTTGAAGCTAGCTGAGATGTATATTGAGGAAGTTGTGAAGCTGTATGAGATATCGTCGAATATTGTGTCAAATGGAAATCTGAGATTTTCATCGAGGTTTTGGGAGAGGTTGCAGACGCTTCGGGTACTAAGTTGAGGTTGAGTTCTGCCTATCATCTGTGGACGGATGGATAGACAGAGAGAACTATCTAGCCTTTAGAGGATTTGTGAGAGTTTGTGTTTTGGATCAAGGTGGATCATGGGATAGTAATTGTCGTTGGTGGAGGTTACCTACGATAATAGTTACCATTCTAGTATCGGAATGACACCGTATGAGGCTTTGTAGAGTATGAGGTGTAGGGCTCCTTTGTGTTGATATGAGTCAGGCGAGAGTGTTGTACTCGGATCTGAGATTGTGAAAGAGACGACTAAAAAAATCAAGATGATCCGAGAAAAGAGGAAAGTTTCGTAGAGTTGTCAGAAGAGTTACCATGATAAGAGGGGGAAAACACTTGAATTTCAAGAGGAAGATCTCGTGTTCTGAGAGTTATGCCGGTAATTGGTGTTGGTCGAGCTTGGAAGTCTTAAAAGCTCACACCGTGTTTTGTGGTTTGTATCAGGATGGCGTAGCGGAAGCGTGGGAGAAGTAGCCTGTTAGACTATTTTACCACTGTCGCTTGTGAATTTGCATGATGTGTTTCACGTGTCTCCGCTGAGGAAGTACATTGATTCAGATGGATAGTGTACAAGTGAGAGATAATTTGATTGTTGAGGCATTGCTAGTTCGGATTGATGAACGAGAATCAACTTTGAGGTAAAGAGATTGCCTTGGTAAAGGTATTATAGGGAGGACCAACTGGAGAAAGTTGGATTTGAGAGCTTGGAGATCAGTTGAGGGAGTCGTATCTGACTCTATTTCCTTGAGGTAATTTTCGAGGGCGAAAATTCTTTTAAGTGGGGGAGAGTTGTAACATCCCGAATTTAATCAGAATATTTTAATTAATTATTTAATTGAGAATATTCGTATTTTGAGTGGTTTTCGGTGGCGTTGTGGATTATTGAGAAAATGTGCATTTTTGGACTATTTATGAAATTAATAGTATACTATATGAGAATATTAGTATTATTATTGATTAAAATGAATATAAGTGAAATAAGGGTAAATTGGGCATTATGAAGAGTTAGTAAGGGTGTAATGGGAAAAGCCCAATTGTGTGGCCAAGTCTAAGTTGACAAAATAGAATTCTGAAGGTTTGGGATTCATTTTGTTAACCGTGAAAAGAATGCAGGCCAGAGCTCTGAGGAGGGAGAAAGGAGGAAAAAGCTTCGGAAGATTACCAGAGTTAATCGTGAAAGTTGCAGATTCGACTAAGGTATGAAGAGTGTTACACCCCAAAATTTGCCTCACCCTTTTTAGCCTAACTTATGTTTCATTGCATTCATCATAGCATTTTCATAGCATAGCATTATTCATCTAGCAGGGGACCAAGTGTGTTTAATAGAAAGAGGAGCCTATCTAGAGGTATTGTTCAAGCTTGAGAAGCCACTAAAGTCACCAAGAAGTGGGTTGTGTTCTTGAGAAGTTTGAATGCTTGTATGGGGTTCATCTCCTAACTTGGGAGCCAATTGAAGACCATCAAAGGATCCAAGCCTATTTTCAAGTCATGGAGTTCATGGATTGATATATGGAATCATGTGAGATGTTTTTACAAGATCAAATCAAAAGAATCAAGAGTGGGAGGAGTTGCTAAATTAGGGTTCTCAGGGTAAAATCCCCTATTTAGTGCCTAACTTCAAGACCACTTATCTCAAGATACAAGTTTCTTCTCAACTTTTGACCAACATGGAACTTGTAGAGGATGTTATTAGATTTAATTTGAGTACTAGAAGTCCTTGGTTGGATTTATGGAACTCAAGTTATGACTCAGACAAGTTACATGTCATCAGAGGAATGTGAATTTTATCTGTGAAAGTCCATTTACTTCCATGCCACTTTTGACTAAGAAGGACGTTTCACCTGACCTTTTGATGAACATGAAAGTTATTACTCATGATCTTAACTTTCCAGAAAGTCCTAGAAGTCCTCCATCTGATTTGTAGAGCTCCGGTTATGATTTTTGCAAGGCAGGGGTATTTTGGGAAACTTTGATTACAGGTCATAAAATTACAGGTCAAGTTCACCACTTTCCATAACTCAAATGAACTTTTTTCCAACATGAAAGTTTCTCCAAATGGGGTCATTTAGTCAACTAAACTTCTAGGTTTCAATGGGCTAACTCATGGTTGAAGATTGATGAAGGTCACTTTGGTAAAAACATGTGAAAATGCCTAGTTTGGTATTTTGCCAAAATTTAATCAAACAAGTCTATATTTGTGCTTATTTTGATTGGAAGTCATGTTTTAAGAACAATGACACTTTTACATTTTTCATTTGAAGCATGGTTCATGGACTATTTCAAGGTTTCTTCATGTTTAAGTAACATAATGGATCTTGGGCTTAGGATTGAAAACAAGGAACTATTTTGGGCCTTAGAAGTTTCTCATGATGCAAGCAATGTATATAAACCAGAACCAAGTCATTTGGCTTCTTCTTCACCACTTTTCCATATTCACCATAATTGAAAAATCTCAAAATTCAATTCTTTCTTTCTCCCATATTTTGTCCATTCTTTCATTGCAAATCAATTCCACATACTTTCTACAATTGATTCCACCCATTTTTAGCCATTTTTGGTGCAAGAACAAGCTTATAGTAATGTGAAAAAGTGAGCTCAAAGTGCCAAATTGATTTTCATTTCCTCACCAATTCAAGCATTTTCTTTGATCCTAATACCTCTACCAAGGATTATTGAAGGTTTCTACATAATTTTCCAAGGAAATTCATGCTCCATGAAAGCTCCATAATCCATTTTTCGGAGGTAATGGAAATTCAAGTTTTCTCCATAATTATGAGTTTTTTCCATGTCATTTTCATACCATTGCATCACCCTTGAGTATTACATGGATTGTGGTAACAAAAGATCCATTTTTATGACAATTTTGTGTTCTTGAAAGTTTGAGATTCATTCACGGTTTTTGAGTTAGAGGCCATTTCAGTGGAAAATAATGAGATATTTGGATTCCTCTCGAAAAATGCTACAACTTTCATCTAAGAATCATTGATTTTCATGGAGTTATGAGAGAGTTATATGTTGAGGAACATGGAAGATGAAAGCCACGGTTACACGTTATTCTTGCTGGAAATTTCAGCTTCACAAATTCAATTTGGAGAAGATGATGCAGGTACCGTTGGATTGCGTTGAAGCCTTGACTTTGTCATCCAATCTCGCGGCCAGGATCATGCCACACGCGCTTCCACATCATATCTCATTAACACATGGCACGCCACCTCAGCCAACCGTGCCCCCATGACCCCTGTTCGATCCTTGGCAGCTGCATTTTATTTATTCCTTTTATTTTCTCTTTTTTTCTCATACTTATATGCTTCCAATATTCATTTTATATTTTTCTTTTTTTACATGCTGACTTCAAATAATCATAAAAAATAGTAAAATTAATCTTTTTGATCCCCATTTTTTTGTTCCGAATCTTTGAGATGTCTAGAATTTTATAGAATTGGAACTATGATTTTATCGTTTTCTGACATTTTCTTTGGATTTTTTACATTTGAGGTATCATAAAAATAGCCATACTTGTGTCACGATTTTGTTGATTTTCTTTGACCTATCAATATATCATTTAAATGCCAAACCCTTTGCAGGCTATTCATAAAAACATTGAGGTACCTAGACATATTTTTACTTGATTTTTACTGTACCATTTTGAAGGGTTTTGGAGGTCTTTCTTTACCATGTGCTAGTTTGGATTCTTTTTGGTACACTTGACATAGTTTCCATCTGTTTGGATACTTCCTCTTGGATATTTTTTCTATACTTATCACCCCTGGTTTGTGACATGTTGTAGGTATTTGGAGATTTTATTTGGATTTTTTTGATGCCATTTCCTGTTTTTCCTTTATTTTTGTAATCGGACTTGTAATATGGACTTTCAAGCGGACATTGGTTTTATTTTGGCTCCAACGGCCTCGTATTGTTTGTGTGATGAACGCTATTATGCTTGCTTCTTATTGTAGACATTGTATAGGTCTTGTAGCCCCTGGTGTGGCTGCTTTTATCATGCATAACTTTCCCATTAGACGTTATATTTTCATGTTAGTGCGTTGTGATTTCAAATAGCGGTTTATGTACTTCATTCATAGGATTCTCTTGATTCCTCATCGTTTTATCTCTTGATATTCGCTTGTGGCCAATGTTGTGTTGCACCCTAAATTTTGACCATCTTAGATCCTCATTAGCATTCTAGAATCATGCATCATATGATTATTTAACCTTAACCCAGTTCAAGTTTTTCTTTGTTAAGTTACAGATGGATTAGGGTTTCGCACAATCGAAATCGAAGAATTGTGTGTGTGATCAATCAAGGTTGTGGTTTGATTTAAATCATGGAAAAGTACAAGGATACAATATGAGTTTAAATATGAGAACAATTTGAGGTTTCCGCCCCAAAATCGAGAACAGTGCAGTGTGGACCCCCGATTAGGTTTTTTTGACTGATGAAAAGTCAACTGTAGTTTTACTTTTGTGATGGAAGGTGTTTCAATGAGGGAATTGTGGTTTGTGAAGTTAATATGACCTAAAGAAGTCCATTCAAAAAGTTTCAAAGTCTCGAGAAGTCCAGAACGTCCACAGACGACTCGGTGGTTACCGATTGATCGCGCCGGCGACCGAAAATCGGCTTTTCAAATTTAAGGAATGGGACCTCAAGATGTGAAGAAAAAATGTTCCATATGTCAATATAAGCTTTCTCATAAAATTTCATGGTCATTTGATCAGGGATGAAGGAGTAATCGAGAAAATCGAGAATTAGGGTTTCGAAAGGGACAAAACCATAACTTCTTAACCACACATCCAATTGAGGTGGTTCCAAGCTCATTTGAAAGCTCTTGACAAGATCTACAAAAGTCTCCTAGTGGTCCATGATCAAAAAATGCTTAGTTTTTGAGTTAGAAGAAAAAAACATTACAAGAGGACAAAATAACTTAGAAAACTTCTAAGTTATTTTACCTAAGGGGTCTCAATTTCAGCCAACTTTGGGAGGATTTTCCACATAGTTTCAATTGGAATCAGAACTTCTGGCCAACATGAATTTTTTATTACTACATGAGGGCTTTCCAAAAAGTACAAGAACTCCTCAAGGTGATTTATGAGCAGGAAGTTACATGTGAGCAAAGTTGGAGGTTTCACACTTTAGTCCCACATTGCCCAATTTTGCAAAATCACCTCTTTCCTCCAAGTGGGCCAACTTTAGCTTGTCAAACTTGTTATAACTGATATATGAAGTGTGCGTAGCATGAAATAAGAGGAAGTTATGCAGAAGTATCCAAAAATTAAAGGTTTGAGTTCATTGCCATGAAAAGTGGAAAGTTGAAAATGTTGAATTTTCCAAGCATGAGGTGTAAAGCTCCATCATGAGCCAGCCACTCTCCCATGCTCATAGCCTGCTAACTGCATCAGTAACCCCTCAAAAATAGCTTGACCTTTGGGCTAAAGAACAGCCAAGCAAACCAAGTGGGATTTTTCTAAAAAATATCACAACCTTGCTTCATGGTGAAGTTTTCTCTCTACCAAGCACCTCACTTCATTTTTCTATAAAAGGAGAGTTCTCTCACCTTATTTTGGACATTCACATTTCACAAAACACCAGAGAAATAAACCTCTCTTGCTGCCTTCCCTCCTTGCATCAAAATTGCAAAAATCACCAAAGTTCATAAATTGGCCAAAATTCTGTTTTTGCATTAATGCTGCCAATTTCATTTCTCTACATTCCTACACCTCAATAACCATCCATACACTCTCTAAATATCATATGGAAGGTGTCTAACCCTTTGAATCACCCCAAAACCTCATAAATCAAAAAGTCAAGATTCACACTAAGTTACTTTGACTATAAGCCACAAAACTTGCAAAATCATGGTTCAAGCTATTTCTTGTTGGTTTAACACTCCTAACACCTTTCATATATATCATATTATAACTGTTGGAGACCTCACAAATCAACTAGAAGCATTGCAACTCACACTGGTTTTAGATTTGGCATTCTTGCAACAAAGTAGCAAATTCCATAATCTTGCAAAAAGGAAGGAGTACCTCTGGTTTTCTAGGAGTATTTTTGCTTGCTTAAGTTGTCACCACAGGTATGTAGCCTATGATCCTTACTCTTGCATTATTTCACATGTTTTTCATACTTTGGTTTTGTAAAAGAAAGCATAAAACATGAGCATATGGAAGTTTCTTCATGACATTTTACTTGTGGTTGATTCCAATGTCCATAAGCTGGTATAGCATTTTCTACATGTTTATTGCTACATGAAAGGAGTGTGTATGTCCTTGTTTTCACAAAGCAAAACTTGCTTGAATTAATACTCTGTTGCTGCTGTTGCATTTTAATGCATATGTTTATGTCCACATGCCAAAACTGAAATTTTGTGAGTATGTGTTAGTTCTCTGGTTTCTAACAGTTTTGTTACATTATGTGTGAAGTGTATGAATGGTTAATATGTTGTTTTCACTTAGCATAAGTCATTTCATTCAAGGTGTGTGTTTTTGCTAAAATCCTTGCATTTCCCATGGTGATTCTACAACCTGATGTTTTTAGGCATGTGTGATGTTTTGAAATCATTACATTTGATTTATATGAGGTGTAGGAACTTGTGTTTTGAACAGAACTTGTGTATCTCATGTTGCTCATTTTTGAAATACTCATTTTACTAAGTTTTAAGCACCAATATACCAGTTCTTGGTTCTGGCTTGTTTCAATCCCAACTAGTTGTTGTGACATCTCAAGTATACCATTTTAAACATGTTCAAACCTTTACTTGAGTGTTACAACAAGTAGTTTGGATTTTGAACTTCAAAATGCAATTTTCAAGCATTTCTTTGCAAATCACATACTATTTTCACAAGCTGTTGGATTTGATTGCGTTTAAGGCTTTAGAATCATTTCATGTGACCTATAAGAGGTGTATGACCATTCAAATTGGAGAGGAAGTGTTTAAAACAAAACTGTCAAAATCTCACTTTGAAAATGCTCATTTTTGCCACCAAATTGCAACAATCATGCTAATCTTCATACCAACTGTTTTTGCACCAAATTTAATGTTGGAACACTTCATGTTCATCATTTGTAGTATGTTTGCATGATCATTTAACCTTGAAACCCACTGTCACAAAATCCACTTCACAAAATGCAATCTTCCACACATATGCCACACACAATATGTCACTTTTGCATAAAGTTGTTTTTTATCAAAAACCACACTTTAGACACTTCCTACCAATCATATGTAAGATGTTAGCATGTTCATTTGAGGTCAAAACAAACTGTCAAGAATGCTTCACTTTAAAATGCTTTTTTTGCTAAGTTTTGCAATTGACACACCACATTCACAAGCCTGTGTATTTTTTACAATTCTCTTCACCAATCATCTCTAAATGTTACATATGTATTGTGTGTATGAACCATTTGGCCAGAATTTGCTTAAAACTCAAAATCACCTTTTTCATGCATCTTTGTTTTTGGACCAAATGCAAGTAGCACAACCTTTTTTCAAAACAGCAGGAGTTGAACTTGCTCATGTGAATAAACTCACTTAGAAGGATGTATTGGACATGTATGTGTGCTTGATGTGACCCCTTCATGCTTCAACCTTGGACTGCCATCATGTGTGCTCATTATTCATGTCAAAATTTTCATTTTACATACCATCTCACTACACAACATGACTTAAGTATCACTCACAACATGAATCACTTTTATATCATCATTATAACATGTTTGTAGGGTTGAATTGCTTCAGAATTGTTTGCATTTAACTGTCCATCTCAATATGCTTGTTTTCATTAAAACTTGCATTAAACATGTCATTTTTGTATTCTGTTGATATAAGACTTATTTGAGGGTTCAGAATCACTCTATGTGATTTATGTGGTTTGTATGCATGGTTGTTTAAGTTTGAAAGGAGTTGTATCTTGACATTTACATGAAATTGCATTTTAAACTCAAAACACATGTGCTATCGGGTTTTTCAGCACAAAGGGAATTTTCAAAAACTAATACCACCATCATGTTCCTTGTTTAATTCTACCCCAGTTACATATAAAGTTTGTGAAAAATGGTTAAGAATTGAGAGAGTTGTGATAGGTTTTGCAAAATCATCAAGTTGCCTTGTACCTTGCCCATAAATTCAAGAAGCCACATATTATATATTTATCTTTCTGTTTAAGACAATGGATGTATGGCCACCCCAGTGGTAGAGACTTGCGCGCACACTTACCTTTCACTAGTCTGACCTGGGTTCGATCCGTGTGGAGATCAAACCCTTTTGCTATTTTTGCCATTTTTCATACAAACTTCAAAAAATCATATCTCTCTCAATTTTAATCATTTTTCACCCACTCTTTTTTCATTGTGTTAATTTTAATATGTACTTTCATGTCATGTTTTTATTTTTCATGTTTGACCAATTTTTCTTCATGTTTGACCATGTGCAACTTGTGCTTTGACAGTGTAAACCCTAATTGTTGCAGATGAAATTTTGTGTGGTTCCACTTGGTTTTGTTTGTGAAAATTTCTTGTTTTCATACCCATACATGTTAGTTAACATGCTAGGATTTTTATTTTTAATTATTACCATGTTCATCTCATCTCCCTGTTGACTGTATTTGAGCGCAATCTGTCGTCACAGTTCTCGTTCTGTTTATCTGCTTTGATTGTCATCATTGCATTTTCATCCTTATCAATCTCATTGTATTAATTTAATGGTTTTCACCATAAATGACCTTTTATGTTGTGTTTGTATTTTTACTTTTTCCCCAAGTGATGAAGCTTGTTAGCTCTCATCCAGTTGCCTCCCCTCTCACTCTCCAAAGGAAGGTTTGCCCACTTGACTCTCAATGTCATGGACAATTCTTTACCCTCTCTTGACTTTGTTAAGTCACTTCAACCCTAGATTAGAAGCCTTTAGACTTTGTTTGAAGTCTAAGAAACCCACCTGTACTAGGAGTGTTCTTCAACTAGAACCCTAGGAAAGAGTTTGTCAACTCTGTGTAAGAATCATTGTCATGACTTCTTACTTTCCCTACAACTTAGATTAGGGAGTTTTGTCAAACTCCACACAAACATTGTCATGTTTGTTCCCCCTTGAACATTGATCATCATCAAATGTTCTTCCCCCTTTGTGAGGTGAACTACGATTGCTCTGATTCTATCCTAGTTAGGATACGTAGGCAAAAGGTGCGATACCTTTGCGAGCAAACTTAGAAAACCAATTAGATATTTATTTATTTTTATCTAAACATCTAATCCCAAAACCATAAGCACATTTCTCACAAACTTAGCAAGCAATTGAACAAAAGGTTCCTGTAGGATACTACAGATATTTAGGGTGCTAATACCTTCCCTAGATATAACCAACCCCCGAATCCCCGAATCTCTTAAAGCGTTGTTGTCACATCGCGAAAAAGGTTCTTTCCTTCTTTAGACCTATCCTTTGGATAAATTAAAGTTCGGTTGTAAAAAAAATAAGGTTCAAGTTAATCAATAGCTTGATATCCAATTTTCACCGTAACATGTTGCATGTTTAGAATAGGCCACCCTCTATTCATAATGGGCTTGAGGTTGAGATGTTCCTTCCTCCCTCATTTGCATTGCATGTTTTCTTTCAGTATTTGCATTTCACTATATGCTTTATTTCAACTGTTTTTGTTTCTTCCTCTCCTTAGGATTTCCATTCTTTCTTATTCAAGTTTGAATGTGATAGACATTAGGGTCCTAACCATGCATGATAACACTAGTCAGTTCCCCCCTAACCTCAACTATAGGATCAACTTTGCATGACAACTTTAGGGTTGGATTAGTTCCCCTTTAGCGCGTCCTTTCTCTTCTCATCTTCTAACATTCTTAAAACACATAACAAAGGATAATTGCTATCGTACGCTACGAGCCTTAAGATATCTAGGAAAGGCTATTGGAGAGCTTCTTTCCAATAGTCAGGATGTTTAGTGTGGTACCCTTTGGGTGACATGCGACGCATTCACTCCTAGGTCATAGTCTCTAGTGCGATAGAGATTACAAACAAAATTCAAAACACTTCTTCCTAAAAGACTTCAAAACAAAGATCAAACTTATTTTTGTCCTCTTGGACCTTTAATCCTTAAACCATTTTCATAAAGAGAGTTTTGTTAACTCTCGGTTCTATCGCAAACGGTAATGCCTAAGTCTCCAAGGGTCGAGCTGCATACACCAAACTGCTAGAACCGATTGTTAACCCTACTCGGGTTAAAACATGTTCAACCAACCTGTGGTATTGTTAGCCCGAACTACGTTTCCTATGATCTTTCATGCCATATGAAAGTACGTAGGCACAAGACGGCGATGTCTTGGCGAGCAACCTTTCCCCCCTTTTACCCGTAGTTAGGCGAACTACATTGACTCTGATATCTCGTTTCAGACGGGAATACGTAGGCATAGAACTGCTGTGTTCTGCCAAGTCACTTTTCTTTTCTTTTCTTCCTTAAACCTTTTAGCGTAGATAGTAAACAACCCGTCGAGTAAACAAACAAGCGTGGATCCTATCGAGTACGATGGACGTGAGGGGTGCTAATACCTTCCCCTTGCGTAACCGACTCTCGAACCCAGAGATTCGGTTGCGATGACCGGTCTTATCCCGTTTCGTTAGGTTTTTCCCGATCGTTTCCTTTCCCGTCCCGAGGGATAAATAACGATAGGTGGCGAGTCTTCTGTTGTGTCGGCACCTCATTTTCGCAGTAGCGATAGCTGGCGACTCTGCTGGGGACTTCTTTTGTAGTCTCGCCCTTCTCTTCTGGCTGTTTGGATCTTCCCCAGCAACTGGCGACTCTGCTGGGGACGGCTATAGCTGCCAGGGACTTTTCCCATCCCTTATGCTGGGACGGTTTCCCATCCCCTATGCGAGTCAATCCTAGCGCTTGTCTGTTTACCTTTTGGGTTTTGTACATACATGTTGTATTGTATTTTATTTACCGCATTTACTTTCCCGCACTTTACTTTCAGTATATTATTATTATTTGTACTGTTGTGGGGAGGGGGATCTGATGAGTGAGAAGCCAGACCCAGGCTTGAGTGCACCTAGAATTAGTTGTGGAAAGTAGTGGGCGCGTGCATGCTTTGCATGTACTAGTGTCCCACAAAATTCACGCTCGGACGAGGTTCTTCTGGTTGACTTCTTTTCAAACCCTTTGGGTTCGGGGGGATGTTGCTCAGGAGGATTGTCGACTCTGGGGACCGATCAATTGGAAGTTGGCTAAGTGAGACCTCTTCGGGATATGATGATGCCACACCTTCTGGGTATCGTATCATCAGTCTTGAAAGTCTGTGACGCTGACGACCGCATAGGATGCCATACCTCGTCGGCGAGTTAAGTCCATACCTGTGAGTGGGCTGTGGTTATGCAGGAAACTCTAAACCTCAAATTACCCATTTTCGTACAGGTGTGAAATTTGATACAAGGGTTCCTATTATTAGGTTGGTTCTTACTAAGGCGAAGCACTGATTATGCTCAAGTTACAACACAGCTAATTTCTGATTATTCTCAAGCTACAACAGAGCAATCTTGGTCTCCTGCTGCATTGTGAATTTGCATTTGCATTATCATCTTTGCATTTTGCACTTGGCATTTTCATTTGCATGACAGGTACTCTCTGTGGTTATTGGTTTCTAACTCTGCTATCCGATCAGTGCCAGAATCAGAATCGACCTCGTAATAACTGGGAACGAAAGAATGCTCATTCTCATCCAGTGCCTGTGCCGTATAGCCAGCTTCTGCCACATTTGATTCAGAATTCTTTGGTGGAACCTAAAGCTCTTAAGCCCGTGCCAGAGCCTTATCCTCCGGAATACAATCCCCACGCTCAGTGTGGTTACCATGGCGGATCCCCGGGGTGTTCAACTGAAGATTGCAAAGCTTTTCAGGTAAAAGTGCAACAGTTGATCGATAGAGGGTGTATTTCTTTTCCGGACGGAGTTTTGGTTGTTCATGACAATCTCTCAGATGTCTAAGCTCGCAGATTCAGAGGTTCAATTCCAGAAGCCAGTGGTCCAGACAGGAAGACGTCCTCGTCATTGGCAGTCCTTGGACTTCTTTATCATTTGCATTTGTAGTTTCTTTTCTGTTAGTTACTACTTGTTGTTAAACATTGTTTGTTTTGAATGGTAATATTGATAAAGTGACTATGTATTTTTCTGAATTAATCATGTCGTTGTCGCTCATTTACTGCATTGCACTGACACTTGAATTTTTATCCACTCAACTTTGTCACTATGGTTAACAAAGATTGGAGGGAGGATGACAAAACTGAATACTCATAACCGATGATCGTATGCTTTCAGATAAAACCTTGTTGATGACGTACAAGGCATTGTTTCAAATTCCCTAAACACTGGAGATATAAGGAGTTAGTCCCTAGTTAACCACTTCGAGCCGAGAAGTAGGAGTTTCTTCTGGACTTTTTAAACCCTCACATCTTAACCCGGGGCAGGGTAGTTGTCAGTTAGCTTGACCGAGCGTTCAAGTCTGATAGAGGAGTGTTGCCTTTCTAGGACCAATCACATCTTATTCCTCTCAAGAGGTCGTACCTCGTCAACCACAATGGTCAAACCTCACCAATCAGGAGTGAGACAATTACAAACCTCTCGGAGCAATCAAGACAACCAGTGTCGCACGACTTGTTCCAAGCAAAAAAAAAGAGAAAAGAAAAAAGAAAAAGCTCGCTAAGTAAAAAGAAAAGAAAAGTTGGAAAGCAAATGTAAGAACACAGATTGTTTCTTAGTAATATCTCTAATGTTTTGATGATAACACTTATGAATTTTGTATTCAAGAATTATATACTCTAAATTTGTTCTAAACTATTTGCTACAGGTACTAAAGAAAATATTCCTAAAGAGCAAATTTGGATCTGAACAATGACATTATGAAAGGCTTCAAAGGTTCAAGAGCATCTTAAAATGAAGATCTGAACGTTGCCTCCAGAAGAATCTGACTAATGTATACTGAAGATTTTGAAGCAGAAACCTCTAAAGAATAGAAGACTCTGAGAGCATCAGAAGCTTAGTCATCAGAAGACTCTGAAGATTCTGCGCTGCACAATTGTTTGATAAAGAGAATCTGATATAGAAGACTCTGCTCTGACAACTACACGCTCAAAGCACACAAGCTGCATATACTCTGATTCAGCGTAATCTGAGGAACATCTCAAGAATCTGAAGATTCAGATGATCTCTACTCTGAAGATTCTGAAGATCCAGTTTCTGATGTTGACAATTGAATTTACATCTTGAAGAAGATTTGAATATGACCGTTGGATACTCACAACAGCTCTTTCCTCATTTGCGTTAGACACAATATGACATACAAAAAGGATTTCTCTGAACATCCTACTTTCAGGAAAGGTCACGTGATGTGAAGATAGAAAGGTTTTCACCTTTTCAATACACAACCTCCAATGTCAAGACTTTGTGGATCACTATGCCTATATAAGCAAGTTTCCATCATCTTCTTCAGTTGACGAATCATTGAAAACAAAAATCTCACAAGCTCTCCAAATCTATCCTCATTTTATTTACTGAGTTTTTATTCTTTGTTCTTAAACTTAAGAGAAATATCACAGTTGTGATAAAAGCTTTTTCGAAGCATTCTTACTCTTGTAAAGATCTAAACAAAATCTCTTTAGAAGAACTCATCAGCTCACTAAGGAGTCATGAAATTGAGCTTGTGAGAAAAAGGTAAATCTATTGCTTTAAAATCTAATAAATCTGCTAAAGCTTTGCAGGCTATTGAAGAAAGCTCTGAAGAATCTTCTTCTGAAGAAGAAGATGAATTGTCCATGTTGTCCAGAAGGATCAACAAACTCTGGAAGCACAAGGGAAAGAAGTTCAACAACTTTAGAAAATCTGACCATAGGAAAGAATCTTCTGGACACAGAAGATCTGGCAAGAAAGAAGTTACATGCTATGAGTGCAAAGAACCTGGACATTACAAGAGTGATTGTCCCAAACTTCAAAAAGAAAAACCCAAGAGGAAGTTTGACAAAAAGAAGAAGGTTCTGATGGCAACATGGGATGACTCAGATGAATCTGAATCATCTTCTGAATCAGAAGAAGAATGTGCCAATGTTGCGCTGATGGCCAACATAGATGATCAGGAAGAAGGAACGTCAGGATCTGAAGCTGAATCAGAATCTGACTCTGAAGAGGTATTTTCTGAACTTTCTAGAGCTAAACTTGTTGAAAGTTTGTCTGATATGTTGGAAAGCTACAGCAAGATCAAACTCAAATACAAGAAGCTGAAAAGCAATCTTGAATCTGAGATTGATCTTCTGAGGACAGAACTTGTTGAGCAAAAAGAAATTAATTTGAAACTCAAAAATGATTTTGAAACATCTCAACAAGAATCTGAATCTCAGTTATGTGAAAACATTTTAGAAAAATATGACTCTAGCTTTCAGATATTCCTTACTAAGAGCATAGACAGAAGCAAGATGGCTTCTATGATCTATGGTGTTAGTGGGAACAACAAAAGAGGTATTGGATATGAATCTTCCTCTGGAAGTAATCCAAAATCTGTTGACAAACTCTTCATCAAGAAGACACCTCTGTACTCTCAATTTAAGTTTGGTCACTTAAATGACATTAAACACACAAGCTCTGAAAAGAATACTTACGTGTTTAAACCTAAGGCAAGTCAGAATAAACATTATGTTGAAAAACAGAAGTTTAGACAAACCTACAAACCAACTAACCCTAAAGGACCCAAGAAGATATGGGTACCTAAAAGTAAAATAATCCCTGTTGCAGATGTTCTTAGCAGCAAGGTCAGGACGCCAGTCATGGTACCTGGACTCTGGATGCTCACGACACATGACAGGAGAAAAGTCTATGTTCCAAAGCCTGGAACTTAGATCTGGAGGTGACGTGAAGTTTGGAGGGAACCAGAAAGGCAAGATCATTGGATCTGGCACTATTGGAAATGGTAAACTTCCCTCTATAACTAATGTTTTACTTGTTGAAGGCTTAAAGCATAATCTATTGTCCATAAGTCAATTAAGTGACAATGGTTATGCTATCACCTTCAATCAACAATGTTGTAAAGCTATTAGTCAAAAGGATGGCTCAATCTTATTTAGTGGAAAGAGGAAAAACAACATCTATAAAATAAATCTCTCAGAACTTAAGGTTCAGAATGTTAAATGCCTCTTGTCTGTTAATGAGGAGCAATGGGTCTGGCACAGAAGATTGGGGCATATTAATATGAGACGTATATCTCAGATTAATAAACTTGATCTTGTCAGAGGACTTCCTAAGATGAAGTTCAACTCAGATGCTCTTTGTGAAGCATGTCAAAAAGGAAAATTTTCAAAATCTTCTTTTAAATCTAAAAATGTTGTTTCTACCTCCAAGCCATTAAAACTACTTCATATTGATCTGTTTGGACCAGTGAAAACTGCATCCATCAGAGGCAAGAAGTATGGATTAGTCATTGTTGATGACTATAGCAGATGGACATGGGTAAAGTTTCTAAAACACAAGGATGAGTCATACTCTGTGTTCATTGATTTCTGCAAGCAAGTCCAGAATGAAAAAGATCTTAAAATTATTAAAGTCAGAAGTGATCATGGTAGCGAATTTGAAAATAAACATTTTGAAAAATATTTTTCTGAAAATGGCATTGCTCATGATTTCTCTTGTCCTAGAACTCCACAACAAAATGGAGTTGTAGAGAGGAAAAATAGAACTTTGCAAGAAATGGCCAGAACCATGATCAACGAGACTAATCTGGCAAAGTATTTTTGGGCAGAAGCAATTAACACAGCTTGTTACATTCAGAACAGAGTGTCTGTAAGACCTCTCCTGAAAAAGACTCCCTATGAATTGTGGAGGAACAGAAAGCCCAACATTTCTTATTTTCATCCATTTGGATGTACCTGTTTTATGCTTAATACTAAAGAGAATCTTAACAAGTTTGATTCCAAAGCACAGAAGTGTTTCATGCTTGGTTATTCTGAACGCTCTAAAGGCTACAGAGTATTCAATACTGAAACACAGATTGTGGAAGAATCTATTCATGTAAGATTTGATGATAAGCTTGGCTCTGAAAAGCCAAAGCAGTTTGAAAGTTCTGCAGATAGAGAAGTGGTTCTCACAGACTCTGAAGGCTCAGAGGCATAAAAGATTAAAGAAAAGGAATCTGAAGCAACTCCAGATGCTACTCCTTTATCTTCTCAATTGGACAACTTACATATTTCTGAAAGAACAAATGTCAGAGGATCTTCTTCCAGAATCAAGGCATCTCACCCAGAAGATGTGATTATTGGAAAGAAAGATGATCCAATCAGGACAAGATCCTACCTCAGAACATCTGAAGCTTCATTGTTTGGCTTAGTGTCAATAATTGAACCAACATCTGTGGATGAGGCTCTGAAAGATAATGAATGGATTATTGCCATGCAAGAAGAGCTAAATCAATTCACCAGAAATGAAGTTTGGGATCTAGTTCCTAGACCTAAAGGATTCAACGTTATTGGAACAAAATGGGTCTTCAGGAATAAGTTGAATGAAAAGGGAGAAGTTGAAAGGAATAAGGCAAGGCTGGTTGCTCAAGGTTACAGTCAGCAAGAAGGAATTGACTATACAGAGATGTATGCTCCTGTTGCCAGGTTAGAATCTATACGTTTACTTATTTCTTTTGCTGCACAGAATAACATCACTCTATATCAGATGGATGTTAAAAGTGCCTTTCTTAATGGTATTATAGAAGAAGAAGTATATGTCCACCAACCTCCTGGTTTTGAAAGTGAAAACTTTCCAGATCATGTTTTCAAACTAAAGAAATCTCTTTATGGGTTAAAACAAGCTCCCGGAGCTTGGTATGAGAGGTTGAGCAACTTTCTTCTGAAGAAAAATTTTATCAGAGGAAAAGTGGATACAACTTTATTCTGTAAAATTCTTAAGAAAGATCTGTTGATTTGTCAGATATATGTAGACGATATTATTTTTGGATCAACAAATATTACGCTTGGAAAGGAGTTTGCTAAATGTATGCAGGCAGAGTTTGAGATGAGCATGATGGGAGAATTGAGATTTTGTTGGGAATTCAAGTCAACCAAACTCCAAAGTGCACCTACATACATCAAACCAAATATGTTAAAGAACTTCTGAAGAAGTTCAACATGGTTGAGAGTAAGATGGCAAAGACTCCAATGCATCCAACAAGCACTCTAGGTAAGGAAGAGGTAAGTAGGAAGGTAGATCAGAAACTCTATAGAGGTATGATAAGATCTCTTCTATACTTGACTGCATCTAGACCTGATATTTTGTTTAGTGTCTGCTTATGTGCAAGATTCCAATCAGATCCTAGAGAATCACACTTAAGAGCTGTTAAGAGGATTCTAAGGTATCTGAAAGGTACTACTAACATGGGTCTGTGTTACAGAAGATCTGATGAATTTTCATTAGTTGGATTCTGTGATGCTGATTATGCTGGAGACAGAGTTGAACGTAAAAGCACTTCTGGAAGCTGTCAGTTTCTTGGAAGTCATCTGATCTCATGGTACAGCAAGAAGCAACCCACTATTGCACTATCAACTACAGAGGCAGAATACATTGCTGCTGCTGGATGTTGTACGCAGATGCTCTGGATGAAGAGTCAGCTAGAAGACTATCAAATCTATGAGAGTAATCTTTCTATCTTCTGTGATAATACTTCTGCTATATGTTTGTCAAAAAATCCTATTTTACACTCTAAGGCTAAACATATAAAGATTAAACATCATTTCATCAGAGACTATGTTCAGAAGGGTGTAATAAATCTAGCTTTTGTTGATACAGATAATCAATGGGCTGACATTTTTACAAAACCCCTTGCTGAAGATAGATTTAAGTTCATTCTGAAAAATATTTGTATGGATTTTTGTCCAGAGTAATATTTATCAGAGGCAACGTCTCAGATGCTAAAATGTTTAAGGATCTGAAGTATTTCATCTGATTTATTGTCCATTTATTTGATTTACTATGTGTGAAAATCTGAACTAACAAACTCAGAAGATCTGAACGTTGGCAACGTTTTATTTCTTGAGAGACATCAGATGCACATGCAAGCAAACACGTGTCACTTAATATCTGAAAAGATGGAGTGATTTACTGAATTGACGTATGAGGTATTGCTTTGAAAATCTCATTTTTTGGTTTTCCCCCCATTTGTCATAACTTTAATGTGAAATGATTATTTTTTACTAAATGATGTGTAACGTGCGTACGTGTGCATTAATTAGCAGTTTTCTCATTAAATGTTGTCTAAACGTGCATTAGTAACTGTTGGTGTGCCCTATGTCTGAATTTATGACTCTATAAATACCAATCTTCACACATTTCTCACACTTTCCACAATCACTTCACATATGCGTTTCTGTTTGCTTTTCAATCTCTTCAAAAACCCTAAACCTTCCTCAAAATCTTCTTCATCAACAATGGCAACCTCATCTAATGCTGTTATCTCCAACAAGAACGTCATGTACAGAGAACCAGTTCGTACCTTACTCTCTCCTGTGGCTTCTCTTGAAGTTTTATGTGAATGCTTCGTGGATCTTGAATCTTTAAAGGAAAATGGTTTTGATCTAACTCCCACCATTAAAGATCAATGCTGGGAAAACTACTTTGAAAGGTTGATGGGTCCTGTATACCCAACACTGGTGAAAGAGTTTTGGATCCATGCTCACGCAGGTCCCAAGTTTATTCACTCTTCTGTCTTAGGAAAGGAAATCGTGATAACTGAAAAGCTCATTAGGCAACTGTTCAACTATGAGGAAACTGATGGTGTTACCAGTCTCACGTCTGCACGTGTTGATATGGGAAAGGTATATGAGGAACTCACTATCTTTGGATCTCAATCAAGTGAAATGAAAGATTTGAAACCCATTTATAGGATATGGGAAAAAAATTTATGAGTACTGTCGCGGTGAAATTTGGATACCAAACTATTGATTAGTTTGAATCTTTAATTCATATTTGCAACCGAACTTTGATTTGTCCAAAGGAAGGGATAAAGATCGAAATTCCCACAATGCAATGCAAATGCAAGCTAGAGAGTTTAGGTTCGGGGGTTGGTTAAACTTAGGGAAGGTACTAGCATCCTAAGTTTCTGTAGTACTCTACAGGAACCTCTTGTTTTATGTTTGTTTACTGCTAAGTGTTATCTGCTTAAAGGATTAGAGGACCCTAGTGGTTTATTTCTAAGTATACTCGATAAGATGTCGCATCTTATGCCTACATATCCTTACGGGAGTGGAATCAGAGTATGTTGTAGTTCACCCTAAAGGGTTTGAGGGGTTCTTTGACTGTGGTCAAAGTTCCTACGGGTTTAGGGTAGTTGTTTTGATTGGGTCTAGGAGAAGAGATGAGTCTTCATTTTAAGGGAGAGACAACCACCACAAATGTAAAGGAGGTTGTAGGAAATGGTCTTTGCATCGTCTTAAGAAAAGGTCTTACATACTCGGATGGTCGCCAAGTATGCCTTTATCGCTCTTAAGGCAAAGTCCCTACGTGTTTGATTGTATTGTTGTGGGGGTGGAGATTATATCTCGCTTAAGATGATTAACATCTATTCTCTATTGTGTTTGAAAAGTTTGTATTGTAGTTGTTATGTTTTATCTAAGTTGTAAAGATAAAGACAAGGTCCTTCCTATGGGGTAAGATCTATCCTAAGCGATCAACTTGAATGGACTCAAGGATCGTGGGGAGTATGATGCTTATGAGATGCAACTACACACAACGTTGAATTATGTGTAGGTTTTTCCTCTGGACGGAATGCAATGCGGAAATATAAATGCGATTAGGTAAATGGAGAACTATTAAAGTGCTGTAAGGTAAATTGCAAGGAAAATAAACCATACACACGCATGAAAGCGCTAAGTGTAGGTGTAAGTGAAGGTGTCGTGAGTGAGTATGCACGATTTTACGATGTTGATTGTTTTTAATCGTTGACTTGATTAGTTTGAGAAAAGAGTTGAATGGAGACTGATTTTAGATGGGATTAAGTTGATTTTAAGAAAAAGTTAATATTTTTTGATGAGATTGAAAAAAAAAGTTGGGTTAATGGTGAGATTAAATTTTATTATTATGCGAAAAGAAGTGTATTATTAAAGTTTAAATTTACTTGGGAAAAAAGTTTTAAATGATCATCATCAAAAAAAGCTAATTATAAAAATAGTTTGATTTTTATTAAAAAATAGATTTAATAGAATAATTAGTTTTAAATAAAAGTTACTAATTATTTTTAACAAAAAGTTGATTACAATAAAGATAAAAATTGAGTTATTATTTTAATAATCCAAAAAAAAGTTATTAAGTTTAAATTAGTAAAGGTTAATTGATTTATTTGTTTTTAAAATTGAATTATGGTTATTTTAACAAAATTTAACGGTGGTTTAGGTGTAGTGTGTGTTTAGTGGTGTGTAGGATGTTAATCATCAACAAATAAAACAAAAAGCGAAATAAACATAGTAAACCCTAGCCCCAAATTCTTCTCCATTCTCCCCTCCGTCGTCTTCCCTCTCGACGCGATTCGTTCTCATCTCTCTCTCTCTCTCTCGAATTCGCGTCCGTTTTTCCTTCGATCGCCATCTTCATTTTCAATCTTTATTCAATCTGTCATAACAACAAAACGATCAAAACATTCAATAATCTCATAGAGGGTAGAGTTTTACCGAGGATCAACGGCGACGGCGGTTGAGGTGATGAAAGGGATGCTTCGGCGGTGGAAGATTCACGGCGGCGGCGGCGATTTCGACAGTTGGAAAGATAAGTTGATTCTCCGTCCAATTTTTTTGTTAGAGTTTTAGGGTTTTTTCGGTGTTATCGGCTTCGTATCCTTTGTGACCTTTCTTGTGGCTTTGATCTTCTTATATAGGCTATAAGTTGAGATTTTCTGATTTGAGAATTGATTGCTGCTTTAAAATCCTAGTTGGATCTTTCCATTTTAGTTTATACGGGATTTGAATTCTTTCCTCTTCTGTCTGATTGTGTTGGATGTGTGTTTATGAGAATCACAATCTCTGATTTGGGAATATCAATTTCGTTAATTGTTCAAAATTGGATTTGGATATTCTCTGAATGTTTGTGGGATATTCTCTGATTTGCTAATTTGATCTTGCATTTCGTAGGTGTGAGTAGCAATAATTTTGGGCCTGACGAGAAATCCATCATGTCTGTAGAACAAAGACTTGAAAGAAGTTGAAGGAGAGCACACAAATCCTTATACTCATCCGTTTGCGTCTCACTGAGTAAGCTGCTTGAAAGACTTAGCAACGTCCTGCCAATATTGTGAGATGACTACAGCTGAAGCAGACGTGTGCAAAAACTGACAACAACAGTAGTTTCTTGTAATCCTTTCTCTTGTTGTTTAACCGAGAACGCTACTAGTTGTTTGTTCACCAAGAGAATCATGGATGCTGACGGCATTGTTGGTTTTGCAGGTCAATTGAATATTGCTTATAGGACGGCCTCCAAACTGGGATGCGTACCTTACTCTCTTAGCTAGAAATAATGTCCATCACTTGGGATTTGTAGTAAACTCCTTCATGGCAAGATTAAAGTCTGAAATATGGCAGAAATTGGATCCTGATTACGGTGAGCGAATAACCTTGACGATGGTTCTTATTATGGTTCTGACTTCTATCTGCTTTTTTTTTAGAAAGTTGTGTTATCTGTTGAGTTGCATTTTTAATCACTCTCATGCTTTCTAATTCGGCCTCTTTGTTGCTGCAGGTTTAGTTCAAAGTCCGCATACGCTAAACACAATTATTGTTGCTGCAAGGTGGAGTGAACTCAGAGGTTTGGATTCCATTGCTAAAGCTACTCGTAAGTGACGTTGTAAAAACATCTGCCATGAGGAATGTTTATTGACTCTGCTAATTTGACCTTTAATCTCCAAAATTGTCCGATGGTGTGAAATATAATGATGTTGGCTTACTATCAAACCAGATTCTCTTCCGTAATTTAATAAAGTTCTCAACTTTCTTCATTGAAAAGGGAGTCGCATATTCTGATTGTTCATAATTGTTGTACCAAATTCTTCTTGGAATTTAGACACAGTTGGGTTAGTCACTATTCCACATGCCAGAGTATTATTAGAGAAGACAATGTAATGATATGAATCTTATTTTCATTCGGCAGCTCGCTCTCGGTATGCAGGTTCTGATTTGTTCCTTTTCCTAATAGTTGCTTGTGATGAAACTACATTCTGTGTAGGAGAGTGTACGAGTTGTGGCGTTCAAAACAGAACTGTACTTCTGACAGCACCTCAAAATTGTCGACTTCGACGACGTTCCGCTGGTAGTTGCTCAGTAGCAGTCTTGTGATCTCGCTTGCAACACAGGTTCTTGCACCTTGCAGGGATTTATCGAAGCCTCTTACTTGCTCACGGTGAATGAATTGCTCTTGCTTGTGTATGTTAGACCGCTTCTCTTTCACTATTCCGTTTTCGTATCGTTGTCGTGCTCATTGGTGATGATGTGACCTCCACCGGGATAAGCTTGCTGACACATTATCATTTTATTTTCTGAGAAACATAATTGGTTGTATGTGACATGGTGAGGAGAGTACACCGAACAAATGACTTGTGTTCTCGTCGAGCGTTCGAAGTATGCAGGAGTGATTCCTCTCCATGAAGTAAGCACGCACCACTCTTGTTGAAATCACGCAACATGTGACCATGGTCTCTTGGAGCCATTTGACACCGGCGGTGACATGCTAGTCTTGGCATCACCGAAGAAATGTGTTCCTGTTACAATACACCCTGTGCGACTCATGACGAGTTCTCTCGATGCCTTACTGTCTCTTTTGATCTTCCCCTTTCTAATGATGAAATGTTGTGTTTTAACAGGAATTGCATTGTAGGTGACAATTGCAACTTCTTATGCACGGGCCGACAAGGTTGGGTGTCTTAATGCAAAACGTGCGATGCTGCGAAATCCCCGATTGCTTGCATTTTACAAATTGATGGCATGTTATGGTGGTTCTGAGCTGTGTAGAACTGATAAGGTAGCTTGTAGGATCATGTAACAAAAGTTGAAACCAATGCTAATGTGGAGAAAAGTGAACTTCACTTTGGTTTGCTGTAATAACTGTATTATGCCAGAAAATGAAGGATCCTGTGTACTTTTTGAATTTGTTGAAAAATGTAACTATGTCAATTTATCCTTCAGTTCATTTCAAAACGTACTTTTGGTGTACATTATCCAACTGAGTATTTATCCAACTGAGTATTTATCCAACTGAGTATTTATCCAACTGAGTATTTCACACACATATTGTAATAACATTTCAGAATAATCACACAATAACCCTTTGACCCCCGCATAAAATTACTTCAAAGACTTTGTATTCAAAAACTTATTATCAAGTGTCACTTGTAATCCTTTTAACAAATTCATGAATACGTCTCGTTAGATGGACTCCTCAACACATTTTTAAATAAATCCTCTTCATAAAGCAAGCTTGTCATGAACATACTCCCTTTGTTTTCGAAGCTCAAACTCACAACCCACAGGTGAGAAACCTCTAAGAGCTCTTGGAATGCAATCCTCGTGTTGACATATGAGACCATAAGAGTGAGGGTGAGATTTTCCATAATAATTCAGTATGACCTGTGGTGGATAAGAGATACACGTAAAACTTTTATGACTTCCCGAACTTTTAGCAGCAAACCTAACTTCACAAGACAAAACAGGCAAATTGGTTAAAACGGTTAGCTCTGCATAATGATTGACTATGAGAATGAATGTTATCTCCACTTGATATTACTGCTTCTGCACGAATTGGTTAGTCACATAGATATAAAATATTAAAATAAAGTTAAATAATAAGAAGCGCAAAAAGAGGTAGGATTCTACGGTCAAAAATTAGGGTGCAACAGATGCCCCTATTTAAGTTACTCCTATCCGGAGATATGGAGATTGAAATCTCCGTCTCGAAGAGATAGGAGGGACTTAAATACAAACATTGCACGAATTTTTGGCCCTAAGATGCCACCGGATGAAGGTGATATGCAATGACATGAGGATGCAAGACGGACAAATCTGTGAGAAAGAGGTAACAGGGGATGAACTGGACACGACATGCCAGACAGAAGGGCAACAGATCCAACAAGGCGGGACCCTGCGAAGACAGGAATAATCACCCGTGGTAAATCTCCAAACGTGTAACGGTAACTCATGCATCAAGGATGCGGTGATTTTGACGATTTGGGATCGAAAGATACTTTTACTACCAAGGTGGTGGTCAATAGTAACTCAAAATGGATCTTTCTGATTGGGGCGCAATGCATTCTTCGCCATCTTTTTATTTTGTAACTCAGCTGAAACGGTAAAATGTGTAACTTCCCCTTGCACCATGGTACGGGGACCATGGGCTGGTCTCAGTCTTTGATGTCATTGTAGTTGTAGATGTTGTTGTAGTTGTTGAGCTTCCCCGAGCATCATGATATGGGAGTCATGCGCCGGTCTCGGTCTCTAATGTCGAACTTCCCCTTGCACCATGGTATGGGAACCATGAGCTGGTCTCGGTTCCTGAAGTCGAACTTCCCCTTGCACCATGGTATGGGAACCATGAGCTAGTCTCGGTTCTTGAAGTCGAACGTCCCCTTGCACCATGGTATGGGAACCATGAGCTGGTCTCGGTCTTTGATGTCATTGTAGTTGTAAATGTTGTTGTAGTTGTTGAGCTTCCCCGAGCATCATGATATGGGAGTCATGCGCCGGTCTCGGTCTCTGATGTCGAACTTCCCCTTGCACCATGGTATGGGAACCATGAGCTGGTCTCGGTTCCTGATGTCGAACTTCTCCTTGCACCATGGTATGGGAACCATGAGCTGGTCTCGGTTCCTACCCAAAATGATGGAAACTCGCGAGAGCATCCTCACAAAGAGGGGTTGTAAATTTGTAGATTGTAGATGTAACTGTAGTTGTAAATTGTAATGTTGATGTAGATGTTCGACTGTGAGCCATAGTGTCATTGTAGATTGTATGTTGTAAATTATAGAACTGTAGAATTGTTGATGTAAATGTTGTGTAGTCTGTAATTGCAGAATTTTTGTAGATATGATCTTGTACTTGTAATTGTAAATTGTAGAATGTGCACCGGGATCTTCAGATGAGCTGTAAGCCGGTTGATTTGTGGAGTGCCCTCTTGTAAGGAGATATGTCGTTGATAGTACTCATAATGAACTCTCTGAGGAAGATCGTTTCTGAGGAGTATCTCTGTTGTAATTGTAAGATGTGTGAAATTGTAGCAGAAGTCCTCAAATAGGGAAGTATCTGTAATGTACTTTGTTTTGACTTGATAATCTTGAGATAATCCACTGGGGAAGGACAGATTGTTTTGAGGAAATTGTTGTTTGTCGTTTTGAATATAAGTCAGCCCAAGACGAGTTGCTCAAATAAAGAGATCTTCTGTCATTCAGCTGTAAGTTGTCGAGTGGATCTTGTAGTATTGCCGGAGAAGTACCACATCTTCAATGGTGATCCTTATGATGTCAAAGCGCAAAATAAATGCACTCTTGATTTGTGTTCGAAGCTGGAGATGTTCGTAGCGTGATCGCCAAAGACCGAAGTTCAATTCGGGAAATAACCGAAGAGAAACTGTCAAGCAAGACTCAACCATAGAGGCATAAACTCCAATGGGAAAGTACTGAAACAACTGTCTTCCACGAGGATCGAACTTCGTGGGGAAATAGAAACATTGAGTTTTTTCTGCTTAGGGCTGACAACTCTATTTGGAAGGAGTAAGACACGCCCAAATACCCAAGGGTAACCGCAATCGAAGAGATAGAGTGCAGCGAACAAAGGATGCACAAAATGCAGATGTTATGCTATCTACTTATATGATATGCGTGTGCTTATGCTGACAAGACAGACGAAAGCAACGACCGAAAACGGGATAAACGTCTCGGAACAAACATCCGACCGATCTTCAAAGATAGAAGTATCACTGAGGATAAATGAAGAACTAAATATAGGATCCCAATCCTGCTTCAAAACTTCAAGATTCTTCTTGACAAAAAGTGATCAATCCAATTGGGGATGTAACATCTTGATAAGTTGACATGTTGTATGAAATTGTAGACGGAGGTACCCAAACCGAAGTTTCATAGGGGATAAAATAAACATCCTAGGCCGTCGTAGTTGTTGGGGTTGAGCTTCCTGAGGATGAAATATACATCTTGCTCCAATCTTCAAATGCCCCAAGTCACATAGTTTAAGAGAAAAGCGTCTCGAGAGGATTTTATAGAAAACATGATGTCTAAATGCCCCACTGTTTTCAAACTCTCTAGAGATTCGCCGAATCTCGACGTAACTGCCCCTGATTGGCGGTAAGTGAGTCCTTGAATTTCTCCTAGTTGAACCCAAGACTTGCACGGATGAAATTTTCTTGGGGAGAATGACTTGCCCCAAGTCAGCAAAGTCTTCAAATATCATCATCAATGTCTGTATGTGGTCTTTCTAAGATGTCAAGTGTATTTAACAAGTTAGAAATATCAATTTTGAAATGGTTAATGCAACACGCGTTTGTCTTGAAGTTTTTTTTTTGAAAAGGGGTATCGCAATAACTTGTGATCGAAACCACTAGTTAGGATACAAATTGAACATTATTTATAAAGCCGATTTAATTTGAGCATAACTCAAGGAGTCAGGAAACAATATCTCATCGAGTATGCTTTCGAATTAACCCTTACTTCAATTAGGACTTTGAGGGTCGTATATGGGTTTGATTTATGACTTATAGAATGGAGGTAGAAAGGGTTAGTATATTTGTGCCCACCCAATTTTGAAAGATGTTTTTTTTTTTGGTGATACCCTGCCCCAGGTTAAGAAAATGAGGTTTCGGTTTGGGGGAAAAGAAAACAGGTCTTTTCTCAAGGATTAAAAGAAAGGGTTGACTATTTTGGCGTTTAGGAGATTTAAAATAATGCCTTACATCATCAGTAGGGTTTTTATTCGAAGCATACAATAAGAGATCATGTGTTTTACTTCATCATCCTCCTTCTAATTCTCTGTCAGAGCAAGAGAATGGGTAAAAGTCGGCGTTATAAATAATTTTGAAAACTATTTGAGTGAAAACGAATGGATTTCTTCAAGACAAACAGTTATTGCATTACTTATTCAAAATAGAAAGTTCTTACATGCCAGATATGCTTTTAACCAAAGAAATAAACACACAAACAAACGAAAGAAATAGAAGGTTCTTCTGGAGAGTCCTTTCCAGGATCTTTATTGTGCTTTCATGTAGACGGGAAAGATATGTAGAAATGTCTGGTGCGCAGCTTTCAGACACGACGTTGACGACCTTGAATCATGCCTGGGGAGGATGAACCTTGTCGAGACATGGGGCTATCTCGCACATAAGGGACGGAACCCTCGAAGAACAAGACTCCACTTTTGACCAAATTTTGAACGTCCGCCTTCATACCGTAACAACTCTCAATGTCGTGCCCCGGAGCACCTTGATGGTACAGGCAAAATTTGTTGGCTTTGTACCAGTATGGAAACTTCTTAGGTACCTTGGGTGGAGCTCTTGTCTGGATATGCTCTCTTTGAATTAGAGCTGGAAACAAATCAACATATTTCACAGGGATGGGATCAAACTGAGGAATTACTTCCCTTGGTGTATCTGGAGTCATCCTTTGATACCTTTTCCGAAATCGTCGATGCTGTGGTTGATCTGGAGAGGCCAACCTCTGCCTAGGATGTGGTTGTTGTTCACGCTGAGCGGGCATCACATATTGGTGTTGAGGATGGGGTACCGGAGCTATGAATTCTCTGGAAGGTCCACAGCCATCTTTATTGTTCGGGGCTATGCCCAAGTTATGATGGTATTGCTTCACAAAAGCAAAAGTTAAGTCTTCCCAAGACTGAATGTGATTCCTTTGTAGATTCATATACCATGCTAATGGTGCTCTACACAAACTTTCTTGGAAGCAGTGAATCAATAGTTGGTCGTTCCCAAGATAGGCGGTCATCTTCGAACAAAACATCATCAAATGATGCCTTGGACAAATTGTACCTTTGTACACTTCAAAGGCGGGCATCTGGAATCCTGGGGGGATAACTAAGTTTGGAACTAGGTGCGGGTCATGAGCATGAAAATCAGGCGCACGGTTCCTCTTCATCATTTTCCATCGTTCCTCGAAGTCACGAAATTCATTCTTGAATGCTGTAAGCTCTGGATCGTCCATTTCTTTTTCTTGCACAGGCCGAAGTTGCATAGGAACAAAGTTGTCGGAGGGACGGCGAAGTGTCGGATTAGACCTTACTCTGAAGCTAGTCATGCGATCCATGTCTTTGTTCTCCTCACTATCCTTTAATGATACTTCCGGCTTGGTCAGATGGTCGAGACGGCGACTGACAGCAAAGATGGAAAACCTAAATGAGCCACAACAAAGGAAAGACACATGCACAAAATGTAAAATGCCATGCTAAATGCAGGATGTTAGTGCATAATGCAGATGCAAGGGGAGACTTCAAGAAACTCAAAGTGTTTTTCAGTGTTATAATGTAGGATAATTGAAAAACTTTTTATTTTTTTGAGAAACAATGAAAACAAAGTACTCTTTCAAGAGTTTATTACAACGAAAGCAAAAGAAAACTTAGAACTCTATCCTACAGTCCTTCTCCTTTGTACGGAGCTCCTCGGTTAGCTGATTAATGCGCTCCTGTAGCGCTGCTTTCTCGATGATGAGTCGTTCCACACATTCCTTCCAAGCCATGGTAGTTGAGGGGAGATCATCATTGGTGACAGCACTTGAAGAGGCATGAGGAGAAAATAAATCCCCTTGTGCCTTTCTCTTCCTGGCAACTTCTAATTCTGGTGTCTTCTGAAGTCTTTCCTTCTCTACTCTGAGGGTGAGGAACTTATTCTTCCAGGCAGTCCTCAATTTTCGGGCTTCATCTAAAGCAATCCTTACTTGTTCTATTTCCTCCATATCGAACCAGTCGGGGTCATGAGGAGATAATACCATAGGTTCATGGAAAAGAAAAGGCATCTTGAGATCGAGAGCCCTTTCTCGCACCCAATGCAGATAATCCTCGGAAACAGCACAATTGGGGTATCCTGAAGCAGCTGTTCCTTCCCTATCAATGTATTTCCATGCATAAATTATGACAGTCCTTAGGTCTAGATCCTCTTCTCCTTTGAAGTAGATCTCTTCCAACGAGACCGGGTCGGGCACTTGGATCATAGGGTGTCCAAACTGTCTACGGGCCAAAGCGGGATTGTAACTTATACATCCTTCTCTTCCAATAAGCGGTACGTTGGGGAATCCTCCGATGCTAGGAATCATAGGCACACCTCCATAGGCGGGATCATACCAAACAATGTCCGAATGGATAAGGGCCATAAGTATCTCGGACCATCGAGGTGTTGCTACTTCATCCCAAAGGGACGGATACCAAGTCAAACGAGCGATGAACCATGAGTACAGCAAAGCGGTACAACATACAATGTGTCCTCCTCCTTCGGCATTCTTCGAGTGAATCGAAAAGTACGTATCAGCAAGCAAGGTGGGTACTGGATTCTTGAGTATGAACAGCTTGATTGCATCCATATCAACAAAATTGTCAATTTTAGGGAACCAGAAAGTCCCATAAACCAACAAAGCGAAATTGGCTTCCAAGATGAGAACCTCCTTTCTTTCAGCATGGTAACGGACTTTTTCGATCAAAAAGTCGGCGGGGAACCCAAGGACTCCTTCCTTGGTGATCAGGTGTGTCTGGACATCTTCTAGGCTGAGATGGGTAGCGTTTGCAATTTCCTGGTGACTAGGCGTGTCTTCCCTTCCGGTGAATAGAGGTCGAACAGTCACAGGTATCCTCAAGAGTTCTGAGTATTCTTCTAAGGTCGGCATCAATTGGTAGTCCGGAAAAGTGAAGCAGTGATACATCGGGTCGTAAAATTGAACCAATGTTTCCAACAATCCTTCTTTCATCCTTAGCTCGAGGAAACGGAAAACTCCTCCATATTCTGCTGCGAAAGCAAAGCGATCCTCGACGAGTTCGGCTAGTTCTCTCAAGCTTTCGTTGTTGGGACTCTGAAAAGTGTACTTCAGGGTTTCTCTTCTGAAATCCATGATTACAACACCTACAGAACGAATTTGAGTTTCTTGAAGTGAATAATGGAAAAGAATGCAATGCAAGATGATTAGGACTTCATGGGATTCCTCTATTTATAGGCATTGCGGTAAAAGAAAACGTTTTATTAAATTTGAAACGGACTACATAAATATTCTTTTAAAGAGTCCCAAATAAAAAGCTAAATAAAAGCTAGTAAAGACACTAAAGAAGCTTTGAATGCTGCTGCCTGAGCTGCTCCTCTAGTTGCGTCTTCTCACGGATAAGGTTGTCCACAATTATTTTCCAGATAGTGCATTGTGGGTCGGAGAAAAATAAATCCTCCATGACTTTCCTCTTCTTGCAGGGGAGTAGCTCTTCGTCCTTCAATTGTAGCTGTTTATGAAGTTCATCCCTCTCCTTCTGAAGTTCAGCCTTCTGCTTTTGAAGTTCAGCCTTCTGCTTTTGAAGTTCAGCCTTCTGCTTTTGACACTCATCATTTTCTGCCACTGCTACATGGTACTTATTCTTCCAATATTCCAGCTCATGTTGAGACTTCCTTAAGGACACCTCTAACTCCTCGGCTTTAGACATAAAGACATAAGTAGGCTCTCTCCTCGGAGCTATGGGATCTTGACGGGAATAAGGCATCTTTAGCTTGGTTGCCCTTTTTCTGACCCACTGGAGGTATGGTTCTAGAGACACGCAATTAAGTTTCCCTAGACTTCTCTTCCCTTTTTTGTGTACACTACGCCATGCATGTAGAATCTTTCCTCGGAGTTCCATATCATCTTTGAAGAACATACCCTCTACTTGAATACTCTTGGGAGGTTCCTTCAACGGGTATCCCAACTGTCGGTGAGCTAAAACAGGATTGTAGCTGATTCCTCCATCAAAGCTGAGCAACGGTACATTAGCAAAGTCATCGCAGCTATCAATGATTAATACTCCATCATACACTTGATTGTACCAATCAATGTCAGAATGGGTCAAAGCCATAACCCTTGGAGACCAATGCTCTTTGCCAATGTTTGTAAAAGAGCTAGACTTCGGCAAGTGCGAAATAAACCACTTGTAAAGTAAAGGTACACAACAAGTAATCATCCCTCCACCACGGAGGTTTCGGAGATGTATAGAATGATATGCATTTCCCAACAGAGTTGGCACTGGGTTGTTCTTCATAAAGATCTTGAATGCTTTGAGATCGATGAAACCTTCAAAACTCGGGAATAGAAACAACCCATAAACAAGCAAAGCAAAGATTGCCTCGAATGGAGCCTTATTAGAATAATCAGCATAGAATGAAGCCTTCTCGATTAGGAAACCTGTCTTTAAACCAAGAATTCCATACTTAGTAACTAGGTTGGCTTTCACGTCGGACACCTTCAAACGGAGGGCTTTGGCAATATCTTTCTCATCGGGGTCCTTTTCCAAGAAGGGAAAAGGAGATTCCTCAAGGACAGGTAGACCAACCAAAAAGGAATACTCTTCCAATGTAGGTAACAACTGAAAGTATGGAAAGGTGAAACAATGGTAGAGAGGATCATAGAACTGTAGCAGAGTGGCAAGAAGTCCTTCATTCACTGAGCAACCCAACAAGGATATCAGCTTTCCATACTTGTTCTTGAATTCTTCTTGATCTTCGATGAAACCCCACAACTTCTTTAGGTCATCCAATTTGGGACTCTTAAAAGTATATTTCATAGTATGTCTTTTATCTGAAGCCATAGTGACCTACAATGTTCATAAACGAAAGTAAATCCCACGAAGTCCAATGCAGAATGATGTTATATAAATGCAGCAAACACAAGTATTCACATAAGGACATAAAGATAAACAAACAAGGGCCCTAGGTTTGCAACGAGCATGGAGCAAAGGTATACCCCTTCCCAAAGGTTGTGGACTAAAGATTGATGGGTACCTGCAGAACTGGGTTCTAAAAAGGGTCCCAAAGTCATTAGTCCATCTATTGGATATTATCAATCTCCCAACTAACTTGAGGATTAATAATATTCTCAAGAGAACTTCTTTTGAGTGTAGCATCGCGTAGCACTATTTCGGGACTTACTCCCTCATAGCCTCGCACTACGTCCTAATAAAGGCCAAAGTTGGGTTAAGGTAACTACGGTCCTCAATATCATAGGCTCCAAAGTCGAAAGTAGTGAGTGTCTTCACGATTGATCGTTCAACAGTAATATTTCGAAAGGGCCTCAACTGAGCGGGATTCTCGATTCAACTTAGTAGGGATTCAACTCCCTATAAGCCTCCTCGACTATATCACCATCCTATCTTAATTTCTCTCAAGTTCCGGTGTAGAACTTTATCTCACCACTCAAGAACAACAATCCCAAAAAGAAATACAAGAAAAAGCATATAAACAATTAATCAAGTAGGCAGATATATAAAGCAGTAAACAAATAAGAAAAGATAGGGGAACCCACTAAGTTTCCCCAGTGAAGTCGCCATTTCTGTTGCGGTGAAATTTGGATACCAAACTATTGATTAGTTTGAATCTTTAATTCATATTTGCAACCGAACTTTGATTTTTCCAAAGGAAGGGATAAAGATCGAAATTCCCACAATGCAATGCAAATGCAAGCTAGAGAGTTTAGGTTCGGGGGTTGGTTAAACTTATGGAAGGTACTAGCATCCTAAGTTTCTGTAGTACTCTACAGGAACCTCTTGTTTTATGTTTGTTTACTGCTAAGTGTTATCTGCTTAAAGGATTAGAGGACCCTAGTGGTTTATTTCTAAGTATACTCGATAAGATGTCGCATCTTATGCCTACATATCCTTACGGGAGTGGAATCAGAGTATGTTGTAGTTCACCCTAAAGGGTTTGAGGGGTTCTTTGACTGTGGTCAAAGTTCCTACGGGTTTAGGGTAGTTGTTTTGATTGGGTCTAGGAGAAGAGATGAGTCTTCATTTTAAGGGAGAGACAACCACCACAAATGTAAAGGAGGTTGTAGGAAATGGTCTTTGCATCGTCTTAAGAAAAGGTCTTACATACTCGGATGGTCGCCAAGTATGCCTTTATCGCTCTTAAGGCAAAGTCCCTACGTGTTTGATTGTATTGTTGTGGGGGTGGAGATTATATCTCGCTTAAGATGATTAACATCTATTCTCTATTGTGTTTGAAAAGTTTGTATTGTAGTTGTTATGTTTTATCTAAGTTGTAAAGATAAAGACAAGGTCCTTCCTATGGGGTAAGATCTATCCTAAGCGATCAACTTGAATGGACTCAAGGATCGTGGGGAGTATGATGCTTATGAGATGCAACTACACACAACGTTGAATTATGTGTAGGTTTTTCCTCTGGACGGAATGCAATGCGGAAATATAAATGCGATTAGGTAAATGGAGAACTATTAAAGTGCTGTAAGGTAAATTGCAAGGAAAATAAACCATACACACGCATGAAAGCGCTAAGTGTAGGTGTAAGTGAAGGTGTCGTGAGTGAGTATGCACGATTTTACGATGTTGATTGTTTTTAATCGTTGACTTGATTAGTTTGAGAAAAGAGTTGAATGGAGACTGATTTTAGATGGGATTAAGTTGATTTTAAGAAAAAGTTAATATTTTTTGATGAGATTGAAAAAAAAAGTTGGGTTAATGGTGAGATTAAATTTTATTATTATGCGAAAAGAAGTGTATTATTAAAGTTTAAATTTACTTGGGAAAAAAGTTTTAAATGATCATCATCAAAAAAAGCTAATTATAAAAATAGTTTGATTTTTATTAAAAAGTAGATTTAATAGAATAATGAGTTTTAAATAAAAGTTACTAATTATTTTTAACAAAAAGTTGATTACAATAAAGATAAAAATTGAGTTATTATTTTAATAATCCAAAAAAAAGTTATTAAGTTTAAATTAGTAAAGGTTAATTGATTTATTTGTTTTTAAAATTGAATTATGGTTATTTTAACAAAATTTAACGGTGGTTTAGGTGTAGTGTGTGTTTAGTGGTGTGTAGGATGTTAATCATCAACAAATAAAACAAAAAGCGAAATAAACATAGTAAACCCTAGCCCCAAATTCTTCTCCATTCTCCCCTCCGTCGTCTTCCCTCTCGACGCGATTCGTTCTCATCTCTCTCTCTCTCGAATTCGCGTCCGTTTTTCCTTCGATCGCCATCTTCATTTTCAATCTTTATTCAATCTGTCATAACAACAAAACGATCAAAACATTCAATAATCTCATAGAGGGTAGAGTTTTACCGAGGATCAACGGCGACGGCGGTTGAGGTGATGAAAGGGATGCTTCGGCGGTGGAAGATTCACGGCGGCGGCGGCGATTTCGACAGTTGGAAAGATAAGTTGATTCTCCGTCCAATTTTTTTGTTAGAGTTTTAGGGTTTTTTCGGTGTTATCGGCTTCGTATCCTTTGTGACCTTTCTTGTGGCTTTGATCTTCTTATATAGGCTATAAGTTGAGATTTTCTGATTTGAGAATTGATTGCTGCTTTAAAATCCTAGTTGGATCTTTCCATTTTAGCTTATACGGGATTTGAATTCTTTCCTCTTCTGTCTGATTGTGTTGGATGTGTGTTTATGAGAATCACAATCTCTGATTTGGGCATATCAATTTCGTTAATTGTTCAAAATTGGATTTGGATATTCTCTGAATGTTTGTGGGATATTCTCTGATTTGCTAATTTGATCTTGCATTTCGTAGGTGTGAGTAGCAATAATTTTGGGTCTGACGAGAAATCCATCATGTCTGTAGAACAAAGACTTGAAAGAAGTTGAAGGAGAGCACACAAATCCTTATACTCATCCGTTTGCGTCTCACTGAGTAAGCTGCTTGAAAGACTTAGCGACGTCCTGCCAATATTATGAGATGACTACAGCTGAAGCAGACGTGTGCAAAAACTGACAACAACAGTAGTTTCTTGTAATCCCTTCTCTTGTTGTTTAACCGAGAACGCTACTAGTTGTTTGTTCACCAAGAGAATCATGGATGTTGACTGCATTGTTGGTTTTGCAGGTCAATTGAATATTGCTTATAGGACGGCCTCCAAACTGGGATGCGTACCTTACTCTCTTAGCTAGAAATAATGTCCATCACTTGGGATTTGTAGTAAACTCCTTCATGGCAAGATTAAAGTCTGAAATATGGCAGAAATTGGATCCTGATTACGGTGAGCGAATAACCTTGACGATGGTTCTTATTATGGTTCTGACTTCTATCTGCTTTTTTTTTTAGAAAGTTGTGTTATCTGTTGAGTTGCATTTTTAATCACTCTCATGCTTTCTAATTCGGCCTCTTTGTTGCTGCAGGTTTAGTTCAAAGTCCGCATACGCTAAACGCAATTATTGTTGCTGCAAGGTGGAGTGAACTCAGAGGTTTGGATTCCATTGCTAAAGCTACTCGTAAGTGACGTTGTAAAAACATCTGCCATGAGGAATGTTTATTGACTCTGCTAATTTGACCTTTAATCTCCAAAATTGTCCGATGGTGTGAAATATAATGATGTTGGCTTACTATCAAACCAGATTCTCTTCCGTAATTTAATAAAGTTCTCAACTTTCTTCATTGAAAAGGGAGTCGCATATTCTGATTGTTCATAATTGTTGTACCAAATTCTTCTTGGAATTTAGACACAGTTGGGTTAGTCACTATTCCACATGCCAGAGTATTATTAGAGAAGACAATGTAATGATATGAATCTTATTTTCATTCGGCAGCTCGCTCTCGGTATGCAGGTTCTGATTTGTTCCTTTTCCTAATAGTTGCTTGTGATGAAACTACATTCTGTGCAGGAGAGTGTACGAGTTGTGGCGTTCAAAACAGAACTGTACTTCTGACAGCACCTCAAAATTGTCGACTTCGGCGACGTTCCGCTGGTAGTTGCTCAGTAGCAGTCTTGTGATCTCGCTTGCAACACAGGTTCTTGCACCTTGCAGGGATTTATCGAAGCCTCTTACTTGCTCACGGTGAATGAATTGCTCTTGCTTGGGTATGTTAGACCGCTTCTCTTTCACTATTCCGTTTTCGTATCGTTGTCGTGCTCATTGGTGATGTTGTGACCTCCACCGGGATAAGCTTGCTGACACATTATCATTTTATTTTCTGAGAAACATAATTGGTTGTATGTGACAGGGTGAGGAGAGTACACCGAACAAATGACTTGTGTTCTCGTCGAGTGTTCGAAGTATGCAGGAGTGATTCCTCTCCATGAAGTAAGCACACACCACTCTTGTTGAAATCACACAACATGTGACCATGGTCTCTTGGAGCCATTTGACACCGGCGGTGACATGCTAGTCTCGGCATCACCGAAGAAATGTGTTCCTGTTACAATACACCCTGTGCGACTCATGACGAGTTCTCTCGATGCCTTACTGTCTCTTTTGATCTTCCCCCTTCTAATGATGAAATGTTGTGTTTTAACAGGAATTGCATTGTAGGTGACAATTGCAACTTCTTATGCACGGGCCGACAAGGTTGGGTGTCTTAATGCAAAACGTGCGATGCTGCGAAATCCCCGATTGCTTGCATTTTACAAATTGATGGCATGTTATGGTGGTTCTGAGCTGTGTAGAACTGATAAGGTAGCTTGTAGGATCATGTAACAAAAGTTGAAACCAATGCTAATGTGGAGAAAAGTGAACTTCACTTTGGTTTGCTGTAATAACTGTATTATGCCAGAAAATGAAGGATCCTGTGTACTTTTTGAATTTGTTGAAAAATGTAACTATGTCAATTTATCCTTCAGTTCATTTCAAAACGTACTTTTGGTGTACATTATCCAACTGAGTATTTATCCAACTGAGTATTTATCCAACTGAGTATTTCACACACATATTGTAATAACATTTCGGAATAATCACACAATAACCCTTTGACCCCGCATAAAATTACTTCAAAGACTTTGTATTCAAAAACTTATTATCAAGTGTCACTTGTAATCCTTTTAACAAATTCATGAATACGTCTCGTTAGATGGACTCCTCAACACATTTTTTAATAAATCCTCTTCATAAAGCAAGCTTGTCATGAACATACTCCCTTTGTTTTCGAAGCTCAAACTCACAACCCACAGGTGAGAAACCTCTAAGAGCTCTTGGAATGCAATCCTCGTGTTGACATATGAGACCATAAGAGTGAGGGTGAGATTTTCCATAATAATTCAGTATGACCTATGGTGGATAAGAGATACACGTAAAAAATTTATGACTTCCCGAACTTTTAGCAGTAAACCTAACTTCACAAGACAAAACAGGCAAATTGGTTAAAACGGTTAGCTCTGCATAATGATTGACTATGAGAATGAATGTTATCTCCACTTGATATTACTGCTTCTGCACGAATTGGTTAGTCACATAGATATAAAATATTAAAATAAAGTCAAATAATAAGAAGCGCAAAAAGAGGTAGGATTCTACGGTCAAAAATTAGGGTGCAACAAGTACCATGTTTCACTGGAAATCCTCCAACTCTCCAAACTATGTAAGTACAGAACACCTGTATTTCATTTACTGCCTCAGCCAGAACATTAAGGTAGATTTGCCTTACTTGGTTTTCAGTCATCTCATGACTCATGTCAGAGAGACTAGGGAAGAAGTAAGAGTTAAGTTTGGGAAAGTAAGACCACGGATACCTCTGGGACGTCTTATCTCAGATATTCTCACCGAGAATAATTTAGTACAGCATCTGAAGGAAGCCAATATGACAGAGGATCTGTCTTATACTATTGGATCAGAAATTAATGGATTAACTCTGAAGTGTATGAAACTTATTTCAGAGTTAAGTGGTACTGTGAGGAAACTCAACTCTGAGGAAGTAAACAGCAGAAGGATTCCTGTGAAGGATTTTCCTTTGTTTAGTACAGATGAACCTAAAGAGGTCATCTAGGCTTATATTGCTGATTGTTTAAAGAATGGAGTCTCGCTACCTGCCAATCTTGTTCAAAGGCAAGGAGAGGAAATGCCAGGTACGTTGAAGGAAAGGAGAAGCAAAAGGAAAGCTGAAGAAGGTCTTGTCAAGAAGAAGAGGAAGGAAGCTGAGGAACCAAGGAAAAAGAAGAAAGGTTTGAAGAAGGCCAGAGTTATGTCCAGAGATGCTACTTTGGAGGAAATCAGAGAAACTATCCATCAGGTATTAACCACTGATCCTATTTCTACTGTTCATTCACCAACTTCATCATCTGAACAATCTCAAAACCTTAGGCAGAGAATCTCAAAACCAAAACCATCAATTAACATTGAATCTGAACCAGTTGTATCTCAGTCTGTACAATCACCACAATCATCTGAAAACACTCCATCTGTTCACCAAAATCACACAGAATCTGAAACATCCAAACTCACACCACAACAAACACCACAACAATCACCACAACAACAATCACTACAACAAATTTCTCAACAAGAAACACCACAACATTCACCACAACAAGAAATCTCCACACAAAATTTAATCATCACAGAACCACAACAAACAGAGTTTGTTCAAACTGAACACTCTGAAAAACAAATTCCACCAGAAGATCCCAATCTTTCTGACGAAACTCTAGATGTTCAACCTTTGAACCAAACCATTGTGTTTTCATTAACATCTGACCATTCAGAAGAATCATCTGACAGTGATTCATCTGATTATGAACCAATCTCACTCAAACAACCTCGATCTGATATAACCATGAAGGAACATGTTAATATTTCCATGTTTCAAACCTCTTCATCTGGCCCTTTTACTCCACCAAACACTCCACTTCAGATAACCCTACCATCTAAAACCCTACCATCTGAACCATTTCCATCTAAAACTATACCCTCTGAAACTCTTCCATCTGACAATCCACCATCTAACATCCAACCATCTAAACCAACATCACCCCATCCACACCAATCTGAAACCCTACCAGCTGATAACACTCCTCACCCTGCACCTAATGAACAATTAGATTTAGAATCTGGTGTTAATATCATGTTTGAGATATTTAAGAAGGAACTAGCTACTGAGTTTGATCGTGTGAAGGAAGTTTGTTTGACTAGTTTGGATCCAGCTGTGTCAAATAATGCTTGGAAAAGTTTTATCTGGAAATTCAACAAGGCTGCTCTAAAGGTTAAAGGAAAATGCTCAAGGCTTGCCAAGCATAAGTTTGCAGAGTTAGTTAAGATAACTCTAAGGAACATTCCCCCTCCACCTATAATGCTGTTGGAAGCTGCTCCCTTAGTGGATCTTACATCTGAAACAGTTGACCAAGAGGCTGAAGAGAACCCTAACAAGGATACTGCTGCTGCTGCTATTGCACCTGCTACATCCTCATCTGTTGTCACAGAACTTGTGCATGAGGTCAAGGGAATCAAGGATTGGATGATCAAGCAAAAACAGACAACTGAAGAGATAAAGAACTGGATGACAAAGCAAGAGGAATCTACTGCCAAGATGACAGAGCTGTTGACCCTCATTGCATCTCGCCAGACTTGATTTTTAAATTGTTGTTTTGCTCTTGTTATGTTTTCTGGAACTTGGTATTTTGTCATGATGTTTGACTGTTTGGAACTTGTTTTTCTGTTATGCTGTTTTGAACTTGGTGGTTTATGCTTTTCTTTGGCATATGGTTGATCTATTTTGATCTGTTTGGTTATGAACTTAATCGTTTTGTTTATTTCAGTTAATGTTTTTGTTTGCTGTTATATGCTTCTTTTCTTCTGGATCTTTATGTCTTTATATTAATCTTTTTGATTATGACAAAAAGGGGGAGAAAAAGGAAAATATATGATTGTTCAATCTATAGGCATTTACTAAAACTGAAATTCATACATTTTAATAACTCACTTTGAATTTAAGTCCTTCAGATTATATTGTAGATCTGACATTATTCATTGAAGTTATCCTGAGAGTTTACCAATCAGAACCTGATCTTTTAAAGCAAACCTGAGTAGTCAATCAACTCTGATATATTACTCTGATATTCCTACTCTGAAAGATGACAACCAAGATGATAACCAGGCGCTTTGACTAAAGGGAGTCATATTTATCTGGTATCAAGATTTGATTCTGAAAGCTAAGCATCTTGCATCAGGCTCTGAATCTGAAATATACTCAATCAAAAAGGGAAGTATTTTCTTATATTAGAGTATTCATTTCAGGGAGAGATTGTTAATCTCAGGGGGAGCTATAATTCATACTTTTTATTGAACACAATTTCTCATGTTTTGTCATCATCAAAAAGGGGGAGATTGTAAGAACACAGATTGTTTCTTAGTAATATCTCTAATGTTTTGATGATAACACTTATGAATTTTGTATTCAAGAATTATATACTCTAAATTTGTTCTAGACTGTTTGCTACAGGTACTAAAGAAAATGATCCTAAAGAGCAAATTTGGATCTGAACAATGATATTATGAAAGGCTTCAAAGGTTCAAGAGCATCTTAAAATGAAGATCTGAACGCTGCCTCCAGAAGAATCTGACTAATGTATACTGAAGATTTTGAAGCAGAAGCCTCTAAAGAATAGAAGACTTTGAGAGCATCAGAAGCTTAGTCATCAGAAGACTCTGAAGATTCTGCGCTGCACAATTGTTTGATAAAGAGAATCTGATATAGAAGACTCTGCTCTGACAACTACACGCTCAAAGCACACAAGCTGCATATACTCTGATTCAGCGTAATCTGAGGAACATCTCAAGAATCTGAAGATTCAGATGATCTCTACTCTGAAGATTCTGAAGATCCAGCTTCTGATGTTGACAACTGAATTTACATCTTGAAGAAGATTTGAATATGACCGTTGGATACTCACAACAGCTCTTTCCTCATTTGTGTTAGACACAATATGACATACAAAAAGGATATCTCTGAACATCCTACTTTCAGGAAAGGTCACGTGATGTGAAGATAGAAAGGTTTTCACCTTTTCAATACACAGCCCCCAACGTCAATACTTTGTGGATCACTGTGCCTATATAAGCAAGTCTCCATCATCTTCTTCAGTTGACGAATCATTGAAAACAAAAATCTCACAAGCTCTCCAAATCTATCCTCATTTTATTTACTGAGTTTTTATTCTTTGTTCTTAAACTTAAGAGAAATATCACAGTTGTGATAAAAGCTTTTTAGAAGCATTCTTACTCTTGTATTTGTTTTACATTGTTTGTAAAAGGTTTCCTTAAGAGGATTCAGTTGGGATCAGTAGCTCTTGAGAAGACTAAGAACGGTTGTTCTTAGGTGTTACTATTGTAATCTGTTTGATTAAATAGTGGATTAAGTCCTTGATTGAGAAAGGCAAATCACTCTTGAGAGGGTGGACTGGAGTAGTTGAGTTCAACGAACCAGGATAAAAATAACTGTGTTTTAATCTTGGATTATTTGTCATACTTATTCAACCCCCCTTCTAAGTATTTTCTCACCTTCAGCAAATACTTAGGCAAAAATCAGGGCATCCCGCTAGACTTCAAAAAAAATCGAAAAGAACTCAAAAGAGTTAGTTCAGGCAAAAATTAGGGAATCAAAAGAATGAAAAGAAAGGATATTAAAAGAAAAATCCTCGAACAAGGACGAAGTCGTATGATCACACACACCGAAAACGAAAAAGGAGTAACTGTCACTCCGAAAACCTTGTGAGGTCTTTAACCATTGTTCCCACTATTCAACATACCTCTCGAAGAGGCGAGTGCTTGTGCCAAGTTAACTGAACATTAGGATTGGAGATCATCACGTAGAAGGGGTGGGTACAAAATATACTTTGAGCCTAATATCCTTTGTTTCACGAACCATGAACCCGACCACGATACAACCCTTAAAGGACCTAATTGAGGCAGGGTTTATTCTGAAAGCACATTACGATAAGGTTAAGTAACCTGACTCCTACATGATTTGCTAATCATATTCTTGTTGTGTTTTTCACTGATCAAATCAGCATTACGTTTGAACTCTTTGGTTCATTCGTCACTCACGACACGTAAATGAGTGACAACACTTTTTTCAAAATCTGCATGAACACGTGTCGCTACTGCGAAAATCGGCGCCGGCAATGACAGAAGAGTCGCCACCGTGCATTATTTATCCCAAAGGTGGGAAAGGAAACGCTCAGAGTAAACCTAACGTAAAACGGGAAAGAAATGGTCATCGCAACCAAATTCCTAGATTCGGGAGTCGGTTACGCAAGGGGAAGGTATTAGCACCCCTCACGTCCGTCATACTCGACGGGATCCACGCTTGTTTTCTTGTACGGATTGTTATTCTATCTAAACTAAGAGTTAAGGGTTAAAAAGAGAGAAAAAAGTGACTCGGCAGAACACAGCAGTTCTATGCCTACGTATTCCCGTCTGAAACGAGAAATCAGAGTCAACGTAGTTCGCCTAACTACGGGTAAAGGGAAAGGTTGCTCGCTAGGATATCACATCCTATGCCTATGTACTTTCACATAGCATGAAAGATCAGAGCAAACGTAGTTCGGGCCACGTACGACACAAGTCTGTCTGTTTATCTTTTATTCCTTCTGAAAAGGTTTTCTCCTGATTATGGGTCCAAGCGGACAAAAATGATGTTTTTGATTGGTTTTCAGTCTTTTACGGAAGAATTGTCTTTTTTGTGTTTGAAATGTTATTGTGTTTTTGATTGTTTCGAGATGAGAAGAGAAACGACGGTCTAAAAACCTACGGTTGAAAATGGGAAGCAAAACTACCCTAATGTTATCATACATGGATGAACACCTAATGTCTATCATGTTTCTCTCTTGCACAGAGAGAAACAGAGATCCTAAGGGATAAACGGAAAAGAAACAGCATATATACAGTAAAGCAGTAGAATGCATGAATGCAGCAATACAAGCCAGGCAAGGGAGTCCCGCTCTACCTCGAACCCAAGAAAACAACAGGCAAAAGTGAAACAAAATTCACTTTAAACCTAGGGGAAAATTAGCAAACAATACAGCAAAGAAAAGCAAAACCCCAACCCCAGCTTTGACAGCAACACCAGCTCCTACAACAATAGCTCTGAAAAACAATTGATAAACAGCAAAAACAGTAGCACCCAAGTGAGACTCCACTTTCAATCTTCAATGATCTCCTCAAGCTTTAGATAAGCTCCACTTTTAAGGGAACACCAAGCTTTAGCAAGCAAAGAACATCCACAAGTTTCAAACAGCAAACAACTTCAGAAAGCAGCAAACCCTAGTTCCAACAGTTGAACAGCTTTGACAGGCACAAGCTTCATCTTCACCAATCTTCAATGCAATGAACTTCTTCTCATCTTCAATGAGCTTCTATCTCCAAGGCAAGCACTACAGAAGAGAATCACTTAACAAAATAAGTTGGATGTTAAACAGCTTATTGACAACCAAAGGAAGCCTACAAGTGTTTAACATCATAAGAGACCTGTTCCCTCAAAGTTCTACTTCCAAGATAAGCCACTTATCCGTCCAAAGGAGGGATGTGAATATCCTAGAAGGAATTTTAGTCATTGGGAGGAATGGAAGCATAAGATGCTTTCCATGTTTGTGAAAGAAATTATTCTAAGTCTAAAGCTCTTTCCTATTTCTCCTACCTCCTAAGTCTTCAACAAGCATCTTCAAGCACAAGCAACTTCAAGCTCCAAGCTCCATTATTTGTGTTCAATCTTCTTACATTCTTCCATATGCTCCATCAATCTAAGCCTAAGCCTAACACCCAAAGAGATCACCCAAAACCCAAGCAAAAAAAATAAAAGCCCAAGATGGCAACACACAAACAACATACAATTTGCAAAATCTAATAAAATAGTAATATACTATATAAAATTCTAATTTTAATTCTAAGGGGACCTATTTATCTACCCTATAGCCCATATATTTCCCAGCACCTAAATCAAACTAAAAACCCAAAAACTATGTGTCAAAACACACCTAAGTCATGGTAAAACCCTAATCCTATCACCCTAAAGTTTATTGTTCAAACTAAACTAAAATTAAATCACAAAAATGTGATAAAATTCCAGGGGGAACCTAATTCTACATTCTAGCTAGATCAAAAATAATTACATTATAAAATACCAAATGAATTGTCCATACAAAAATCAGCAAGTGGAATGATCAAATAAAAGTGAAATAAAAGCAACAAAATGTAAAAATACGCCATAAAATGAAAAATGAATGAAATGATGATTTTATTGTTTTAATATTTTCTTGAGCTCCTAATGAGAATAGGGAAAAAATTCCCATCTAAAAATAATATTTTTTCAATTAGTTATGATTTTTGAAAGTAACCTAAATGAAATATGGGAAATAGGAGAAAATATGGAAAAAAGAAAAATACGCGTGTCAAATAGTAATCTAACCTAGTGTAAAAACTAAATGGGCTCAGGAGGGGGGTGTACATAGGAAGCGCTACTTAAGCCCAACTATTAATCATAAATTAAAATGAAAATGCCAGAAAAATAGAAAAAAGTTGGTATGAATAGCAAACGAATCCAGTGTATTTTCAGGTGGGCCTCCAACTAGGGGTGTGGGTAGTAACAAAATCACTTAAGCCCATACTAGCTTTTAAGTGGAATGGTGCGTTTTGTCTTCAGAATCCATTCACAAATAAAACTCATTCGTGGCCCTTGGATGTGGTGTTCAGTCAAAGTCTTGCTCGGATCCTTGGGTGATTAACTCATCTTCAACCTTTTGAAAAAAACTGGAGGGAAGAACCATGGATGAACAGAGTTATCACCTTCATCTTCTCCAATCGTGAATCTCATAAACTTCACCAAAAATCTCAACTAAGCACTCTAATCTACTCCATTTTTCACCAGCAATCCAACCATGTCATCTATAATCATTGAATCCCTTTCCTCCTCAAAACACGATTCCATCTTCAGAAATTGGTCAAGAACCAAATCACACCAAACCTAAAATTGAATGGTCTAAGCTCAACACCATCTAACACTGAGCATTTCTAGCTATCAAACTAAGGTTAATTCTCAAGAACTACCAAGATACAAGCAAGAACAGAAATGGTGTCATCCTACTTTTTGTCTCTAAATCTAGCCAATTGCTACCAGAAAGCACCCTACATCTATCTACATCCTATCTAACCACCTAAAACCTATTGATTATGCCTACATCAAGCCATGGATTGAAGTTTACATACCTGAAAAATTGAGATGAACAGAGTGATAAAAGCTTCAAGATAAGCTTCAATAACCTCCAGATACCTTCACCAACACCAAAGGGAGCTTCTGTATGCAGCCAAATGGATTGAAAATTCGTGGATTCTTGAATTCGATTCTGAGTTGCAGATGATGAACACCAAGCACCAACTCACGATTCTTCAGTGTTCTTGCTCAATTATCCATCTGGAATCATTCACCAATGCTTGTTCAAGGTTCTGAATGCAAAAGAAATGATTGGAATTGCTTGAATCGTGTAACAGAATTCTGTTTTGCAAATGGAATGTTGAAAATGCAATCTCTCAATTCTCTCCCAATTCTCACCAACCAATGCTCTGAATCACTTCTAATGTATATATAGATCATGAATGGAGACTCTAGAAAGTTCTGGATCCATCCAAGGAGAAAATCAATATCTCATGTCTCTTGAAAATGTCATCTCATGGTAGTTCATAGCAGTTCTTGCAGCAGCTTGCATTTGCCTCCAATTCTAATTCAATTTGTCCTCTAATGATATTTTGGAAGTGTTGGAATGAGTTAGCACCTTGTAGCTGATCCATAGAATGTGTTTGCTTATGTAACTTAAGTGTGAAGCTACCACATGCAATCCCTTGAATTTGACCCCAAATGAAAAAATGCTATTGTCATTGTCTTTAAAATGCCAATTCCAATCAATTTGATATATCATGTGTCTTATTTTGGCCTTGGAATGAAAAATCACAAATTTGGTCATTTTAATGAACTTTAATTCTCCCTTTCTTTGGTCAATTTTGCAATTTTGAGTTACAAGCAATTCCAAGCTCTCATGACCACTTGGTTGGACTCAAAAAATCATTTTGAACAAGTTTGATGTTGGACAAATTTCCATTTGAAGCTTGCAAATTGGAGTTATGGGCATATGGTTCAAATGACCTATAATCTCACTTTCCCAAAATACCCCTAACTTGCCAAGATCATAACTTGAGCTCCACAAATCAGAATGAGGTGTTCCATACCTTTTTGGAAAGCTAAGATCATGAGGAACAACTTTCATGTTCACCAAAAATCCATTTGAATCCTTCTTGGAGGTCAAAAGTTGCTTGGAAGTCAAGTAACTTTCACAGATAAATTTCAGTGTCCTCTGATGACCTGTAACTTGCAAGGACCATAACTTGAGTTCCACAAATCTTCTTGAAGACTTCCACCACTCAAATTAAAGGTATTGAGGTGCTCTAAGGGTCTCATGTTGGCCAAAGGTTCATTTGAAACTTGTATTTTGACTTATCTGGCTTGGAAATTAGACCTAAATCAGGGGATTTTACACTCAACCCCTAATTTGGCACCTCCTCTTCTTCTTGATTTCTTTTTATTTATCCTTGGCACAACACCACCCATGTATCCACATATCAAATCATGAACCCCACAACCACCAAGTAGGCCTTGATGCTCTCCAATCAATCATTTGACCTAGGGTTGACCTAGATGAAACCCTAGTTGACTGCACACCAACTGTGGCTCTTGTACTCAAACCAATGACTTGTCTCATCTTCAAAATGACCCTCTAGGCCTTCCATGATCTTTGTACACCTTCCATACCCTTCATTCATGGCTCATACCCCCTTTGATGATCTTCAACACCCCAAGATAGGAGAGAAATCCACTGACTGACCTTCAAACTTCTCAAAGCTTCAACTCCTTTCTGGATGACTTAGATAGTCTTGAGCTTGAATAAAAACCCTTTGAAGTGCCTTTTTAGATAAGAGTGGCACCTGATCCCTTGTTGGATGACTTGCTATGCTATGCTATGCAAATGATTAGACTATGTACATGATTTATTATGCAAGTGATAATGCAATTGGAACATAAACCAAGTGAAATATGATGGGCAAATTTTAGGGTGCAACAGCTGCCCCTATTCAAGCGACTTGGACCCGACTAGGTGAAGAGCGAACGATCTTCAAACAATCGAGGTACGAGACGATTGAATACCAATAAACCCGGAATTTTGCCAACTGCAGAAATAAACTGCACCACTGCTTGGGGAACACCATCCACCAATTGAAACCTGATTGTTACGGCAACAACTGATCGATCATCTGATACGGATCGGATTTCAACATTAAATTGTCAATATAGGAATAAACTTAGTGACTTCACCGGGGAAATATTTTTTTTCAAATATCTGAACACATTCTGTCCATCATGGGACCACCATTTTATCTGAATACGAGAGATTCGTCCGCCTGCTCCATACGGGAAAACCCTCTACGCCCTCCTGCTTCATACGAGAAAATGATCTCTATATCCGCCTGTTTCATATGGAACAACTACCTATACCCGTCTGCTTCATACGAGAAAATGATCTACATCCGTCTGTTTCATACGGAACAACCACCTATACCCACCTGCTTCATACGGGAGAACATATCTGCCTGATTCTTACAGAAAAGTTTGAAATTCATCTGCCTGCTTCTTACGGAATAATATATATCTGCCTGATTCTTACACAAAAAATCTCATACACATCCGCCTGCTACTTACGAAATAATCCTCTACATCCGCCTACTTCATACGGGAGATGATCTTTATATCCACCTATTTCATACAGAACAACATATCTGCCTGATTCTTACAGAAGAAATCTCATACACATCCGCCTGCTACTTACGGAATAATTCTCTCTATATATATCCGCCTGTTTCATACGGAAAAGTTCCTCTACACCCGCCTGCTTCATACGGGAGAATTCATCTTGGATATAGCTTCTTAGCCTGTTTGCGGTAGTAGCTAACTCCACTGGGGATATTCTGAAAATAAACACCAAACACTCGTCTTGGCAACAAGTGAACACTCCTGAAATTTTGATTTTATGAGACCCTGATGCGTTGCCGCAGCAACAAACTTGAAGAAAACATTCCGCTGATCGGATACGAGAAAACCTCAATCAGTAACTCTGTGGGGAAAACAATAAAATGAACTATATCATCACATGTCTCACGGCAAGACCTCGATTGTCTGAAAAGATATCTGAGCTTTAGAACTCCATACTCCTGTTGAGAAACACACCTGAAAGCAAAAGGTTAACCAACCTGATTTATGTTTCAAAATGCGTATGTTTGACAATGGTGTAATGCTCCATACAGTATGGAAATGCTACGCGTTTTTGGGTAGATGCAGATATGACGCTATATGCAAATGCAAATGCAGGTTCAGACTGCTGGGGAAACTCTGATAAGCTTGCTTCAACCACCACGGTTGTTGAGGACAAATACCACCCTGCTGGGGAATGAACAGGTATCATAAAGTATTCCGGCAAAATAAATGCCAGGACATACAACCAACTCTGCCGGGGAGAGCTTTAACCTTTGATTTCCACTGGGAGGAAAGAATAACACCTGCTGGGGAGAGAAAACTCCGCTGGGGAAGAAACGACTCTCTTGGGGAAACTAAACTGACCCCGCTAGGGACAAGGAATGACTCAGCTAGGGAGAATAAACTGTCTGAGACCAGTTTACAAACTCGGAATTATCAACTCTGCTGAGGATAAACATCTTATCACCGGCCTGACGACCTGTGAGGAGAAAGGAAAACCATTTTCTATGGTGACAATCCTTCTGAACCAATTCTAACTTGTTTAAACACCGCGAGAATCCTCTCGACTGGGGATTGCACATGCACCTACTCTCTGGGGAGTACCTTCTCTGCAAGGGATACTGATTTGACTTGCTGGATATATCCTGTAGACTGCTTCCATTAGGATACTCTTTTTGGGGAAATAATCCTTCCTTTGGTAAAGGATAACATCGTCTCAACTTCTGGGGATGAAGTATGACCTGCCTGGGGATTAGCGTCGCATAACAGTCAAGTCTTTCAAGAGCCTCTGGCTGGGGCTTCAATTTTTTGATCGTCCGCTTCAAATGGGCAAGAACCCTGCACAACACAAACAAGACAAAACAAGCCCATGCAACCAAATCTATTCAGGTTAGTGTTAGTGACGTTACTTTAGTCAATTCAAAGTTTTAGCAATTATTGGCAAGGGCCAGCAAGTTTATGCAAATGCGAGTTTTATCAAAAACATCGGTGTTTTTCACATACAAAACAGTAAAGAACAAACATCAAATACTGAATAACATGTTTTATTGATTGGGCCTGTAAATAGGTGAAGCTTTGTACACTGGATGCAACTCCTGAAAAGAGGAAGTTACGCACAAACAATATACAAGTATGCACAAGAAGCATAAATACAAATACAAATTTGTACACATGTCGACAACGTGGTGCAGACAAACATCATGAGTTGATCCTCCTATGACTCGCCTGACTCGGGCGCTTTCTCGGTATTCAATTTTCGGAAGAGATTATATCTGATGAATGAACCCCAAGTATTCTCCCAACCACCAAGCAATGCGGTATCAAATTCGGACCGCAACCATTTGCTTTTTTAAATCCCTAACTTTTGCCTGAACCGCCCTTTGCGGGTTTTCAATTCACCGGGATACCCTTTTTTGCCGAAGTCGCCCAATGCAGGTTTTCAACTTCGCAGGTGTACATCTTTTCAATTTTATCCCTAACTTTTGCCCGAACCTCTTATTCATTTTTCATGGTTCGCCGGGATGCCCCATTTTTGCCTGGACTCTCTTTTTTTTGTCCAGCGGGTCAATTTCAAGCAAAGTATTTTTTAACTGCGTCCGAATTCACAGGCGACGTAAAGTCTTCACCGTCCATGGTGGACAACAACAAGGCTCCTCATGAGAAGACTTTTCTGACAACGTATGGAACTTCGTAGTTAGGAGTCCATTTTCCCCTGTGATCTGTTTGTGGCGGGAGAATCCTTTTCAGCACAAGGTCGCCCGTCTGAAAGCTGCGAGGACATATCTTCTTATTGTACGCTTTCTTCATCCGGCTCTGATACAACCGACCGTATGCTAGAGAAGCTAACCTCTTCTCATCCATTAAACTCAACTGATTCAACCTGTCTTTCACCCATTCTGCCTCGTCAAGTTGGACATCTCGTCACACCCTCAGGGAAGGAATCTCAACTTCCAGTGGTAACACTGCTTCCATTCCGTATACCAGCGAGAACGGAGTTGCCCCGGTTGATGTGTGTACCGTCGTACGATAACCGTGCAATGCGAAAGGTAGCATCTCATGCCAGTCCTTATATATCACAATCATCTTCTGAACAATCTTCTTTATGTTCTTGTTGGCCGCTTCAACAGCGCCATTCATCTTGGGTCGGTAAGGAGAAGAGTTGTGATGTTCAATCTTGAAATTCTGGCACAGCTCTTTCATCATCTTATTATTCAAGTTCGAACCATTGTCGGTGATAATCCGCTCTGGGATCCCATATCTGCAGATGATATCTCGTTTGATAAACCTGGCTACCACTTGTTTGGTCACATTGGCATACGATGCCGCTTCCACCCATTTGGTAAAATAATCAATCGCTACCAAAATGAACCTGTGTCCATTAGATGCCGTAGGCTCAATCTTTCCAATCATGTCAATTCCCCACATCGAGAATGGCCACGGTGATGACATCACATTCAGAGGACTCGGAGGCACATGGATCTTATCCGCATAAATCTGGCATTTATGACACCTCTTTGCAAACTTGAAACAGTCAGTTTCCATAGTTAGCCAGTAATAACCTGCCCGCGGCAGCTTTCTTGTCATAACATGCCCACCAGCATGTGTACCAAATGTACCTTCATGTATTTCCTCCATGAGCAACTTCGCCTCTTTCTCGTCTACACAGTGTAGCAACACCAAGTCATGATTTCTCTTATACAGAACACCATCCGGATTCAGATAGAAATTTCCAGCCAATTACCTGAGAGTCTTCTGGTCGCAACTGGATGCCCCAGCCGGATACTCCTTATTCTTCAAGAAATTCTGGATGTCAAAATACCAGGGTTTATCATCAGATGCTTCGTCAATAGCAAATATGAAGGCAGGCCTGTCAAGCCGGGATATAACAATCTGGGGAGCCTCGTTCCAGAAGTTAACTTTGTACATGGAAGACAAAGTCGCGAGGGCGTCAGCCATTTGATTTTCTGCTCTTGGTACGTGATGCAATTCAACCTTGTCGAAGAAAGGCAACAATCTTCTTGCATAATTCATGTATGGTATCAAATTGGGCTGACGCATCTCCCATTCTCCTTTTATCTGATTCACCACCAGAGCTGAGTCTCCGTATACATCCAGATTCTTGATTCGCAAATCAATGGCTTCTTCAAGCCCCATGATTCAAGCCTCATATTCAGCTTCATTATTGGTAACCAGAAAGGTCAATCGAGCAGTAAATGGGATGTGCGACCCATGCGGGGTAGTGATGATTGCCTCTATTCCGCTACCATAGGAATTCACAGCTCCGTCGAATATTAACTGCCATTTGGAACCCAACTCTGGTCCTTCGTCCGGCAACGGTTCGTCACAATCTTTCATCTTTAGGTACATGATATCCTCGTCAGGAAAATCAAACGTCATTGATTGATAGTCCTCAATAGGCTGCTCAGCAAGATACTCCGATAAAACACTCCCTTTAATAGCCTTCTGAGAGACATATTGGATGTCATATTCGGTCAAAATCATCTGCCAACGGGCAATTCTCCCTGATAGTGCCTATTTTTCGAATACATATTTGATAGGATCCATCTTCGAAATGAGCATGGTTGTATGATTCAGCATGTACTGTCTTAAACGTTTGGCGGCCCAGGCTAGCGCACAACACGTTTTCTCAAGCATTGAGTATCTTGACTCACAATCAGTGAATTTCTTACTCAGATAGTATATCGCATGCTCTTTTCGCCCGGTCTCGTCATGTTGACCGAGAACACAACCCATACTCCCCTCAAGAACCGTCAAATACATAATCAAGGGTCTCCATGCCACTGGAGGTTTTAAAATAGGGGGTTCCTGCAAATATTGTTTTATTTTATCGAACGCCTTCTGACAATTTTCATTCCAGGTCACAGCCTGGTCCTTTTTCAACAGCTTGAATAATGGCTCGCAAGTAGCTGTTAGGTGAGAGATGAACCGAGCAATGTAATTCAACCTCCCTAAGAACCCTCGCACCTCTTTTTCCATTTTAGGCGTCGGCATTTCCTGTATCGCTTTTATCTTTGCAGGATCAACCTCAATTCCTTTCTCGCTCACAATAAACCCCAGCAGTTTACCCGATCTCACCCCGAAGGTGCACTTGTTAGGGTTCAGTCTCAACCTGAACTTCCTAAGCCTCTTGAATAATTTCAGCAGATTCACCAAATGTTCTTCCTCCGTCTGGGATTTGGCAATCATATCGTCAACATAAACCTCGATCTCTTTATGCATCATGTCATGAAAGAGAGTCGTCATCGCACGTTGATATGTTGCCCCAACATTCTTCAATCCGAAGGGCATCACTTTATAACAAAATGTTCCCCAGGGCGTAATGAAGGTATTCTTCTCCATGTCTTCGGGCGCCATTTTAATCTGATTATAAACCGAGAAGCCATCCATGAAGGAGAATGCGGAGAACTGAGCAGTATTATCGACCAGCACATCGATGTGAGGAAGTGGAAAATCGTCTTTCGGGCTCGCTTTGTTCAAATCACGGTAATCTACGCACATTCTCACCTTACCGTCTTTCTTTGGTACTGGTACAATATTAGCGACCCATGAGGGATATTTTGTGACAACTAGGAAACCAACATCCCACTGTTTCTGCACTTCCTCCTTGATTTTCACAGCCATATCCAGTCTAGTTCTTCGGAGTTTCTACTTTACCGGTGGGCATTCTTCTTTTAGTGGCAGACGGTGCACAACCATATCCGTATCCAATCCAGGCATGGTCTTCGTACGACCAAGAAAATATATCACTATACTCCTTGAGTATTTCAACCAATCTTTTCTTGACGTCGCTCTGTAGCGCGGCCCCTATACGAATGTTTCTCTCAACCCCTTCCGACCCCAAATTGATAATCTCAATGATTTCCTCGTGAGGCAGAATGATTCGTTCTTCTTGTTTCAACAACCAAGACAACTCTTCCGGCACGTCGCCATCTTCGACAATCTCTTCCTCAGCCTGAAATACCGGGTGCTCAAAGTCGAAGAGAGTCATAGGCGGTTCATAGATGTCATCTGAAATAGTAATCCTGCAAAGGAAATGGTTAAATGCTTCAAGACGTGTATAAACAGAATAACCACATTGCCATTTTATTGTCAAAACAAAAACAGGAAAAATAGGGATCACAATATTTGTGTATGAAAAATGCCTTTTATTTAATGATTAACAGTGCAATGTACATAACCAAATGGCCCTAAGCAAAATCACTATGCCCCGGGTAGGACATAGGATTGTTCAACAATTAATAAAACAAAGCATTACTGTTTAGTTGTCACAGGAACAGTCTCCTGAATAGACCAATTGCAAAGCCCTTGTCCCGACACGCTCGGCTGAATCTAAGCATCCATATCACAATCACTGTCTCCTTCCTCAGAATCTAAAACAGCATTGATGGTCTCATAGCATACTCCCCCTGATGTAATTGTTATTGGACCTCTGAACCTAGGTGCCCCTGAAGAGGGTGTTGATGATAAAGGATGATATCCAAGTCCGAAACGGTCCATTTTCACGGGAATATCCAACACCTGACCCCAGCCCTTGGTCTCTCCTGCTTGTACCAAAACCTGTGCTTCCTTATACGATGACATAGCCACATCCGGCGCTTTAACGGGCACGGGAGCTTTATCCTTAGTTCTCAACCCCTTAAACGCTTGACATGGCGTCTCATGAATTTCGCCGTCGACTTTCACGTACTTAAACGAAGACAAATGGCTGACCAGTATATCTTCCTCTCCACACACTGTGACGACACTGTCCCCCACCATGTATTTCAGCTTTTGGTGTAATGTGGATGTAACTGCTCCGGCAGCATGGATCCAAGGGCGCCCTAGCAGGCAACTATATGCTGGATGAATATCCATTATATAGAATTCCGTTTCAAAGGTTTCCGGCCCCACTTGTAACGACAATGTTATGGATCCAAAGACTGACCTCCGGGTTCCATCAAATGCTCTAACCACCAAGTGACTAGGCGTACAGATGATCCCCCTGATGTCCAGTTTTATCATTGCTTTCTTCGGAAGCACATTCAAGGAAGACCCTGTATCCACCAAAACATGGGACATGACTGTGCCCCTGCATTCAATCGACACATGCAGCGCCATATTATGCTCCCTCCCCCTCGGGGTCAAATCAAAATCGGTAAAGCCCAAGTTATGGCCTGCATTTACGTGCGCCATCACCCCCTCCAACTGATTCACAGAAACATCTTGGGGTACAAACGACGTATCCAGAATTTTCAACAAAGCATTCCGATGAGCCTCAGAACACAATAGCAGCGACAATATGGATATCTTTGAAGGCGTTTGTTGAAGGTGCTCAACAATTTTATAGTCACTTTTACGGATTAACCGCATAAATTCCTCCACATCTTTAAGTGACGTCTCTTTTTCATTCTTCTGCGAAGGACCGCTCTCGTTCACTTTGCCTTTACCCTTTACCAATCTTTCAGCCTCTACCTCAGGCGATATGAATATTCTCCCGCTTCTAGTCATGCCCCCAGTCCCGACGACATTATCCACAACCCCAGCTGGTTGTTCATTCACATCAATTTTCTCCCCATCACAGTATACCTCTAGCCCATAAGTCCATGGTACCGCTTTGGTACTTTCATAAGGGGTTGGCCCTGCCTTCGTAATAGTGATCGTCGGCCGCCTGGATGGCGCCGTTATAGTTATTGTTTTCCTCGGAATTGTCACCATGGCAACATCATTCTGCTATTCAGATACCACCTCTACGGGCTTCTCAACTGCCGTTCTATCAAATTGCAATGTGCCTTCATCTATCAAAGCCTGAATACCTTTCTTTAATTCAGCACAACCCCCTGCCTGGGTCCAAAATTCTAAACAGAACTGATCACATCCCGGGAACACGCCCCCTTTCAATAACCTGCTCTTGACTTCACACAACGGTGTCTTCAGCTCATCAACATTCATTACCAGATTCAAACTCTCCTCGGTCAAAATAGCATTCTCCCCATGGTTGGGCATAGGCAATTGCACTATATTGGGAGTCACCTGCCCAAAATTGATAGCTTTATTATCCAACAAATCCTGCACTACACGTTTAAAAGCGTGGCAAGCTTCTATGTCGTGTCCGGGCGCCCCGGAGTGAAATTCGCAATGCTTGTTGGCGTCATACCCATAAGGAAGTACCGTCCCTTTAGGTGGTGCCAAAGTCCTCTTTTCAACTAAATTCAACCTCAACAACATCTGAAGTAACTCTGCGTAGGTGGAAGGAGGAGCGTCGAACATTCTTTTCGGCTTTGTATTCTGAAACCTTCTCTGTCCGGGGTTCTGCCCCTGCTGTTGCTGCTGTGGTGGTATCTGTTGTAGTGGCTGTGGTTGTTGTTGAAACGGGATGGTAACACTCGCTACCTGTTGAGGATGAATATATTGATTTCGTCCTCTGCCTCTGCCTCTGCCCCGACCACCAAACACGGCACTAGTGTCGCCCTGTCGTCGACCTCCAAATGCTTTTCTCGTACCCCCTGTTGAAGTAGATTCACCAGCTTGGAACCTTCCCACTTTAATACCATTCTCAATCATTTCACCCATCAGAATCAGATCGGAGAAACTGCCCAATGCGACATGAAACAAATTTTCATAGAATATCCCCGTGAACGTTCCAATGAACATATCGTTCATCTCCCTCTCAACTAGAGGAGGATGCACACTTGTCGCCATATCGCGCCATCTTTGCGCGTATTCTTTAAAACTCTCCCCAGTTTTCTATGACAACCCTTGCAACTGGACCCTGTTCGGTGCCAAGTCACTGTTGTATTTGTAATGCGTCACGAAAGCGTCAGCCAGTTGCTTCCATGTTTTAATTTAAGTGGGCTCCAGCCCCATATACCACTCAAGTGACGGTCCGGACAAACTGTCTTGAAAGAAATGCATAAGCATTCTTTCGTCATCTGAGTACGCGGACATTCTCCGATAATAAGAGCGGACATGCACCTTTGGACAAGTGTCCCCCTTATATTTATCAAATGTGGGAGCTTTAAACTTCAGTGGTACCCGTAACCCAGGCACCAAGCCCATTGTAGTCATGTCTAGTCCAGAAGTATTCTGATTAACAACCCCCTTCATCTGTTCCTCCAACATTCTAATCCTCTGCACAAGATCCACTAGTCCATCAAATCATACGCCTTTCCCAGAAAAGGCATCCTCCTGTTGGTCTTCGCCTCAATTCACCATTTCATTTCCGTACCCGTCATACCCATGGTTACGACCAAATCCAGTCTGATTAATCATAGGACCGCGTCCTCTGTTACCATATCCTTGATTGACCCCAGCAGGTCCAAACCCAGTGTTGATCAATCCCGCACCATTTCCATTGCCAAATCCATCGTAACCCTGATTACCGTTACCGAAACCATCATACCCAAAGCCCTGGGCGTTGAAGCCGAACTTTCCATCCTGATTGCCATAATCAAATCCTTGATCGTTGTACCCGAAACCAGTGTTTCCAAAGTCGTTGCCACCATTGTTACCACCGCCCAGATTGGCGTCTCCAAATCCAACATTGTTAATGACAGTCTCATTACCAATTCCTGTGTTACCATTCCCCGCGCCAGCGCCGTTGTTCACATTCACAACAGGTGGGTTTACCAGAGTTGGAGCTACAGGTGTGGGCGTACCATCCCCATGAATGGTTTCAACACGCACTGAGTTGTGATCTTCATTGCCGTTCCCGTTGGTCTTTGTCAGCAGTGGCAATACCAAAGTCTGTAGGCTCTCCTGGCCCTTAACAACTGTCTTCATCGTCTGCATGAACTGCGCCAGCCTTACGCGAATCTCCTGCATCTCGTTTTGCACTTGGTCCATGATTCTCTTACATTTAGTACGAGTAGAGTATCGGTGAGGGCGTTGACCGCCAATCTTGAAAAACCTGTCGAGATGCAGGGAATGAGATACAGTTCAACAAATTACCTGGAAATGCAATATGAATGTGTATGCAAATGCAACATGTGTCTGTGCATTAGGGAATATCGCTCCCCCAATTCTAGTGCCAATGTGCTTGGTGTAGTGCAGTGCTGTGACAGTGCAGTGATAAGAAGCTGAGATTCATTCACGGAAGAAAACAACTCATATATTGCTGAACGGGCCAATCAAGGAAAAGTTATAACACCACTGTAATACAATATAATCAAAGGCATGACCTCAACCAACAAGCCTGGTGATGGTCAGCACACAACAGTACATAAGCAAATCAAGTATGCCCATAATCCCTGTACTCCTCTAGCAGTCTTTTGGTCTTGGGATGGTTTGGCTGAGAAAGCAACCCTTCGACAAGTAGGTCTCTTCGCTTGAGCACACGTTGTAAGTCACCGATAGATTCTTCCCATGCACCTTCCCCAAAGCAATCATCTACTTTCCGCTTCTGAGATATGGACTCTTTCTTGCGTTCAGCAACTTTGTTCAATGCATCTTGAAGGGCATATATTTGCATAACTTCCTCTTCGTACTTTCTTTTGCTAGCCTTCAGCTGGTCTTAAAGGTCAGAGATTTGCTGTTTCAATTTGTCTTCTCTTTCCTTGTTGTTGGTTAGCGTAGCATTCCACGTCTTGTTGAACGAAGAGATTTCCCGGTAGGCTATGTCAAGTGACTTCTTCTTGGCCTCTAACATGTCATGAGAGCTTTTGAAGTCCTTTCCCAAGCGTTCACACTTACTCTTCTCCTCTGTCAATTCAGTACCCAACTGGTTAACCAACTCAGTCTGCTGTTGGAAAGAATACACTGCTTCATTCTTTTCTCTCCGGAGTTGAGCCAATTCTTTCTCTAACTCTTCGTTGATGTTCAGCAAATCTTTTTTTTCTTTCACTACCTGTTCGTAGACCTCAATAGCCACTGTAGTGGGCTCCTGAACTGGAATGGGAACAGGAAGGGATATTGCTGGAAAAGGCATCTGCACCTGTCTTGCTCTTTCTTGCACCCAGACTTTATACGGCGCGTAAGCTTGACAATCATTCTTGCCTAACAAAGGTTTCCCTCTTCTGCAAATATGATTCCAAGCATGCTGAAGCTTGGCCAATAATTCCCCACTCAGATCACCAGTGAAGTACAGAGATTCATCTACTTCTTCCTCCTTCGGCAGACTCTTCAAAGCATACCCAAACTGACGAACCAACAAAGATGGGTTGTAGTTAATACACCCCTTCCTCCCAATTAAAGGCACATTTGGATACCCGGCACAACTGAAGATAATCTCAGACCCCAATAAGTCTCTATCAAACCAAACAATGTCTTTGGCAGAAAGTCCCATTAGACGCTCAGACCAATCAGCTGTATCTGCAGACTCAACAAAAGGACCCCTCTTGGGCAGATGGCTCTCAAACCACATATTCAGCAAGGGTACACAGCAATGTACATTCTTTCCCCTTCTGTTCTCATTCTTATAATGTAGGGAATGATAGAAGTCTCTGATCAGTGTAGGCACCGGGTTGCCTGCAGCAAACAAGTGGAATGCATCCAGATCAACAAAATCCGGTAAATTAGGGAACAACACAACCCCGTAGATACACAACGCAAGAACAACGTTAAACACAATCCAACAGCCGCTTCTGGCATACTCCTGTGCTTTGCCAACCAAGAACTTGAGACCAAAGCCAGAAACTCCATGCCATGAAGTTAACAGTAACTCTGAAGCATCCATATGCAAGGCAACAGCTAAGTCTTCCAGCTTAGGCTTAGCATCAAAATGAATGAAGCGCACTTTGTTCTGAACAGGCAACTCTAGGAACTCTGCATACTCCTCCATAGTCGGAGCCAAGATGAAGTCTGGAAACATAAAGCACCTCAGGGAGGGATTATAGAACTGCATCAGCGTGTACAACCCGTTCAACTCATATGCATTTGGTCTGCAAACCAATCTCAATAGCTTCCCATAGCTCTTCCTAAAACTTCTCTTCACATCATCGTCAGCTAGGGCAATCAGAACCAACAGAGAAGTCACATCAGGGGTAGGCAACTTATACGCAACAATCCTCCTCACAGTACCCATAATAACAGATAGAAGTCCGGGACACTAGAATCGGGAAGTATGCAATGCACCTGCAGCACAGACACACGTTAATGATATGCACATGGTTATGCAAACAATGCAATATGCAAACAATGCAACAAGGAATCAAGTGCCCCTGGCTGAGAAGCCCAAACCACAATACTGGTCTCAAATAGACCCACAAACTGCTCAAGACCATCCACAATGCTCCAACCTGGTCTCTGACAGACCCCATAACACTGTCCCTAAATATCACACCACTGAATCTCAATCAAGAAAACCGGTAATCTGGAGGTCAAGTTACCTGCATGTCCCAACCCCTCTCACAGGTAGGTGTCCTAACAACTGACACAAGGTATCGCATCCTATGCGGTCATCGGCGTCACAGACTTTCAAGATTGATGATACGATACCCAGAAGGTGTGGCATCATCAAATCTTGAAGAGGCCTCACTTAGCCAACTTTCAATTGATCGGTCCCCAGAGTCGAAAATCCAACTAACCAACAACCCCTTCAACCCAAAGGGTTGAAAAAGAAGCCAACCAGAAGAACCTCGTCTGAGTGTGAATTTTGCGGGACACTAGTACATGCAAAGCATGCACGCGCCCACTACTTTCCACTCTAATTCTAGGTGCACTCAAGCCCAGGTCCGGCTTATCTCTCAATCATAGAACCCCCTCATACCCATAGCACAACAATAATAACAATAATATAATGCTGAATGTAAATGACGTAAAAGTAAATCCATACAAAGCCCACGACGGGAAAACAAGCGCTAGGATTAACTCGCATAGGGGACGTTGGATCCCCAGCAGAGTCGCCAGCTGTCGCTACTGCGAAAATCGGCACCGTAAATGACAGAAGAGTCGCCACCGTGCGTTATTTATCCCAAAGGAGGGAAAGGAAATGCTCAGAGTAAACCTAATGCAAAACGGGAAAGGAATGGTCATCGCAACCAATTTCCTGGATTCGGGAGTCGGTTACGCAAGGGGAAGGTATTAGCACCCCTCACGTCCTTCGTACTCGACGGGATCCATGCTTGTTTTCTTGTACGGATTGTTATTCTATCTAAACTAAGGGTTGATGGTTAAAAAGAGAGAAAAAGTGACTCGGAAGAACACAACAATTCTATGCCTACGTATTCCCGTCTGAAACGAGAAATTAGAGTCAACGTAGTTCGCCTAACTACGGGTAAAGGGAAAGGTTGCTCACTAGGATATCGCATCCTATGCCTACGTACTTTCACACAGCATGAAAGATCAGAGCAAACGTAGTTCGGGCCACGTACGACACAAGTCTGTCTGTTTATCTTTTATTCCTTCTGAAAAGGTTTTCTCCTGATTACGGGTCCAAGCGGACAAAAATGACGTTTTTTATTGGTTTTCAGTCTTTTACGGAAGAACTGTCTTTTTTGTGTTTGAAATGTTATTGTGTTTTTGATTGTTTCGAGATGAGAAGAGAAACGACGGTCTAAAAACCTACGGTTGAAAATGGGAAGCAAAACTACCCTAATGTTATCATACATGGATGAACACCTAATGTCTGTCATGTTTCTCTCTTGCACAGAGAGAAACAGAGATCCTAAGGGATAAACGGAAAAGAAACAACATATATACAGTAAAGCAGTAAAATGCATGAATGCAGCAATACAAGCCAGGCAAGGGAGTCCCGCTCTACCTAGAACCCAAGAAAACAACAGGAAAAAGTGAAACAGAATTCACTTTAAACCTAGGGGAAAATTAGCAAACAATACAGCAAAGAAAAGCAAAACCCCAACCCCAGCTCTGACAGCAACACCAGCTCCTACAGCAGCAGCTCTGAAAAACAATTGATAAACAGCAAAAACAGTAGCACCCAAGTGAGACTCCAATTTCAATCTTCAATGATCTCCTCAAGCTTTAGATAAGCTCCACTTTTAAGGGAACACAAAGCTTTAGCAAGCAAAGAACATCCACAAGTTTCAAACAGCAAACAACTTCAGAAAGCAGCAAACCCTAGTTCCAGCAATTGAACAACTTAGACAGGCACAAGCTTCATCTTCACCAATCTTCAATGCAATGAACTTCTTCTCATCTTCAATGAGCTTCTATCTCCAAGGCAAGCACTACAGAAGAGAATCACTTAACATAATAAGTTGGATGTTAAACAGCTTATTGACAACCAAAGGAAGCCTACAAGTGTTTAACATCATAAGAGACCTGTTCCCTCAAAGTTCTACTTCCAAGATAAGCCACTTATCCCTCCAAAGGAGGGATGTGAATATCCTAGAAGGACTTTTAGTCATTGGGAGGAATGGAAGCACAAGATGCTTTCCATGTTTGTGAAAGAAATTATTCTAAGTCTAAAGCTCTTTCCTATTTCTCCTACCTCCTAAGTTTTCAACAAGCATCTTCAAGCTCCAAGCTCCATTATTTATGTTCAATATTCTTCCATGCTTCCATATGCTCCATCAATCTAAGCCCAAGCCCAACACCCAAAGAGATCACCCAAAACCCAAGCAAACAAAATAAAAGCCCAAGATGGCAACACACAAACAACATACAATTTGCAAAATCTAATAAAATAGTAATATACTATATAAAATTCTAATTTTAATTCTAAGGGGACCTATTTATCTACCCTATAGCCCATATTTTTCCCAGCACCTAAATCAAACTAAAAACCCAAAAACTATGTGTTAAAACACACCTAAGTCATGGTAAAACCCTAATCCTATCACCCTAAAGTTTATTGTTCAAACTAAACTAAAATTAAATCAAACAAATGTGATAAAATTACAGGGGGAACCTAATTCTATATTCTAGCTAGATCAAAAATAATTACATCAAAATACCAAATGAATTGTCCATACAAAAATCAGCAAGTGGAATGATCAAATAAAAGTGAAATAAAAGCAACAAAATGTAAAAATATGCCATAAAATGAAAAATGAATGAAATGATTATTTTATTGTTTTAATATTTTCTTGAGATCCTAATGAGAATAGGGAAAAAATTCCCATCTAAAAATAATATTTTTTCAATTAGTTATGATTTTTGAAAGTAACCTAAATGAAATATGGGAAATAGGAGAAAATATGGAAAAAAGAAAAATACGCGTGTCAAATAGTAATCTAACCTAGTGTAAAAACTAAATGGGCTCAGGAGAGGGGTGTACATAGGAAGCGCTACTTAAGCCCAACTATTAATCAGAAATTAAAATGAAAATGCCAGAAAAATAGAAAAAAGTTGGTATGAATAGCAAACGAATCCAGTGTATTTTCAGGTGGGCCTCCAACTAGGGGTGTGGGTAGTAACAAAATCACTTAAGCCCATACTAGATTTTAAGTGGAACGGTGCATTTTGTCTTCAGAATCCATTCACAAATAAAACTCATTCGTGGCCCTTGGATGTGGTGTTCAGTCAAAGTCTTGCTCGGATCCTAGGGTGATTAACTCATCTTCAACCTTTTGAAAAAAACTAGAGGGAAGAACCATGGATGAACAGAGCTATCACCTTCATCTTCTCCAATCGTGAATCTCATAAACTTCACCAAAAATCTCAACTAAGCACTCTAATCTACTCCATTTTTCACCAGCAATCCAACCATGTCATCTATAATCATTGAATCCCTTTCCTCCTCAAAACACGATTCCATCTTTAGAAATTGGTCAAGAACCAAATCACACCAAACCTAAAATTGAATGGTCTAAGCTCAACACCACCTAACACTGAGCATTTCTAGCTATCAAACTAAGGTTAATTTTCAAGAACTACCAAGATACAAGCAAGAATAGAAATGGTGTCATCCTACGTTTTGTCTCAAAATCTAGCCAATTGCTACCAGAAAGCACCCTACATCTATCTATATCCTATCTAACCACCTAAAACCTATTGATTATGCCTACATCAAGCCATGGATTGAAGTTTACATACCTGAAAAATTGAGATGAACAAAGTGATAAAAGCTTCAAGATAAGCTTCAATAACCTCCAGATACCTTCACCAACACCAAAGGGAGCTTCTGTATGCAGCCAAATGGATTGAAAATTCGTGGATTCTTGAATTCGATTCTGAGTTGCAGATGATGAACACCAAGCACCAACTCACGATTCTTCAGTGTTCTTGCTCAATTATCCATCTGGAATCATTCACCAATGCTTGTTCAAGGTTCTGAATGCAAAAGAAATGATTGAATTGCTTGAATCGTGTAACAGAATTCTGTTTTGCAAATGGAATGTTGAAAATGCAATCTCTCAATTCTCTCCCAATTCTCACCAACCAATGCTCTGAATCACTTCTAATGTATGTATAGATCATGAATGGAGACTCTAGAAAGTTCTGGATCCATCCAAGGAGAAAATCAATATCTCATGTCTCTTGAAAATGTCATCTCATGGTAGTTCATAGCAGTTCTTGCAGCAGCTTGCATTTGCCTCCAATTCTAATTCAATTTGTCCTCTAATGATATTTTGGAAGTGTTGGAATGAGTTAGCACCTTGTAGTTGATCCATAGAATGTGTTTGCTTATGTAACTTACGTGTGAAGCTACCACATGCAATCCCTTGAATTTGACCCCAAATGAAAAAAAATGCTATTGCCATTGTCTTTAAAATGCCAATTCCAATCAATTTGATATATCATGTGTCTTATTTTGGCCTTGGAATGAAAAATCACAAATTTGGTCATTTTAATGAACTTTAATTCTCCCTTTCTTTGGTCAATTTTGCAATTTTGAGTTAAAATCAATTCCAAACTCTCATGACCAATTGGTTGGACTCAACATCATTTTGAACAAGTTTGATGTTGGACAAATTTCCATTTGAAGCTTGCAAATTGGAGTTATGGGCATATGGTTCAAATGACCTATAATCTCACTGTTGAAAAGTATATTTCCGGCAAATATTTTTATATCGTATCCACAGAGATTGGTGTTACTACCGCCGTTCTATAATTTCGATTGTTGTAAGTTCAAAGGTTTTCAAATTTTTTGTTGATGAATAAGTTGTTCTTTCTACTTATAATAAAAATAGAACAATAAAATTGGTTTTAGAATAAAATTTAGAAGTCTTGTCAAGATTGAGTTTTGTTATCCTTGTTATCTATGTGTTCTTAATATCAAATACATGCATTCAAACTCCACTGATAATATTCAAGTGTCCTCTCAATAAAATTTATGTCTAAATAAAATTGTGATTATTACTATATAAATCCTTAAACGATCTCTCCATCTAACTATTTATATAGTAATCTTGAATGTTTAACACAATAGAAAAAGTAGTGAATAAATCTATCTCTACAATTTATTCTCTACTTGGAAAAATATTCTAGTTCAAGAATCAAACTACCTTTCTCAACAATAATTCAATTCTGATTTTGTAATATAAAGAGAGAAAATATTATTCCTTATCAAAGATGAAGTTTGTTTACATGAAATGATACAAATATTACAAAAATAACATAGGATAACTACTACCTCAAGCTTGACAAGAATGGAATTTAGCTATTCATCATCTTCATCGATTCCATGGATAAATCTTCAAGAATTCTTTCCTTCATGCAAAAACTCCAAGAAATGATGATAAAAAATTCTACCTAATCTCTCTAAGATATCCTAGAAAAACTAAGAGATACTAAGTTAAAGATTGTAATCATAGTGTCCCACATGCAAGGGAAAAAGTTTCATTAATAGCTCTGGGGCGCCACCCTACAAAAAGTAGTCTTTTCTTCCAAGGTATGACAAGTGTCATAAAATTTTCAAGTGACTGAATTCACTCAGTTCGCGGCGCGCAGGGTGGTTGCGGCGCGAACTGCTTAGCATGCCAATTCCTTGCTTTTCTTTCCATCCTTGCACTTCCTTTCTCAAACTTGTGTCTTTAAGTGTTGCTTCAGAAACTTCTCAAGCAGTTGAACATTCCTTAACAAAAATTCTACAAAACTAGAGAAAAAGTGAAACATCTATTCTAAACAAAATAATACGACTAAAATTAAATGCGTACTAAATTGTGATAAAAATGTGTGACTTTAGTAAGAAAAAGTTAAAAAGGGACCGATACAAAATATACCAATTAATATCAATTTGGTCCCTAACAACTCTCCCCAACTTATCATTTTGTTTGTCCCTAAACAAAAGTCAAATAAAGAAAACCAATTTACGAAAGCAAGGCATGAACTAGTGTTAGAAGATGGAATTCAAATGGTTCAAAAGCATATAACACTTCTTATGCTACACCCACTTTCAATATTTAGACAAAACATAAATAAAAATAATGATTGGCTACAAAATCCTATCAAGAAATTCCAAGCAATACATGTCAAAATTGAATCAAAACTACACACACATCATAGTGATGATGAATAATCATAAGGGTTTTCTTTCACTCATTCGAACAATCCAATCAACATCGACTCAAATCATGCGTTTATCACAACATACACTAAATCATGAAAAACTTTGAGAATCAAGAGGTCTTTTAAGGGTTGCATTGTGGCTCGGGTTAGAGAGAAGACATGGTCACAAGAATTTAATTAAATATTGTCTATTCTAAGGGAGTATTTCATTCCTTTCAACAATCTTCACTTTCATTTTTCTTTTTCTTTTCTTTTTGATAACACACCACCATGAGCTTTCTTTTCATTTTTCTTTTTGTTAGCTCTACTATTTTTACGGTGATGTTTTCTCCCCAACTTTCTCATTTTGCCCATAATTGATGCATTCAACTCTCCACTTAGACATAGGCAAAATTCATTATGTGACCAACTTTGGTTTAGGTTCACTTGAAACAAAAGAAATTAGGATCCATTTCTTTACCATATGATCAATGGTATTTAAATTTATATTTCGGATGGATCCTAATTTAGGCTCAAAGGGGGTTTACTACGGATCACTCCTCACAAAATTTTTGATTTCTTTGGCCGAGTGGTTTTTCTCAATAACAAAATTTGCCTCTATCCTTTTCACAAAAATTTTCTCAAAAATTAGATTAATGCATGATTTAGCATGATAAGAATGAGTTGAAAAGAAGTTATCGGTCTCCCGCATTTTAGTGTACAATGAAAGGCTACCTCACAATTGGTTAAGTCCTAATTTGATTCAATGTAACATGTATCTCAAGGGATTTTATGCTAAAAATTTTGTAACACACCATTAAATTATTCATCTAAAGTCTAAAAGTAAAAGTAAAGTGTACCTTGAAGTGTCGACAGCCGGTTCTTATCATCACCACTCAATTTTTCCAACTAGCTCGCCGCAATCCTTTTGGTTCCTTCAACTAACTTCAAGAATAAGGATGATTAAACTTTTAAAACAGTGGGGTATACAAACAGGTTTTGCAAAGCACACAACTTAAAATCACAAAATAGGAGTGCATCCAACAATAGTTTAATGGTGAAACTAGAGCCACCAAAGTACATAATGTCAAAATGAACTTGAAATTAGAAAAACCAAACTAAAGTAGCATAAAGGTAACTAAAAATAAAAGAAAAAAATTACACAAAGTACCACAAGATCATCACTCATCTTCCTCATCTTCTCCACCGCCCACAGGTCCTAAAACATCTTCCATGTGAGCATCTTGGCCCGTGCCTGCGGCGTGGGTACTGCTGCCTGCTCCCCCCATAAAAGATGGCCTGCCCTCAGGCCAATTAGTGAAAGCGCGATAGTCCGCCTGGGATGGGAATGTGCGGGGTTCCGGTGCAAGAAATGTGTTCTGAAACTGCTGCTGCATACAATCAAATAAAAAAGATTGAGACCTTCGAGAGGCCTCAAAGTTATCACAACAGAAATTGGCGAATGCCATTTGATCAAACACTCCCGCACGGTGGGGTCTCGGGGCAGCAGGTTCTACATTCGCATTCCTGTCCATCCGGTTCTGACAAAACCTGTTCAGGTATGCGTCATCCATGACCGACGTGATGGAGGAATGCACTTCTCCCGGAATCTGAACTTTGGCATTCAAACACAGTCCCATAATTAACCCCGGATACATTAACAACCCCATTTTTCCTCCAAATGGTGTTCCGCTCAGTGCAATCTTCCGCAGTTCTTCCGAAACAATGAAAGCCAAGTCCACATTCTTCCCCAACATAATGTAATACAGCAAGTAACCTACATCCAGTGGGATGGTGGTAGTGTGACTTCTAGGACGAATGTTGTTCAGCAGGATCACCAAGTAGATTTGTGCTTGAAGCTTCAAATTTTCTCTTTTCCAACACTTGGGAAAACCTTGGTCGTTCAGCTCATACGTTTTCCCTTCGAGGCATAAATAATTGTTGACTTCCGAAATGTCCCAATCATTCGCCATTTCTTTGATTTGATATTCACACCGTCCTTCCCCCGGTAGGGGATTACCAAAAAACTTATTGAGAGCGTTCCTATGGAAAGGTACAGTTTTACCCCGCACTGATGTCTTATATGAATAGGCTGTCCCTGGTTCCGTATGAAGTGCATTGACGTAAAACTCTCGCACAATGTCGTAGTTCAGTTCCGTGACCGGCTCAAAAATTTTCTGCCATTTCCTTGCTTCCAGATTGGCCACAACCTCCCTATATCTACCTTCTCTTGATAACCGAATGATTCTTACGTTTTGAATATTTTTCTTGAGAAGCACCGCGAATCTTTCTTCTTGCTCTGGACCGAGAAACATTGGTCGACTCCTTGAAGGGCCAGAGGTTGTGGTCTTAGTGCGTTTGGACATCTGCATCACAATCAACACAGCAGTACAGAGTTTGCTCTGAGTTAGACATGCAGCCTGAAAATCTGGAAGTGCAGATTTCACAGGGTTCACGGTGCAAAGGCCCGTTCGCGGCACGAACTGTGCGCAACCCAGAGAAATCTGCACTCATAAGAGTACATCCACAGTTGCAACACAACCAAGTTTTCAGTCCCAAATTTACTCAGATTAAACAAATATTCACAGTGTACACAAGTAATTTCAGGAAATTAGATTTTTCTACCAACCCTAAATTTACAAACAAATTAGGGGAAATTTGAAAACAAAGAACGTACCTTGCTTGCGATTGGGATGGTGAGGATTGCTAGGAAAGTGACAGAGAGTTTGGAATCAAATTAGATCATACAATTGATGTGGGTTTTGGGGTTTTTGAGTAAATGGGGTGAGAGAGTGAGTGAAAGTGAAGGTGAGTGAGAATAAGTGAAAAGAGTGTTTAGCAAAAATAAGGAAATAAAAACTAACACATGCAAAGTAACAAAGTGAGGGTTTTTTACTTTCACGCTTCAGGTCGCGGCGCAAAGACCCGTTCGCGGCGCGAACTTAAAAAAACAGAATGTCACATTTTGTTCTGTTCGCGGAGCGAGAACCCTTCGCGGCGCGAACTGTAGAGGTTTTTTGACAAATTCTTGGAAATGAGGATTGGGCTGCCGACCTACGTATCCCGCAACTTGCTACATTACTGTTTGAACATAAAAATGAAAGAAACTTACAGGGGTTGGGTTGCCTCCCAACAAGCGCTTTATTTACCGTCGTTCAAGCTCGACGATCAAGTGATGCTTTTCATGGTTTGGAGAGAGAGACCACATAAACCTCTCGATTTATCTCTCCACTGTGATAAACTTTCAATCTCTGCCCGTTCACAGTCCAACTTTCTATGGACTTAGGATCTTCAATCACGATGGCTCCGTACTGTTTCACTTCTTTTATCACAAATGGTCCAGACCACTTAGACTTAAGTTTGCCCGGAAATAACTTAAGCCTTGAGTTAAAAAGGAGCACCATCTGTCCGACTCTAAATACTTTGGAACGGACTTTCCTGTCATGGTATGATTTGACCTTGTCCTTATACACCTTGTTTGAGTGATAAGCATTGTTTCTCAGTTCTTCCAACTCATGAAGTTCAGATTTTCTCTTCTCACCGGCTTGCATGGGGTCAAAGTTTAACAGTTTGAGAGCCCATAATGCTTTATGTTCCATTTCTACCGGGAGATGACAAGTTTTCCCATATACCATCTGAAAAGGTGTGAGTCCAATTGGGGCTTTGTATGCAGTCTGATATGCCCACAAAGCTTCGTCTAACTTCGTGGACCACTCTTTTCTCGAATTAGAAACTGTCTTTTCTAGGATCCTTTTCACCTCTCTATTTGACACCTCTGTTTGACCATTTGCTTGTGGATGATATGGAGTGGTCACTTTATGCTTTACACCATAGTGCTCCAAAACTTTTTCCAATGGTGCATTGCAGAAATGTGATCCTCCATCACTTACTAACACCCTAGGCACACCAAAACGTGTAAATATATTTTTCTTTAAAAACTTGATCACGGTTTTGGAATCAGCCTTAGGTGAGGCAATTGCTTCCACCCACTTCGACACGTAGTCGACAGCTACCAAGATGTATTCATTTGAGAAGGATGGTGGAAGTGGTCCGACAAAATCGATCCCCCAACAGTCAAAAACTTCTACCTCCAGCATATTGGTTAAAGGCATTTCATCCCGTTTACTAATTCCTCCGCTTATTTGGCATTTATCACAGCTTTTGGCATGCTCATAAGCGTCTTTGAATACCGATGGCTAATAGAATCCCAATTGGAGGACTTTAGTAGCGGTTCTTAATCCACTGTAGTGACCCCCATATGGAGAATTGTGACAGTGCCATAGGATATCCTTTGCCTCTTCATTAGTCACACACCTTCTCAAGATGTTATCCACACCCACTTTGAATAGATATGGATCATCCCAAACATAATACTTTGTGTCGGCTAAGAATTTCTTTCTTTGATTCGAAGTGAGGTCCCCCGGTATTAAACCAGTTGCCTTATAGTTAGCAAAATCGGCAAACCATGGTCTCACTTGAATCGAATAAATTTTTCATCCGGAAATTCTTCCCGCACCTCTTCCTCTTTATTAGTGATTTCCACATTCACCAATCGGGACAAATGATCCGCTACCACATTTTCGGAACCCTTTTTATCCCGGATTTCCAAATCAAAATCTTGTAACAATAGAATCCAACGAATCAACCTTTGTTTGGAATCCGGTTTGGTTAGCAGATATTTGATCGCCGAGTGGTCTGTGTAAATTACTACTTTGGATCCAATTAGGTAAGCTCTGAATTTTTCTAATGCATACACTATGGCTAATAACTCTTTTTCAGTTGTCGCATAATTGACTTGTGCTTCGTTTAAAACCTTACTAGCATAGTGTATAGCATGAAAATTTTTTGCTTTTCTTTGACCCAAAACCGCACCAACCGCATAATCGCTTGCATCACACATAAGTTCAAAATCAAGTTTCCAATTTGGTGCAACGATTATGGGTGCGGTAACTAACTTTTGTTTCAACTCATGAAACGCTTTCAAACAAGATTCATCGAAAAGGAATTGTGTACCTTTGTTGAGTAAGTTACTCAAGGGCTTTGCAATTTTTGAAAATTCTTTGATGAACCTCCGGTAAAATCCAGCATGTCCTAGAAAGCTTCTTATCCCTTTGATATTTACCGGTGGCGGTAATTTTTCAATAACTTCCACTTTTGCTCGATCCACTTCCAGCCCTTTGGAGGAGATTTTGTGTCCAAGAACAACTCCTTCAGTCACCATAAAATTACACTTCTCCCAATTCAACACCAAGTTTGTTTTCATGCACCTTTCTAAAACCACATCAAGATTTTTCAAGCATGAATCAAAGGATTCACCGTAGACGGAAAAATCATCCATGAACACTTCAATGCTCTCTTCAATCAAGTCTGAAAATATGGCTTGCATACACCTTTGAAATGTTGTCGGTGCATTACACAAACCAAATGGCATTCTCCTGTAGGCAAAAATTCCGAAAGGGCACGTGAAGGCTGTTTTTTCATGATCTTCCGGGTTGACTGAAATCTGATTGTAGCCCGAATAACCATCTAGAAAACAATAGAAATTTTTACCGGCTAACCTCTCTAGCATTTGGTCCATAAAAGGTAGCGGAAAATGGTCCTTCCTTGTGGCTTGATTCAATCTTCTATAGTCAATGCACATCCGCCATCCGGTTACCATTCTAGTAGGGATTAGCTCATTTTCCTCATTTCGAATAACCGTCATGCCGCCTTTCTTCGGAACTACTTGCACCGGACTCACTCATTCACTATCGGATATAGGGTAGATCATTCCCGCCTCCAATAGTTTAACAACTTCTTTTCTCACCACTTCCTTCATGGATGGATTTAGACGTCTTTGAGGTTGAGCAACAGGTTTGTAGTCGTCTTCCATCATGATTTTGTGCATGCAGTAGGCCGGACTAATACCCTTCAAATCTGATAATACCCAACAAATTGCCCCTTCATTCTTTTTCAGCACTTGTGTTAATTTCTGTTCCTCTTGAATAGATAGGGTGCTGCTAATTATGACTGGTTTTGTGAAGTTATCACCAAGGAAAACATACTTTAGATGAGGAGGTAACATTTTCAGCTCTAGCTTTTTTTCTTCTACCTCCGTCTTCTCATCTAACTTTTCAACTTTGCCTTCATGTGAAGCAATCTCTCCATATAACTCTAGATCACTCAAAAGTTCCTCGATTTCTTTTTCCTCTTCTTCGGTTGAGACATTGTAAGCGCCTATAAGAGATCTTTCTAAGGAGCTAGAAAGATGAACTTAATTTGCAACTTCAATAATTTCCTTTTCGGCGACATCGATTCGGAAGGAATCATGTTTGTCCTTAGGGTGTTTCATGGCTTCGAAAAGATTGAAAGTCACTTCCTCATCTTGCACTCTCACTTTCATGAGTCCGTCATCAATGTCGATCATCATCCGGGCTGTCTTCATGAATGGTCTTCCGAGGATTAAGGGTACATCACGGTCTTCATCCATATCCACTACCACGAAGTCCACCGGAAAGAAGAACTTGTCCACCTTGACTAGCATATCTTGAGCAACTCCATATGGTGATGTGGTTGATTTGTCCGCTAGTTGAAGAGTCATCCTTGTAGACTTCATCTCAATATTCCCCAACCTTTTGGTGATAGATAAGGGGATTAAATTGATGCTGGATCCAAGATCAACTAACCCATTACCAATGTATGTATCCCCAATGTTTACAGGTAAGACTGCTCGGCCCGAATCAGACTCCTTTCTTGGGATATTTCTTTGAATTATTGCGCTACACCTTGCATCAAGTAGAACGGTCTCATCTTCAGTATACCTCTTCTTTTTTGTCAGAATATCTTTCAGGAACTTTGCGTATTTTGGCATTTGCTCTAGTGCTTCGGTGAATGGAATACTTATTTGAAGCTGCTTGAGGATATCCATGAATCGTGCATAATGCCTTGCATTATCCTTCCTTGATGGTGCGTGCGGATAAGGTAAGTGCTGGGCTGGAATATGACTCATGTCTTTATCACCTCTTTTGGTCTTCGACTTTGACTCTTTCTGCAAGCTGCTTTCATGATTCTGGTTTTGTTCAGTTCGCGGCGCGAAGCCAGGACGCGGCGCGACCTGAAATGAATTTTTCTCCTCATCACTTTTGGCTTCCAATAACCCTTCCTCTTCATTTTCAGCCGTAACCATTGTATCCTTTTCCACTGTAATTTCTTCATTTCCGATGCTTGTCACCTTTTTTCCACTTCTTGTAGTAATTGCCTTGCAATGCTCCCGTGGATTGGTTTGGGTGTTGGCGGAGAAGGATGAACTTGCTTGTTGTTCCGCCAATTGTTTTGCAAGTTGTCCCACTTGAGTTTCCAAGTTTTTGATTGCTGCCTCGTTACTTTTTTGACTTGCCATGGAGGCTTGCATGAATTGTGCAAGTGTGTCTTCTAACTTTGAACTTCCACCTTGTGATGGTTGACTTTGTGTGTTTGGATTTTGATATGGATTTTGCTGCTGAAAATTTTGATTGTTGGTAGCCTTGGTTGTTCCTTTGAAAAGTGTTGTTGTGTTGTGGAGGGTATCTTTGGTAACCTTGTCCTTGATTGTTAACATAGCTTACTTCTTCTTGAGGTGGTGGACAAAATCCGGTTGGATGATCTCCTTGACAAAGTTCACAACTTGCCACTTGATGTCTAACTTGTGTTCCATGAATCTCTTTCAATTGTTGTGGAAGTTTGGACATTTGTTGAGTGAGCAACTCCACTTGTTGAGAAAATATCTAGTTTTGAGCAAGTATGGCATCATTTGTATTCAATTCCAGAACTCCCGCTTTCCTTTGTGAAGGACTACGGTCGTGTTGACTTTGTCGATCATTGAGTGCCATTTGATCAATAATGGTTTTCGCTTCCTCCGCATTCTTTTACATGAGAGAACCACCCGCGGTAGCATCCAAGAGTGTCTTTTGTGATGTTTGGAGTCCGTTGAGAAAAATGTGAATTTGTGTGAGATCATCAAAACCGTGACCTTTGCATTTCCTCAACTTGGATTTGAATCTTTCCCAAGCCTCATTTAGAGACTCATTGCTTCCTTGTGTGAACACCGAAATGGCCGTTTTGGCTTCCATGAATCGGGATTGAGGGTAATACCTCTCTAGAAATCTTTCTTCTAACAAATTCCAATCCATCATCACTCTTGTTGGTTGATCAAGATACCACTCTTTTGCTTTTCCCACCAATGAATGTGGAAACATCCGCTTAAACAAATTTTCTTCACTAGCTTCATCTACTCCCGTTGAACCCGCAATCTCGTAAAATTTGATGAGATGGTTGTACGGATCTTCATGATCCATTCCGGTGAATGGATTTGCATAAAGGAGTTTTAGGATCCCGGTCTTCATCTCTGTATTCCTTCCGCCTCGAGCAAATTGAGTTGTCCGCCTAGGACTATTAGCGGACATTTCGGTACGAACGTCATCACCCATACTTCTTTCGACGGTCTCTACAACTTCCTCTTCAATTTGAGTAAGTGCAGAATTTGTTGCTTTTTCTCTTCGGTTCCTCTCTTCGGCTAGTTTCTTTCTCCTTCGTGTTTTGCTATTAAGCCTTTGGATTGTTCTTTCAATTTCGGGGTCGAATTGAAAGTGCTCCTCGGTAGCTTTTTCTCGCATGCACTAGAATCTACAAAACTAACAAACCAAGTGAAACAAAAGAGTGATAAAAATAGAAATAAAAATAAGAACTTAGAACAATGAATTATTGCAATGCATGTAATATCGACACCAATCCCCGACAACGGCGCCAATTTGTTGAAAAGTATATTTCTGGCAAATATTTTTATATCGTATCCACAAAGATTGGTGTTACTACCGCCGTTCTATAATTTCGATTGTTGTAAGTTCAAAGGTTTTCAAATTGTTTGTTGATGAGTAAGTTGTTCTTTCTACTTATAATAAAAATAGAATAATAAAATTGGTTTAAGAATAAAATTTAGAAGTCTTGTCAAGATTGAGTTTTGTTATCCTTGTTATCTATGTGTTCTTAATATCAAATACATGCATTCAAACTCCAATGATAATATTCAAGTGTCCTCTCAATAAAATTTATGTCTAAATAAAATTGTGATTATTACTATATAAATCCTTAAACGATCTCTCCATATAACTATTTATATAGTAATCTTGAATGTTTAACACAATAGAAAAAGTAGTGAATAAATCTATCTCTACTTGGAAAAATATTCTAGTTCAAGAATCAAACTACCTTTCTCAACAATAATTCAATTCTGATTTTGTAATATAAAGAGAGAAAATATTATTCCTTATCAAAGATGAAGTTTGTTTACATGCAATGATACAAATATTACAAAAATAACATAGGATAACTACTACCTCAAGCTTGACAAGAATGGAATTTAGCTATTCATCATCTTCATTGATTCCATGGACAAATGTTCAAGAATTCTTTCCTTCATGCAAAAATGCCAAGAAATGATGATAAAAAATTCTACCTAATCTCTCTAAGATATCCTAGAAAAACTAAGAGATACTAAGTTAAAGATTGTAATCATAGTGTCCCACATGCAAGGGAAAAAGTGTCATTAATAGATCTGGGGTGCCACCCTACAAAAAGTAGTCTTTTCTTCCAAGGTATGACAAGTGTCATAAAATTTTCAAGTGACTGAATTCACTCAGTTCGCGGCGCGCAGGGTGGTTGCGGCGCGAACTGCTTAGCATGCCAATTCCTTGCTTTTCTTTCCATCCTCGCACTTCCTTTCTCAAACTTGTGTCTTTAAGTGTTGCTTCAAAAAATTCTCAAGCAGTCGAACATTCCATAACAAAAATTCTACAAAACTAGAGAAAAAGTGAAACATCTATTCTAAACAAAATAATACGACTAAAATTAAATGCGTACTAAATTGTGATAAAAACGTGTGACTTTAGTAAGAAAAAGTTAAAAAGGGACCGATAAAAAATATACCAATTAATATCAATTTGGTCCCTAACACTCACTTTCCCAAAATACCCCTGACTTGCCAAGATCATAACTTGAGCTCCACAAATCAGAATGAGGTGTTCCATACCTTTTTGGAAAGCTAAGATCATGAGGAACAACTTTCATGTTCACCAAAAATCCATTTGAATCCTTCTTGGAGGGCAAACGTTGCTTGGAAGTCAAGTAACTTTCACAGATAAATTTCAGTGTCCTCTGATGACCTGTAACTTGCAAGGACCATAACTTAAGTTCCACAAATCTTCTTGAAGATTTCCACCACTAAAATTAAAGGTATTGAGATGCTCTACAAGTCTCATGTTGGCCAAAGGTTCATTTGAAACTTGTATTTTGACTTATCTAGCTTGGAAGTTAGACCTAAATCAGAGGATTTTACACTGAAACCCTAATTTGGCACCTCCTCTTCTTCTTGATTTCTTTTTATTTATCCTTGGCACAACACCACCCATGTATCCACATATCAAATCATGAACCCCACAACCACCAAGTAGGCCTTGATGCTCTCCAATCAATCATTTGACCTAGGGTTGACCTAGATGAAACCCTAGTTGACTGCACACCAACTGTGGCTCTTGTACTCAAACCAATGACTTGTCTCATCTTCAAAATGACCCTCTAGGCCTTCCATGATCTTTGTACACCTTCCATACCCTTCATTCATGGCTCATACCCCCTTTGATGATCTTCAACACCCCAAGATAGGAGAGAAATCCACTGATTGACCTTCAAACTTCTCAAAGCTTCAACTCCTTTCTGGATGACTTAGATAGTCTTGAGCTTGAATAAAAACCCTTTGATGTGCCTTTTTAGATAAGAGTGGCACCTGATCCCTTGTTGGATGACTTGCTATGCTATGCTATGCAAATGATTAGACTATGTACATGATTTATTATGCAAGTGATAATGCAATTGGAACATAAACCAAGTGAAATATGATGGGCAAATTTTAGGGTGCAACAACACTGCATTAAATTTACCATTCGCAAATAAACAATTTTACTTTCAGGTCAGTAGTTGACATGAAGGAAATTCCAATAGGGAATAATCAAACAGGATTAAATCGTTCAGTAGTCTGGACTAGAATGGTGTGAAGCCCTGTGAATCTGGGGCATTGACTTCCAGGGAGTTTGGAAGTAGTTAGTCCGAGGACAAGTCCCGAAGCATCGGTTGATTATGGGATAGTTTATTCAAGAAGCAGTTGATCGGAAGTGAATCATCTCGAGACCCAATCAGGGGCAATCATCCAGAATTTCTTTGATTTGAGGGCGAATCCCTCCAGCAGTTAATCAGATCAGGTTAAGTCGCTCCAACACTCGTTCGGGGGCAAGCTACTTCAGAAGTATGTTGAAACCAAACGTGATGAGAGTCGGTTAATTGCGAAGGAATCCTTTTGTTTGTACAGATGCCGGGGCAAGACATCTCGAGATCGTCTCATGACAGGCTACTGTCTGTTCAGAGTGAATTTTCCCAAGAGTCGGATTGGGGCATGTTGAGTTGTATTAGGGCAAGTTGTTCAAGCAAGTTTGTTTACCCCATCAAGAGTTGAGTGTCGGAGAATCATGTCATTACCCTACCCAAAAAGGCCTTGCTGTCATTGGATCGTTATCCGACAACCTAACCCGTTACTTGTCAGAACCTTGTAACCAAATCGTTTCCAAAGCCCAGTTCCCGTCTGGCAAACCGGAGATCAGTTCCCGTCTGATATCCAAACCAGAAACCAGCCCCGTCTGGCTAACAGAGTTTTAAAGTCCAGTTCTCGTCTGGCAAACCGTAAATCAGTTCTCGTCTGAAAACCTAACCCATTTTGCTATCAGTTCTCGTCTGGTAGTCCACCTTGAATGCTAGTTCCCGTATAGTACTTCCCTCAAAAATCCATTTTGTTAATAACCTATTCTCATCCCTAAACCAAAAAGCCTAAATACATCTGACACGATAATTCCAAATGACTCACATGTTGTCACATTCCCCGACACAAGGCTCGATTGTTTCCAGTTCTCCATGATAGAGATTCTGTATTCCCTAGGATGATTGGTAAATCAGGAATATTTCCTCAGCAGAGATGTATAGTTTGAGATTGTTTCTCCTGAGCAGTTCAAGATTGTGGCAAGAGTTGAGATGACACTTATCCCTCATTAGAGTAGGATCAATATTATCCTCGACAGGTTTGATTGTTATCCCCGACGGAATGTAGCCATCCCCAGCTGATGGATTGTGTATTCCCAGTGGGCTAATTTTTTCCGACAGAGTATTTCTCACGGTAATGAAGGTACGATGCAGGGTGGTTCGTAGTACCCAAGCGGAGATCAAGGTTGATACTCACGAATTAATTCCCTACAAATTTACTGAGGTAAGTGTCATTCCCTTCCAGTGGAAGTATGGCAATATCCAGCAGAAGCAGGTAGTATGCCCCGGGTAGCAGGTAAGAGTCCCGGTCCAAGCTTATTCTCCAGCGGCGTTCTTCCCCAACGGAGTTGACGTTCTCAAGAAGAGTTGACACTGATTCCCCCACGAAGCATATGTTTAAGCGAAGTTGGATCCATTCTTCGAAAGAGTGGAGTTCGAAAATCTCTGGTAATTCCCCAACAAGGAAGGTCGATTGTATGGTGTGTCCTGAGCAGAGCAGGTTATTTCCCAAGCAGAGTAGAACTTACATTTGTCATTGATTCCCCACAGAGTGGAGATTTGATGTTTTCCCCAGACAGAGCATATTTTTTATCCCCAACAGGTTGTCTATTTCCCAGGCGCGTCATTACGGAGTTCCATCTCAGGCGTCGTCGTCCAACAACTGGTTGTCGTCAGCAGAGTTCAAATGGATCCTCGGCGGAGTGGATTCTTTTCTCTTGGTAAAGCGGTTTATCAGGAACTTTCTCAAAAGCCATTCAGGGCCCGATCTCCTCAATAGAGTTTTGTTTGTGCTAGGCGTCTCTAGCATTTCACCAGTGGAGCCGGTTTCTCTTCTCTAGCATTTATTTTGCTAGGGTAGACCCCTTTGCATTTTGCATGATCACATAGCATCCTCCCAAACGCGTAGAATTTCCATGTCGTATGGAGCATTAAGCCATTATCAAACATATGCATCGGAAGCATAAGCTAAGTTTGGTACCGATTACCGTTCAGAGCGAAGATTGTTTGATTCAGATGATGGTTGGAAACATTCTCGGCATTGGTCGTTTGGTTTTCTCCCCGGTAGAGCCATTATGGCTTAACATCCTTTGTAAGTTGTGAGTCCGTTGATTCTCTTATTCCAACTTTTTGTTGGTATTCCCCAGCGTAGTCCAGTTTGTGGTGACTGGTGCTTTGGTAAGTCGGGTTGTCTTATCCTAGCTTTCAGTTAGTGATCTCGTGTTTCCCCGCAGTGACTTTATTCCAACTCTTGGTTGGTAGTCTCCCTTTGATTTTATTCCAACTCTTAGTTGGTAGTCTCTCTTGTGACTTTATTCCAACTCTTGGTTGGTAGCCCTTCTTGTGACTTTATTCCAACTCTTGGTTGGTAGTCCTTCTTTCGACGTTGTTCCAACTCTTGGTTGGTAGTCTTCCCTTCTTTCGACGTTGTTCCAACTCTTGGTTAGTAATCTTCCTGTTGATGTTATTCCAACTCTTGGTTGGTAGCCTTCGTTGTTGATGTTATTCCAACTCTTGGTTGGTAGTCTTTCTTTTGGTGATTCCAACACCTGGTTGGTAACCATTCCTTTAGTGATTCCAACACCTGGTTGGTAGCTATTCATTTGGTGATTCCAACACCTGGTTGGTAGCCGTTCCTGTGGTGATTCCAACACCTGGTTGGTAACCTTTCCTTCGGTGATTCCAACACTTGGTTGGTAACCTTTTCTTTGGTGATTCCAACACCCGGTTGGTAGCTTTTACCTCGTTATTCCAACTCTTGGTTGGTAGTCTTCCTTTTGATGTTATTCAAACTCTTGGTTGGTAGTCCTTCTTTTGACTTTGTTCCAACTCTTGGTTGGTAGTCCTTCTTTTGACTTTGTTCCAACTCTTGGTTGGTAGTCCTCCTTGTGACACTATTCCAACTCTTGGTTGGTAGTCCTCGTTGTTGGTGTTATTCCAACTCTTGGTTGGTAGTATTCCTTTTGATGTTATTCCAACTCTTGGTTGGTAGTCTTCGTTGTTGGTGTTATTCCAACTCTTGGTTGGTATTCTTCGTTGTTGGTGATTCCAACTCTTAGTTGGTAGCTTTTCCTCTGGTGATTCCAACACCCGGTTGGTAGCCATCCCTTTAGTGATTCCAACTCCTGGTTGGTAGCTTTTTCCTTGTTCATCTCAATACATAGTTGGTAGTTATTATTTTGGCAATCCCAACTCTTGGTTGGTAGTCTCCCCGATGATCCTAACTCTTGGTTAGTAGCTTTGTTTCCGGACTTCTGGTCGGATTTTATCCCCCGCGGTGCCCGTATTCCAACTCTGGGTTGGTAGTTTTTTTGTGGACGTCATTTTCCAACTCTTGGTTGGCGCTCTTTGTGTTCTTCAGTGGGTGATTCCAACTCTTGGTCGGTATTCCTTGTTCCCTGGCGGAATCTGTAGCCTAATTCTTGGCTGTTTCCTTTTACGGTTGTCGGTGGTCGTTATTTCAACTCTTGGTTGATGCTGCGTTGTTTCCCCACGGGATTGTGTTCACAATTTCTGGTTGTTATCTTTTGTTTCATGGTTACATTAGATTGTTGGCTTCGGCGTATCAATATCCCAACTCTTGGTTGGTAATCGTTGTTTCGTATTCGTGCAGGTTGCAAATTTTTGGGTTTGTCGATATTCAATGGCCTTTTACTTCGATTGGCTGAAGGTTCTTCACGTCTCACCCATCTCGGTCCAAGTCGTTTGAATAGGGGCAGCTGTTACACCCTAAAATTTGCCTCACCCTTTTTAGCCTAGCTTATGTTTCATTGCATTCATCATAGCATTTGCATAGCATATCATTATTCATCTAGCAGGGGACCAAGTGTGTTTAATAGCAAGAGGAGCCTATCTAGAGGTATTGTTCAAGCTTGAGAAGCCACTAAAGTCACTAAGAAGTGGGTTGTGTTCTTGAGAAGTTTGGATGCTTGTATGGGGTTCATCTCCTAACTTGGGAGCCAATTGAAGACCATCAAAGGATCCAAGCCTATTTTCAAGTCATGGAGTTCATGGATTGATATATGGAATCATGTGAGATGTTTTTACAAGATCAAATCAAAAGAATCAAGAGTGGGAGGAGTTGCTAAATTAGGGTTCTCAGAGTAAAATCCCATATTTAGTACCTAACTTCAAGACCACTTATCTCAAGATACAAGTTTCTTCTCAACTTTTGACCAACATGGAACTTGTAGAGGATGTTATTAGCTTTAATTTGAGTACTAGAAGTCCTTGGTTGGATTTATGGAACTCAAGTTATGACTCAGACAAGTTACAGGTCATCAGAGGAATGTGAATTTTATCTATGAAAGTCCACTTACCTCCATGCCACTTTTGACTAAGAAGGAGGTTTCACCTGACCTTTTGATGAACATGAAAGTTGTTCCTCATGATCTTAGCTTTCCAGAAAGTCCTAGAAGTCCTCCATATGAGTTGTAGAGCTCCGGTTATGACTTTTTCAAGGAAGGGGTATTTTGGGAAACTTTGATTACAGGTCATAAAATTACAGGTCAAGTTCACCACTTTCCATAACTCAAATGAACTTTTTTCCAACATGAAAGTTGCTCCAAATGGGTTCATTTGGTCAACTAAACTTTAAGGTTTCAATGGGCTAGCTCATGGTTGAAGATTGATGAAGGTCACTTTGGTGAAAACATGTGAAAAGGCCTAGTTTGGTATTTTGCCAAATTTTAATAAAACAAGTCCATATTTGTGCTTTTTTTGATTGGAAGTCATGTTTTAAGAATAATGACACTTTTACATTTTTCATTTGAAGCATGGTTCATGGACTATTTCAAGGTTTCTTCTTGTTTAAGTAACATAATGGATCTTGGCCTTAGGATTGAAAACAAGGAACTATTTTGGGCCTTAGAAGTTTCTCATGATGCAAGCAATGTATATAAACCAGAACCAAGTCATTTGCCTTCTTCTTCACCACTTTTCCATATTCACCATAATTGAAAAATCTCAAAATTCAATTCTTTCTTTCTCCCATTTTTTGTCCGTTCTTTCATTGCAAATCAATTCCACATACTTTCTACAATTGATTCCACCATTTTTTAGCCATTTTTGGTGCCAGAACAAGCTTATAGTAATGTGAAAAAGTGAGCTCCAAGTGCCAAATTGATTTTCATTTCCTCACCAATTCAAGCATTTTCTTTGATCCTAATACCTCTACCAAGGATTATTGAAGGTTTCTACATAATTTTCCAAGGAAATTCGTGCTCCATGAAAGCTCCATAATCCATTTTTCGGAGGTAATGGAAATTCAAGTTTTCTCCATAATTATGAGTCTTTTCCATGTCATTTTCATACCATTACATCACCCTTGAGTATTACATGGATTCTGGTAACAAAAGATCCATTTTTATGACAATTTTGTGTTCTTGAAAGTTTGAGATTCATTCACGTTTTTTGAGTTAGAGGCCATTTCAGTGGAAAATAATGGGATATTTGGATTCCTCTCAAAAAATGCTACAACTTTCATCTAAGAATCATTGATTTTCATGGAGTTATGAGAGAGTTAGATGTTGAGGAACATGGAAGATGAAAGCCACGGTTACACGTTATTCTTGCTGGAAATTTCAGCTTCATAAATTCAATTTGGAGAAGATGATGCAGGTACCGTTGGATTGCGTTGAAGCCTTGACTTTGTCATCCAATCTCGCAGCCAGGATCATGCCACACACGCTTCCACATCATATCTCATTAACACATGGCGCGCCACCTCAGCCAACCGTGCCCCCATGACCCTTGTTTGATCCTTGGCAGCTGCATTTTATTTATTCCTTTTATTTTCTCTTGTTTTCTCATACTTATATGCTTCCAATATTCATTTTATATTTTTCTTTTTTTACATGCTGACTTCAAATAATCATAAAAAATAGTAAAATTAATCTTTTTGATCCCCATTCTTTTTTCCGAATCTTTGAGATGTCTAGAATTTTATAGAATTGGAACTATGATTTTATCGTTTTCTGACATTTTCTTTGGATTTTTTACATTTGAGGCATCATAAAAATAGCCATACTTGTGTCACGATTTTGTTGATTTTCTTTGACCTATCAATATATCATTTAAATGCCAAATATTTTGCAGGGTATTCATAAACACATTGAGGTACCTAGATATATTTTTACTTGATTTTTACTATACAATTTTGAAGGGTTTTGGAGGTCTTTCTTTACCATGTGCTAGTTTGGCTTCTTTTTGGTACACTTGACATAGTTTCCATCTGTTTGGATACTTCTTCTTGGATATTTTTGCTATACTTCTCACCCCTGGTTTGTGACATATTTTAGGTATTTAGAGATTTTATTTGGATTTTTTTGATGCCATTTCCTGTTTTTCCTTTATTTTTGTAATCGGACTTGTAATATGGACTTTCAAGCGGACATTGGTTTTATTTTTGCTCCAACGGCCTCGTATTGTTTGTGTGATGAATGCTATTATGCTTGCTTCTTATTGTAGACATTGTATAGGTCTTGTAGCCCCTGGTGTGGCTGCTTTTATCATGCATAACTTGCCCATTAGACGTTATATTTTCATGTTAGTGCGTTGTGATTTCAAATAGCGGTTTATGTACTTCATTCATAGGATTCTCTTGATTCCTCATCGTTTTATCTCTTGATATTCGCTTGTGGTCAGTGTTGCATGTTTAGAATAGGCCACCCTCTATTCATAATGGGCTTTAAGTTGAGATGTACCTTCCTCCCTCATTTGCATTGCATGTTTTCTTTCCGTATTTGCATTTCACTATATGCTTTATTTCAATTGTTTTTGTTTCTTCATTCCCTTAGGATTTCCATTATTTCTTATTCAAGTTTAAATGTGATAGACATTAGGGTCCTAACCATGCATGATAACACTAGTTATTTTCCCCCTAACCTCAATTATAGGATCTACTTTGCATGACAACTTTAGGGTTGGATTAGTTCCCCTTTAGTGCATCCTTTCTCTTCTCATCTTCTAACATTCTTAAAACACATAACAAAGGATAATTGCTATCGTACGCTACGAGCCTTAAGCTATCTAGGAAATGGCTATTGGAGAGCTTCTTTCCAATAGTCAGGATGTTTAGTGTGGTACCCTTTGGGTGACATGCGACGCATTCACTCCTAGGTCATAGTCTCTAGTGCGATAGAGATTACAAACAAAATTCAAAACACTTCTTCTTAAAAGACTTCAAAACAAAGATCAGACTTCTTTTTGTCCTCTTGGACCTTTAATCCTTAAACCATTTTCATAAAGAGAGTTTTGTTAACTCTCGGTTCTATCGCAAACGGTAACGCCTAAGTCTCCAAGGGTCGAGCTGCATACACCAAACTGCTAGAACCGATTATTAACCTTACTCGAGTTAAAACATGTTCAACCAACCTGTGGTCTTGTTAGCCCGAACTACGCTTGCTCTGATCTTTCATGCCGTATGAAAGTACGTAGGCACAAGACGGTGATGTCTTGGCGAGCAACCTTTACCCCCTTTTACCCGTAGTTAGGCGAACTACGTTGACTCTGATTTCTCGTTTCAGACGGGAATACGTAGGCATAGAACTGTTGTGTTCTGGCGAGTCACTTTTCTTTTATTTTTTTTCCTTAAACCTTTTAGAGTAGATAGTAAACAACCCGTCGAGTAAACAAACAAGCGTGGATCCCATCGAGTACGATGGACGTGAGGGGTTCTAATACCTTCCCCTTGCGTAACCGACTCCCGAACCCAGAGATTCGGTTGCGATGACCAGTTTTATCCCGTTTCGCTAGGTTTTTCCTGATCGTTTCCTTTCCCGTCCCGAGGGATAAATAACGATAGGTGGCGACTCTTCTGTTGTGTCGGCACCTCATTTTCGCAGTAGCGACAGGGAGTATTACCTTTCATAATTTTCTATGTGTATCTGTCGATGTGTGTATGGTGAGATTAAACCTTGGGATAATTTGGGTTACTTGTAGGAAAAATTGGGAAACTAATAATACGACTCTGAGGTCGTGATTTATAGTATGTATCACTGAATACTAAAATGAGAAGGGAAACCTTAGGCCTTGTGGCCAAAGCTTTGAGACTGTGATGTTCTGACCTTGTAGGAATATAGATGTTTACTTTGAGTAACTCTGATGTACTCAGAGCAATTTGAGAAAAATAGTGTTTTAGGTGTTGCAAATATTGCCGGAATACGACTCTGAGATGATGATTTATGATATGTATCATTGGATACTAATATGAGGAAGGAAAACCTTCGGCCTTCATGGCCAAAACCTTAAGACTGTGATGTTCTGACCCTATAAGAATAGAAATATTCAATATGAGTAACTCTGATGTACTCAGAGTAATTTGGGAAAATAGTGTTTTAGGCGTTGCAAATGTTGCCGGATTGGCCTAATAAACCATAGATTTTGTGCTTTTATCGCCGTAAGACCTTAGGGATGATTTAGGGATGTTTTGGGGGCATTGCGGAAGTGATTCGTGTGGACTTTTGTGTTGATTTAGGTTCCGGAGCGTAACAACGTTTTCCGTCCGTCACGACTGATCATGTTTTCGGTCGAAATCGTTTTGGACGTAACTTTTGATCCGTAAGTCCGTTTTGACCCCCGTTTGAAGCGTTGGAAAGCTAATAAACAGGGCTATAACATAGTATAGATAAGGGAATTGGTTTTCCAATATTGTTATATCTAATTATGTTTGAGAAGTCAATTGTGTATATGTTCTAGTAACGAATCATGTTCTGGTTCAGTGATGTCTTGATGTTTTGATGTTGCGATTTTCCTGATGAATTACCATGGGGGTAACTGTGATAATATGATGAATTAACATGAGTAGGACTGTGAAGTTTATGTGATTGATAGGCGATAGTGTGAGGATTACCGCGAGTATAATTTGATAAATTAATATGAGATAATATGGGGTAGTATTATGAATTAATATGGGATAATATGTGATAATATAACTATGAGTTAATATGTGATTTGTACATGATTATAAGATGACATGATGTGTGAGATGATATGATGTATTGATTGAATTAATATGATGAAATTACAATGATTTGATGAATTATGTGATAACATGAGATATGATGATTTATGTGACGACGATGATTATTATAATGAGTTACGTGAGATACGATGATTTATGTGGTAATGTTGATTATTATGATGAGCTATGATGTATGAAGATGATTATTATAATGAGTTATGATGGCGTAACGTACGATGATGACTGTGTTGATGAGCTATGATGTTTGATGATGATGAATATGATGAATATGACGAATATGATGAATGATGATGCACTTGTGATGTTAATATGAGGATGATTTGTGACGTGTGCATCATGCATTCATGTGCATCCGGACTTCGGTTCAGGATGTAACACCTCGTTTCCCAAAATAAAATGAATGCAATTTAAAGTAAACAAATATCAGAGTTAGCACACCAACAGGATGTCACAGATGAAAAACTTCACAAAATACTTCATTAAATACTTTTGAAAATATACAGTGGAAATGTTATATGTATATGTACACAACAATCTCATCATATCTATCATGTTCGGCAAACGCCCAAAATGTACAAAACATCAACAACGGATCCCACAAAACGTGATACGCCACAGGGGCACACAAATATATCAGATAACAACATAGCTCCCCAAAACCCCGGTGTTACGTATCAGAGTACTCCTACGACACAACTCACCACAAAATCCAAGCTAGCTACATACCTGGACTATCTGTACTTCCGAAGAAGCACAGACCGCAACAACAACAAGAAAGGGGTGAGAAATCACGAACAAAATATAATAGTAATAAGGTGCATGAATAAGAGGCAGTAAACACACAAACATCATCCAACACACACCAAACCGGACCAACTGTCCCACACCAATGCAACATACACACGACTATGCGACACATGCAACTCAACACATGCAATGCGGTACCGACTCTCGGTTCATCATCGAACCCGGATAGATCACACAAGCCACTCTAGGCAACGATCTATCCCATCACTGAGTATATCTCATATGCCCCTCTGAGCAATATGATCAACCCCTTCACCCTCCCTTACGGAGTCCTGAGTATGTCTCACTTGCCCCTCCGAGCAAATGATCAACCCCTGTATCCACTCCTTTTCGGAGCCTGAGTTTATTTCATACGCCCCTCCGAGCAGTATGATCAACCCCTTCACCCTCCCTTACGGAGTCCTGAGTATGTCTCACTTGCCACACCGAGAAAATGATCAACCCCTTCACATGCCATGCACAACACCATGACACCACAACAAATGCAAGCACACATGCTGCACATAATATACATATCATATTCATCACATATCTCATGCACCACATACTATATTTCAAGTATTTCATACCATATCACATGCACAAAGCAATAACACAAGCACTCACAGTGCACACGGTCCTCTGACCACATCATATTTACCATACATCATGTATATCTCATACATTATCACATTCACGCATCATACATATATAGACATATATATTACACACACATCGACACCGGCACACTAAGTGCACCCGACCCTCCCGGTCACGTCACCATACGCCATAACACATATGACACTCTAATATAATAATTTAATTAAATTACATATTAGGTACACTCTCATCAACATCAAACACTCATGATTCTCCCGATCGCATCACCACGCGTCGCATAAACATATCTTATAGTTGTCACACTTATCAAGATTATTCCAATTAAATGACTAACATGGAAATCACATTCCTACAATACGCATACTCCCTTATACCTCTCAACATCAATCTACTAATCGATCATGACCAGCAAGGGTCCCACAATACAAGAGATCAGAACAGGACAACACCAAAACATAAGTACTGTCATACTCGCTAGCTCATTCGCTAGGCGAGGCATCAACGAGGATTCGCTACTCTCTTGCTCAGCGAGGATTCACTACTCTCTCGCTCAGCGAGGATTCGCTACTCTCTCGCTCAACGAGCTCTCTCGCGAGGCCAAACAAAGGCTACTAGACGCACTCGCTACCTCGTTCGCTCGACGAACCTCTAGCGATGGTTCACTACCAGCTCACTCAGCGAAGCAGCTGGCGAGCGTCTGCAATTACTCAAAAATCAGCCACAGTTCAGAGTCGGCGAAACTCTCCGAAACTCAACTGATTCTCCTCAAATCAGTTCCCGTAACCTCGACTCACATTCAACAACTTAATTACAGGGTCATTCCTACATTCCACCCGATAAAACCTTAATTCTACTCGATTAAGCACTTTCGGCATGAAATCGTAAACTATCCGAAGATCCCCAAATCTCTCAAACATTTGCATGCCACAAGCTGATCATAGCAGCATCCACATTCTACGACTTAATCCCAGAATCTATTCACAATTTAATCTGATAGACCTCAGTTCTACCAATCAACTCAGTTCCAACACAAACACAACAATTACCCGAAATCTCCCAAATCGATCAAGCAACACATGCAATGGTTTATTCATGCTACAACAAATTCAAGAATTCACAACAGCACAACAATCATAATCAACAAACCTATGGGGTTAGGGAAATCCCCTTCCACCTAGAATTCATGCATTTACCAATTTTGATCTATTTCTCCCCTCTTACCTCGATAACTCGATCGGATTGAAGAAGAAGACTCTGAAACTCTAGCTTTCTTCTTCCTCCTTGATCCTCCTCTTAGATCTCCTTCCAATTGCCCGCGTTCTTCCTTTCCAATTTCATCGTGTTCCTCATCTTCTCCTCTTGATCGTATTTCCCTTTTCCTCCTTCTTTCCAAATCTCCAAAATACCCCTCATCCCAATTCTTATTCCAACTCTTATTCCATAATAATAATTAATTAATAATAATAATAATAATATTAATAATAATAATAATAACAATAATATTAACAATAATAATATTATCATTACCCTTATATTATTATCAATAATAATTATATTATTAATATTAATGTCCAAATCCATCAATTACACTCCAACTTAAGGGACACACACACCAAAAATAAAATAACACAGGAAAGGCTTGATAATTAAAAGGGGTGTTACAACTCTCCCCCACTTTAATTATTTTCGTCCTCGAAAATTCCCTGATGGAAACCATTCTGGATACGCATCCCGCATCCCTCTTTCCAATTCCCAGGCCACACCGCCTCCTGTAGCACCTCACCAAGCCATTTTCACCAGGGATATCTCCGTCCCTCAGAGTTATTTCTTGTTCACCAATCCCAACTAACAACACCTCAACCATCAAATCATTCTCACTTGTACATCATCCATCTGAATCAACGTATTCCCTCAACGGAGACACATGGAACACGCCATGCCAATTCGAAAACGACAGTAACAAAACGGTATAACATGCTACTTCTCCCGCGCTTCCGCTGCGCCACTCTGATACAAACCACCGAACACGGTGCGAGCTTCTGAGACCCCAAAAATTCGACCAACATCAGTCACCGGCGTAACTCTCAAAACATATCTTTCCTTGGACCTTCTTGATCCTCTCAGTCATCTCATGCTCAATTCTCAGATCCGGACACTACACTCTCGCTCTTCTCATTCCAACACAAGGAGTCCTACTCCTCTTATCGCACAAGTCCTCATACAGCTCCATCCCGATACCAGAATGGTAGCCGTTATTCTAGGTAGCTCAGTTACAATAATTAACCATCCTACAATCCACCTCGATCCAATACACAGGCTCTCCACCAATCCTCTGAAGACTAGACGTCTTTCCCTGTCCGTCCATCCGTCCACAGAGTATAGGCGGAGTCCGACTTCATCATGGTACTCAAAACTTCTACACTCTCCCAAAATCTCAATACAAATCCCAAATTTCTATCTGACATAATACATGACGACATCTCCTGCCACTTCACAACTTCATCAATATACACCTCATGATCCTCAACATAGAATAGTTAATTCATCCAAATTAACCCATATTAAAATCATATCCCTCAAATTCTTCGGAAGCCCAACACCAAAACCCGTGGAACTACTACCTGTTTACCATTCTAGAAGATTCCAACAGCTGCATCAGACTCCACAATCTTTGATGTTCAATCTTCGACTTCTGGCACTTCTAATCAGCATAATTAAACACAACCACTTATATTTCCCCCTACAGCCATCACAATAATCCCTTCAAATCCGGTTACATCTTCATAGAATTGTGGTGAATACTCCATCTACTTCATCACTCTTATTCCACTCAATAATATCTAGAACACAAACTCTTATCACCACATATCAGAATACCATTTCCATAAATCTAAAAATTATCCTTTCAACTTTTAATTCCTCAAATTCTTCCAGTCTACCAACTCAACCTAGCACTTGACCTCATCGAATCTCATCAAGAATATCACTTAGTAAGGTCCAATACACAAAGCTAAACTCCAGAAGAAGTCTCCCCATAAACAAACTCCTATCGCAAAACTGCTTAGCCAGTTCCAACTCTCTCTATCATCCTCTTCATCATATACCAGGATCTTCAAATCACAGCATAAGCTACCACATTATCCCTTCCCGGATGACAATCTCAATCTCAAACCATAATCCTTCTAGAGTTTCCCAATTATTATCTTTGTCTCACATACTATGCTTCCAAATTAAACAGATACCTCAAGCTTTAGCGGTCACCAAACATTCCAAATCTCAAACTAACCAATTGAAGCCCCCAACTCGGGAACAACCACAACAGTAACCAACTCCAAATTACTTGTCAGACGATTACTCTTATGCACTCCAAGTTGCCGTAAAGCATGACTAAAACTTACTGATGTTGCACTGATCACATCATCCAATCATATCAACAGAGCTCCACAAAACACAACAATTAATTCTGTTGAGTCCGGCACAACCCATACACGAGTTGTTGACAGCTCTCCAAAAACTCTTTGAAACTCTCTTCGCCGTAGCATAAACTGCTTCTCCTCCCGCATTGTTAACTCAAGTTCCCTATGCTCAATATGATCCTCTATTCTCTTTGAATATACCAAAGTATCATCATTTAACACAATCATTGCTTCAATACATCAAGTATGGAGAATCCCATGCTGAACAGATACTCAGTTTCACGAGTTGTGGTAAAAACACGCACCACACGCTCTGCATCCACTACTAAATCCAAAAATAGTCCATCAATAATTAACTTAATTCCATTCCAATTCTTCACCATCATCTAGATCATTGGACTAGCTTTCCAACACTTCGAACCGTGCGTCATTCCGAGTTATGGTTCTCCCGTTACGACAAAAATAGCAAAACAACTTTCTCTGCCCAGAACCTCCTCGCTAGGTGAACATAGTAGCGAGCGGAGAGTCGTTTGCTAGCATGCTCGCTAGGCGAAGACCTGGCGAACATGACAGTCCAAAATCTTAATTTCGATCGTTACCTGACTTCCGAGTGTCCGATTTCGATTCCGTAAAAAGCTGCAATCTCTGAATTTGACGTACAACAACAATTTCCCACTTAGAAGACCATTCAACACATACTCGACTCTTGGAACACTTGAAGGCATGGATACACCAATTTACACTTCACATTTATACCTTCTTTAACCTTCACCGGATGCCACTATCCACCCTTTGCATACTCAACCTCACAATCTGCTGTCACAACACACACACCCGATACCAGTCTCAAAACTACTCCCTTAATTCAATTCTTGACCATCCAAACAAACATACCATATGAAGTTCTCGCTTCCGGACCGGTTCCCGTAACTGAGTCGGTCACAACTCCACTTCACATCCTGGCTGCTTACCACTACCTCGGAAATACAACTCTCAAACAACCACAACCAACCGGCAATTCGCCAACTTTACCACTTCCGTTATAACTCGAAGATTTCCATCAAAATTCAAACACCTCAACACTGTTCTGAGCCGACTCGCCCAAACAATTCTCAAGCACTCAGCTGAACTCCATACCATTCACTGCTCACACCATCTAAGCTTGCAAGACTCGCCCATCCCATCCAACACAATCCCAACCTCTATCAACAACAGATTAAGGGTGATCAGTTTCCTTAATTTGTCAATAGACAATCAAAATTATGATGGGGAATAAACCATCCTTGCGAAACTATGAGAGTGTTCAACCACACGCCGAGCTACAACTCCACAATTGCAGCACCCGGGAGAAACACAAACTTCTCCCCCACTTAAATCATTCCCACATCTGCAGACAAAGGTTAGACAGCAACCACGCAACGCCAGTGTTTTCACACGTGTCGCATACAAGGGGACAAACAACACCAGACAACTTGGCCGGATGGACCGACCTGCTCTGATACCAAATTGTAACACCCCGTTTCCCAAAATAAAATAAATGCAATTTAAGGTAAACAAATATCAGAGTTAGCACACCAATGGGATGTCACAGATGAAAAACTTCACAAAATACTTCATTAAATACTTTTGAAATATACAGCGGAAATGTTATATGTATATGTACACAACAATCTCATCATATCTATCATGTTCGGCAAACGCCCAAAATGTACAAAACATCAACAACGGATCCCACAAAACGTGATATGCCACAGGGGCACACAAATACATCAGATAACAACATAACTCCCAAAAACCCCGGTGTTACGTATCAGAGCACTCCTACGACACAAATCGCCACAAAATCCAAGCTAGCTACGTACCTGGACTATCTGTACTTCCGAAGAAGCACAGACCACAACAACAACAAGAAAGGGGTGAGAAATCACGAACAAAATATAATGGTAATAAGGTGCATGAGTAAACACACAAACATCATCCAAAACACACCAAACCGGACCAACTGTCCCACACCAATGCAGCATACACACGACTATGCGACACATGCAACTCAACACATGTAATGCGGTACCGACTCTCGGTTCATCATTGAACCCGGATAGATCACACAAGCCACTCTAGGCAACGATCTATCCCATCACTGAGTATATCTCATATGCCCCTCCGAGCAATATGATCAACCCCTTCACCCTCCCTTACGGAGTCCTGAGTATGTCTCACTTGCCCCTCCGAGCAAATGATCAACCCCTGTATCCACTCCTTTTCGGAGCCTGAGTTTATTTCATACGCCCCTCCGAGCAGTATGATCAACCCCTTCACCCTCCCTTACGGAGTCCTGAGTAAGTCTCACTTGCCCCACCAAGCAAATGATCAACCCCTTCACATGCCATGCACAACACCATGACACCACAACAAATGCAAGCACACATGCTGCACATAATACATATATCATATTCATCACATATCTCATGCACCACATACTATATTTCAAGTATTTCATACCATATCACATGCACACAGCAATAACACAAGCACTCACAGTGCACACGGTCCTCTGACCACATCATATTTACCATACATCATGTATATCTCATACATTATCACATTCATGCATCATACATATATAGACATATATATTACACACACATCGACACCGGCACACTAAGTGCACCCGACCCTCTCGGTCACGTCACCATACGCCATAACACATGACACTCTAATATAAGAATTTAATTAAATTACATATTAGGCACACTCTCATCAACATCAAACACTCATGATTCTTCCGATCGCATCACCATGCGTCACATAAACATATCTTATACTCGTCACAATCATCAAGATTATTCCAATTAAATGACTAACATGGAAATCACATTACTACACTATGCATACTCCCTTATACCGCTCAATATCAATCTACTAATCGATCATGACCAGCAAGGGTCCCACAACACAAGAGATCAGAACAGGACATCACCAAAACACAAGTACTGTCATACTCGCTAGCTAATTTGCTAGGCGAGGCATCAACGAAGATTCACTACTCTCTTGCTCAGCGAGCTCCCTCGCGAGGCCAAACAGAGGCTACTGGACGCACTCGATACCTCGTTCGCTCGGCGAACCTCTAGCGATGGTTCGCTACCAGCTCGCTCAGCGAAGCAGCTGGCGAGCGTCTGCGATTACTCAAAAATCAGCCACATTTCAGAGTCGGCAAAACTCTCCAAAACTCAACCGATTCTCCTCAAATCAGTTCCCGTAACCTCGACTCACATTCAACAACTTAATTACAGGGTCATTCCTACATTCCACCCGATAAAACCTTAATTCTACTCGATTAAGCACTTTCGGCATGAAATCGTAAATTATCCGAAGATCCCCAAATCTCTCAAACATTCGCATGCCACAAGCTGATCATAGCAGCATCCACATTTTACGACTTAATCCCAGAATCTATTCACAATTTAATCCGATAGACCTCAGTTCTACCAATCAACTCAGTTCCGACGCAAACACAACAATTACCCGAAATCTCCCAAATTGATCAAGCAACACATGCAATGGTTTATTCATGCTACAACAAATTCAAGAATTCACAACAACACAACAATCATAATCAACAAACCTATGGGGTTAGGGAAATCCCCTTCCACCTAGAATTCATGCATTTACCAATTTTGATATATTTCTCCCCCTTACCTCGATAACTCGATCGGATTGAAGAAGAAGACTCTGAAACTCTAGCTTTCTTCTTCCTCCTTGATCCTCCTCTTCAATCTCCTTCCAATTGCCCGCGTTCTTCCTTCCCAATTTCATCGTGTTCCTCATCTTCTCCTCTTGATCGTATATCCCTTTTCCTCCTTCTTTCCAAATCTCCAAAATACCCCTCATCCCAATTCTTATTCCAAATCTTATTCCATAATAATAATAATTAATTAATAATAATAATAATAATAATAATAATAATAACAATAATATTAACAATAATAATATTATCATTACCCTTATATTATTATCAATAATAATTCTGTTATTAATATTAATGTCCAAAGCCATCAATTACACTCCAACTTAAGGGACACACACACCAAAAATAAAATAACACAGGAAAGGCTTGATAATTAAAAGGGGTGTTACACAGGACCTCGATTACTTTGACTTCAATCCCATTGTGTGGATGTGAAGTGTTTTGACGTGCTCCGATCCTATTGATGGGGATCTATGGAGGGGTGATGGCCTAGTGTCCATCGAGATGTGATGATTGGTTCCACATGCATTGGGTTGTGTTGCATATTGCATTTATGAGTTCTTCTATGTGAATTATGATGTTGTGCCTTCGAGGCACATTTTAAAGGATATCAATATGTTGAATATAAATATGACGCTGTTTATGCATTAATTGTTATACATTGATTACTATGAATTGTTTTACTCACCCTGCCTGTTTGAATGTTACCTCCACGTGGGTAACGTGCAGATAATGCAGTTTAGCTGTGGACACTGTTGAGGAGTACCTTTGAAGTTTTTGAGTGTTTTAGTCTTTTGGTCAGCTTAGAGGGTCTTGCTCTGATATGTAACATCGAGTTGGGTTCATTGGGTTGATTTTATATTGTTGAAGTTATTTTGATTTAATTTCCCTTTTGAGGAAAACTTTGATTTATGTTTTGAGTTCCGCTGTTTATGTTGCTTTGATGTACTTTGAGAAAACCCGTGTGTTATAGAGCATTGACTTACTTTGAGACATTGAGAAATGTACACCCTTTCGTGGCATTTTATTTGAGATTTATTAATTTACTCTGAAATTCCTGTTATTTTTCCTTAATAAGTGTTGGGGTAGAAAGGGTGTTACAATTGACGCACATGACAATGCATCTAGGTTTGCAAAATGTAAATTTTAATTATTCAAGCCATTCTACAGTATTGAGCCTGACTAAATATTTTGGTATTACATACAGTATAATACAATACGGTTAACCACTTATATACTAACCGCATCTTTTCAGTTTTTGCAAGCCTATGGCACGAAGAAAGCCTATGTTCGATTGACTCCAGATTATGATGCACCGGATGTTGCTAGGAACATTGTACGTGATGGTTAGGAGACTATTCGTATATAACAAGTAATAGATTACGCTGACAGCGGACATCGCTAAGGTCTTTCTGCCGAGAGAGTTTGCTACAACTGCTGCTAGATGGATGTGGATATGGTGACTGACCGTGCAAAGGAAATTTGTTCTGGACTGAACCGATGCTTAACCTACACTCGAGCAGGGCCCAAACCCCACTGGATTTGGTCCAATAAGACCTCACAGACTGTCGCTTGCGCGAAAATAAGGTGCCGGCATGACAGAAGAGTCGCCGCCTTTCGTTATTTATCCCTCAGAGCGGGAAAGGAAATGATCGGAAAAACCTGACGAAAAAGGGTAAGACAAGGTCATCGCAACCATTGTCTGGGTTCGGGAGTCGGTTACGCAAGGGGAAGGTATTAGCACCCCTCACGTCCGTCGTACTCGACGGGATCCTCGCTTGTTTGCTTACTTGGACGGGTTGGTTATAATCTATCTACCTATCAAGGCTGGCTGAAAAAGAAAAGAAAAATGACTCGGCAAAGCATCGCGCTTTATGCCTACGTATTCCCGTCTGGAACGAGAAATCAGAGTCAACGTAGTTCGGCCTACGAAGGATTATGAGGGGAAAGGTTGCTCGCTAGGATATCGCATCCTATGCCTACGTACTTTCATCTGGTATGAAAGATCAGAGCAAACGTAGTTCGGCTAACTACGGGAAAATGGCTCAACTAGGAGGGAGACTATCAAGTCCTACTGTTATCATGCCATGGATTCATCCTATGGTTGAGGTTTGAACAGGGAACTCCTAGATGTTGTCATGCATAGGTTTCAACCTAAAAGTCTATCATCAAATCCTCATCAGAAGAAATGAGAGTCCTAAGGGATCATGTCAATGATACACCAAAACAGACAAAAGCATCAGCTTTAACAGTAAAATGCATGCAATGCAAGTGAGGGAGGAAATGTGTGTGGGGCTTCAGCCTCCACAAGCTCGTCTCGACCTCAAGCCAGTCATGAAATAACAGTAATCATACTGAAAATAAACAACATGCTATCAAGTAGTGGACAGATAAAAGGAATGAAATGCCATCAGGCAAACAAAACACATGCTAGAAAAAGAATCATCTACTCTCTAATCCTAACCCTAACACAGAATCTAAACAAATCTAAGCAAAGCTCTCAAGCAAAACCATAAACAAGAGAAATCAATCCCAGCCTTCAAGCTTCAGAACAAGCTTACCAAAGAAAGGGAGCTAAGCAAGCAGACTCATAGTGTCTTCCTCGGGAGAACACTAGGAGGTGTATACTCAGGAGTTATACCCTATGTGGCTCAACCACTATGATCAGTTTATATTCCTCCTCAGGAGGAATTAAACTCACAAGCAGGCTCCAACATCACTGGATATTTAGGAAATCCTATCTGAACTAGTGGAACTAAATGAACAGACTCATAGGACCTTCCTCAGGAAAGTACTAGGAGGCTTCCACTTAGGAGTTGTATCCTATGTGGCTCAACAGCTGTGATCAGTTTACATTCCTCCTCAGGAGAAATTAAACTCACAAGTTGGCTCCAACATCACTGGGTACTTGAGAAATCCTAGATAAACTAATGGAACTAAGTGAATAGACCCATAGGACCTTCCTCAGGAAAGTACTAGGAGGCTTCCACTTAGGAATTGCATCCCATGTGGCTCAACAACATGTGATCAGTTTACATTCCTCCTCAGGAGAAATTAAACTCACAAGTTGGCTCCAACATCATTGGATACTTAAGAAAGAGGTGAGAAGAAAGAATGAAAGTCATTCATAGTGCCTTCCTCAGGAAAGTACCATGAACTTCCCTCAAACTTCAGGATCTCAAACCTCACAAACAGGGGACAAGCCAAGCTCTGGGTCTCTGAGTCTTGATCTACAATCTTCTCTTCATGATGCTCTCCATCAAGATCTTCAAGGCAACACAATCCCCACAACAAATTCCCCACAAAGAACCCCAAAGATGAACAGATAACCACAGGGGAGACAAAATCAACAGGCAACTTCAGAAAATACCTAAAAATACTAAACTAATGGGGAAAAATCTAACAATTATTCACAAGGGTCCTCAGCACCTACCCATAACATCTACATAGGCCTCTATCTAAAAATCAAGACAAAACTTAATCAAAGAAAGGAATTCATCACCTAAACACAATCTAAACCCTAATTAGGATACCCTACATCTACCCTAATTAAACTAACCAAAATTTAATTCTAAAATTCTAGAAAAAATCCTATGGGGAACTATGATTCATCATCTAATTGCACAAAAAAGAATGGATTAAAAACCCTAAGGGAAGGTCCTAAAACAATTCCTACAAAATCATGATATAAAACTAAACATTATAAAAGCTACTTTAAAAGAAAAATCTATTAAAAATATTAAACTTAAAAATAAAATCCCATTTTTATTTTTAATATTTTCTACACATTATCATCTAATCATAGAAAAAAGAAGAATTAAAAAATCATTTTTTATCAATTATTTATGAATTAATCAAAACAGAAAAAATAAAAGAAGAAAATAAAAGAATTTAAATCAATTAAAGGGATGGGGGTTGGAATAGCACACACGCCAGTTCAAAATAATTGGGCCAGATAAAAAGGGGGGTGGGAATAGCGAGCTAAGCCCAAGCGCGGTTTAATGAAACGACCGCGTTTCAATTCATTTGAAATTTCCCTCCATCTCTCAGATTCAATCACAGCCACTGGATCTGATTAATGAGTCAAGGGATGGGACTTAATCCAACGGACGATTGCCATCGTCCCCAACTGCTTGCTAGGGTTTTCAGAACCCTCTCCTCCATGCATCAAGATTCAACTGGTTCGTTCTCTTCACTCACTCAACGAAATCAAAAGATTCCAAGGGCAAACATGATCTACTAATTGCCTAGAACACAACCATGCGTGTGGTTTTCCATAATTCTTCCTAGATCCTCCTAACAGAGAGGTTCAAGATCATGGTTCAAAAATATTTCTCTGAGATCAATCCTAATAAAACTCGAAACTAAAGCTGCAATCTTGCTCCCTATGCCACCCTAATCACTATAATCCATGTCATGTTGATTAAAGCCTAGCACACAGTTCATTCTTGCACATCAAAGATTTATGCACCTGTTACAAACCATCATGGATCGTGCCCTAACTTTCAGTATTTGATCATCTACCCTAATACACTCATTCCATGCCTACAAAACTAATTGAAACTAGCTAACTTAAGAGATACAAGGAGAAGAAAGAACCTGTCAAAGGGATGATGGTGAGGGCTCGTGGGGATGCTTGCAGGCCTTGGAATTGGTTCAAGATGCTCCTTGGATGATCCACAACCTTCTGTTTGCAAGAGTTGTTGATGGAAGATGCTTGTGATGAAGAAAACTCAAGTTGCTTGATTGTGAAGGTAGCTCTTTAATGGCAATGTATCTCTCTCTTTCTCCTCTGACTTGGCTCTCTATCACCAACCTTGAACTCTCTTCATGGCATTCTTTTTATAATGATCATTGGATGTGTCTAGATTCATCTAGAATGTGGTGGAAGTTTCTTGAAATTCTCATGTGATGACAAGTTGGAAATCTCATCTCCCATGCTTCATGCCTTACCATCTGGTCTTAAAATATCTTTTCATGAGATATTGAGAAGGGATGAGTGAAAAACAAGCTCATCTTTGGCTTGTGTAAGGTTTTTCAACATTGCCTTCTTTTTCAAGTAATAACTTTTCAAAGCATCACCCATTTTAAAGCTCCAAATCAAAATTCTAGCTAAACCAATGTTCTCAAAATGGTTTTTCCAATCAAAATGATATATTGGATGACCTATTTTGGGTTTGTGGATCTTCCAAATCACTTTTCAATTTCAACTTTTCAAGTTTATAAGCCATTTTTAGTTCATTTTTGACCAATCATGTAATCTCATGCTATGAGCTTTTCCAACAATTTGTGACCTTCTTTCTAGACTTAAAATCACATTTTGAGCAACTTTCATGTTTTGAGTTTTTCCATTTGAGGCTTGGAAATAGGAGTTTTAGGCATTGGCTAAAATGACCTATAACTGACAAATGACCAAAATACCCCTGTCTTGTTCAAACCATAAGTTGAGTTCCACAAATCCAATCAAGGACTTCTACCACTCAAATTAAAGCTAAGAAGATGCTCTTCAACATTCATGTTGACCAAGAAATCATAGGAATCCTCCTATTAGGGCAAAAGTTGTCTGCAAGTTGGGTGACTTTCAAGGACCCAGATTCACACACCTCTGCTGACCTGTAATTTGTCAAAACCATAACTTGAGCTCTGTAACTCCTATCAAGGACTTCCACCACTCAAATTAAATATAAGAACAAGCTCTACAACATTCATGTTATGGGGAAGATGAGATATCAATCACATCTAGAGCTAAAACTGCCTGGAAGATAGGGGTCAAATTAGGGTTTTTTCACTGACAATCCTTGGAGACCCTAACTTGAAACTTCTCAAACTCCTCAATCATGATGAGTTGGTCTAGGAATCATCCTTATAACATCTCTATGCATCATTCCATGATCTCATGGTCCTTGGATTAGGTCTCAACCTTCTCCAAATCTTCAGTTGACCTAGGGTTGACCCAGTCAAAACCCTAATTCTACCATTCATGGTTGAATCTTCTGAACTCTTACACAATGACCTCTCTGGGATTCATGAAGGCTATCAAGACATCTCATAGGCTTTCCCAAAACATCAAATTCATTCTCAAAGTCCCAGAGCCATCTGAGGGGCACCCACAACTCTCAAGCTATGAAGCACACAACCCTGGTTTCAAACCACTTCTTCTGAGGATCTCTTGAACTTTCTGATGAAGGTATCAACTTTCAAACACTCAATGAATAAATAATTGTTGGTCAAATTTTGGGGTGCAACAGCTGCCCCTATTCAAACGGCTTGAACCTGACTGGGTGAGAAGCGAACAGCTCTCAACCAATCAAGGTGCGAGACGATTGAATACCGGTAAGTCCGAAAATTTGCCAACTGCACGAGCACACGGTACTCTGCGGGGAACAAATCTTCGAATATTGCAATGCTAGCTGCATGGCAACTAGCTGGAGAGACACTGATCTGACATCCCCGTCAGTCATCCACATTAAATTCTTCTGACATTGTCATCAAACAACCAAAACACCCAACATCGTCGCTGGAAGACTAAACCACCTGACATCACCGTCAGAAGCAGACAAAATTCAGAGGAACACCCAACATCGTCGCTGGGAGACTAAACCACCTGACATCACTGTCAGAAACAACCATAACTCGGGGAAACAAACATCCAACATCACCGCCGGAGAACTAACCCTGACATCACCGTCAATCAACCAAAATACCCAACCTCACCGCTGGAGAACTAAATCTGACATCACCGTCGGACAATCAAAATACCCTGCATCACCGCTGGAGAACTAAATCTGACATCACCGTCGGACAATCAAAATACCCCGAATCACCGCTGGAGAACTAAATCTGACATCACCGTCGGACAATCGAAATACCCTGCATCACCGCTGGAGAACTAAATCTGACATCACCGTCGGACAATCGAAATACCCCGAATCACCGCTGGAGAACTAAATCTGACATCACCGTCGGACAATCGAAGTACCCTGCATCACCGCTGGAGAACTAAATCTGACATCACCGTCGGACAATCGAAGTACCCTGCATCACCGCTGGAGAACTAAATCTGACATCACCGTCGGACAATCGAAGTACCCTGCATCACCGCTGGAGAACTAAATCTGACATCACCGTCGGACAATCGAAGTACCCTGCATCACCGCTGGAGAAACATCTTCGACTTCAATCAGAAGACGTATCATTCACTTGATCGCATTCAATTATCACCTCAGGATAACTGACTTGGTCTTCAGACTCACACGAATCATTCTGTTGTATCTACAACTCTGGAACCTTGTCTTCAGCCACCCGTTGATTCATCAACACGGAAATCTGAACTCACAGGAACTTTCTGATATCGCCTTCGGGCGCTTACGAAATCCATCTTCCGATTAGACATCGTTTGGAGCAGACATATCATGCTGCTGAGGACTTCAAGAATCATCTTGAACAAACAGATCCGTCGGGCATCTTCAAGAATCGTCCTGAACTGATAACCTTTCTGGAGCAAACCTTCTGGTTGGGTATTCCAGGAATCTTCCTGGGCAACTCTTGCTGGGGACGCTACCGGGGAGCTCAAGCATCATACTAGGCGAACAACTCGGGAAGCTGTACTGAGGTCTTAAGAATCGTCTTAAGCAAATGGCCCTGCTGAGGGGTTCAAGAATCATCTCGAACTGAAGACTTCGCTGGGGATCTCAAAAATCATCTTGAGCGAGCGACTGTGGGGATTACACCGGGGTCTTCAAGAATCATCTTAAGAAAGCGACCTCGTTGGGGAGAATGTCAGGAATCATCCTGAACAACTGGTCTTTTGGTTGAACACCTGTAAGGCAAGAATGATAATGACCTAGATCATGCTTATGATGCATATGCTTCTGCGCCATGCCCCACTCAGTGGAAATGCTATGCGTTTATGCTAAATGCTATGCAATCATGCACAATGCTATGCAGCGTTAAATGCTATGCAGTGTTAAATGCTATGCAGTCATGCACGATGACGCGGTCCCGTCAACAAAATAAATGCCGAAGGGGGAAATCCTCCTGTCAAGGAGAAAGAATCACTCAGGTAGAGGAATCATCCTGCTGAGGAGAACGTGAACACGCCAATATCAATCAGGCTCTGTCTGGGGAATTGATCTTCCGGTTGACTGTTGCAGGGCAAACAACTTCAGCTGACTGCTGCAGGGGACGAAGCTCTACGAGAACTTGGATTTGCTGATATCAATCGCGAGAATGAATTGCGCGGCCGTCTCGGCTACTCTTCTGGGGATGACCACTCTGTGGGGAACCAACTTCAGCTGCTCAACACTCCACTGGGGGAAAACCAATCATGACCTGATCAACTTCCAAGGAGTCGGATCTCTTGGACATCTGCAAACTCGGCTGAGGAAGGAGAAATCATTCTGCTCCGAGGGAGAGAGTGCGATTCTGGGGAAACACAGCATTAGCTGCCCCACGCTCTGCTGGGGAAAATCGATCGTGATCCGATCAACTTTCAAGGATTATGCTTTTCTGCGGACTCAGCCGGGGAGAGAAATCATTCTACTTCACTGGAGAGTGCGACTCTGATGGGGAATTCGATTCCACTGGGGAAGAAAGGATCATCTGACTTCGGGGGAGAGTACAACTCTGCAAGGGAATACAACATCAGCTGTTCCGATACTCTACTGGGGAAGAGGGGATCGTCCAACTTCAGGAGAGAGCCTGACTCTGGTGAGGAATCTCAATTCCACTGGAGACTTCAGTCTGGCATCATCAGTTACTGCATACTTCGGTATACGACTAGCTTCTTGCGAATCCTGCACTTGTGACCCGGTGCGGGGGAGACACTTGCTTCGGCGACTTTACTGGGGAAAACACGAGCTTCGGTTCCCGAACATTTCTATGAACTCTGCACTTGTGACCCGGTGCTGGGGAAGACGACATCATTCTTCGGTGCTTGACTCAGCCGATGAGGTGACATTCCTTCAGGATGCGTCTGCTTGGGGAAGAGAATCACCTCTCTCCGGGGAAGACATATCAATGCTCACTTATCTTGCGTTTAGATTCTGCGGAGGAGAAACTACTGAACTCTGCTGGGGAAGGAGGACTCATCCTGCTTCGGGGATACGCACGGCACATCTTCTTGCAAGGGCTATACCTGCAACAACACAAACAAACAGACAAGATACCCTCCTCAAAGGGGCCTATCAGGGTTATTATCTCGTGACAATATTCAGTTAATTAGTTGTTTCAACAATCAATGGGCTTAGGCCCGTAAGTTTATGTATGCGTATTTTATCAAAAAACACATCGGCGTTCTCATTCGCAAACAAAACAGATAAATGCCAAACAGACAAGTAAAATTGCTGAATAATGTGCATTTTATTGATGATGAACCCCTGAATGGGCAAAAATGTTTTACAACAGAGGCAAGCTCCTGGAATGAGGAAGCCGCGCAAAAAGAAAACATAAATATACATCAGTATATACAAATGTCGGCAATCAAGGCGTAGACGAACACCATGAGTTGATCCCTCTAAGACCCACTCGACTTCGATACTTCTCCGATGCTTCATCTTTGGAAGAGATTGATTCAGATAAACGGCCCTCAGGTCTTCCGAACCACTAAACAATGAAAGTCCATACGCGGAACGCAGTCATTTGCTTATTCAAATCCCTAACTTTTGCGTGAACCGCCCTTTCGGGTTTTCAGTTCACCGGGATACCCTTTTTTGCCGAAGCCGCCCATTGTAGGTTTTCGACTTCGCGGGTGTACATTTTTTCAATATATCCCTAATTTTTGCCCGAACCTTTTATTCTGTTTTTGGTTCGCCGGGATGCCCCTTTTTTGCCTGGACTCTTTCTTTTTTTGTCCAGCGGGTCTCTTTCAAGCAAAGTATTTTTTAACTGCGTCCGCGTTCACCGGGGATGCAAAATCTTCACCATCCATCGTGGATAACAACAAAGCTCCTCCTGAGAAGACCTTGCTGACGACATACGGCCCTTCGTAATTCGGAGTCCACTTGCCCCGGTGATCGGAGTGTGGCGGAAGAATCTTCTTCAGGACGAGATCACCCGTCTGAAAGCTTCGAGGACGCACCTTCTTATCATAAGCTTTCTTCATTCGGCTTTGGTACAGGCGACCAAATGCAATCGATGCTAACCTCTTCTCGTCCATCAGGCTGAGCTGGTTCAAGCGATTCGTAACCCATTCTGCCTCATCAAGTTTCACATCAACCAAAACTCGCAAAGAGGGAATCTCCACTTCTAGCGGTAGGACAGCTTCCATACCGTACACCAAGGAGAAAGGAGTTGCCCCGGTCGACGTACGCACCGTCGTACGATAACCGTGCAAGGCAAACGGCAGCATCTCGTGCCAATCTTTGTACGTCACAACCATCTTCTGAACAATCTTCTTGATGTTCTTGTTGGCCGCTTCAACAGCGCCATTCATCTTCGGTCGGTAAGGAGATGAGTTGTGGTGTTCTATCTTGAAGCTCTGGCACAGCTCCTTCATCATCTTATTATTCAAATTCGAACCATTATCAGTAATGATCCGCTCGGGAATTCCATAGCGACAGATGATGTCCCTCTTTATGAACTTAGCCACCACCTGCTTGGTCACATTAGCGTACGAGGCTGCCTCCACCCACTTGGTGAAGTAGTCGATAGCTACCAGAATAAAACGATGACCATTGGATGCAGTGGGCTCGATCTTGCCTATCATGTCGATGCCCCACATGGAGAACGGCCAAGGGGAGGACATGACATTCAATGGGCACGGCGGCACATGAACTTTATCAGCATAAATCTGGCATTTGTGACATTTCCTCGCGAATCTGAAGCAATCCGACTCCATAGTCAACCAGTAATATCCTGCTCTCAGGATCTTTCTCGTCATGGCATGCCCGCCGGCGTGCGTACCAAATGTGCCCTCATGGACTTCTTTCATGAGTATACTTGCTTCCTTCTCATCTACACATCTGAGTAGCACGAGATCATGGTTTCTCTTGTACAGCACTCCATCAGGGTTGAGGTAAAAGTTTCCAGATAGCCTCCTCAGAGTCTTCTTATCCTGGGTTGACGCACCCGCAGGATACTCCTTGGCCGTAAGGAAGGTCTGGATGTCGTGGAACCATGGCTTGCCGTCAGTGGCATCCTCGATTGCAAACACATATGCCGGTCTGTCAAGACGCGAAAGAACAATGCTTGGAGCTTCATTCCAAAGATTGACCTTATACATTGAAGCCAACGTGGCTAAAGCATCAGCCATTTGATTTTCAGCCCGGGGTACATGATGAAGTTCTACTCGGTCAAAGAACGGAAGCAGCCTCCTGGCATAATTCATGTACGGCACTAGATTCGCTTGACGAGTTTCCCACTCCCCTTTGATCTGATTGATTACAAGCGCTGAGTCACCATATATGTCTAGATTCTTAATTCTCAAATCAATTGCCTCTTCTAGACCCATAATACATGCTTCGTACTCGGCTTCGTTGTTGGTAACTGAAAACGTCAGTCTTGTAGTAAACGGGATGTGGGATCCGTGAGGAGTCGTGATGATAGCCCCGATACCACTTCCATAGGAATTAACCGCTCCGTCGAATATCAACTTCCATTGAGACTTCCTATCTGGCCCCTCATCGGGCAATGGCTCATCGCAATCCTTTGCTTTGAGAAACATAATGTCCTCGTCAGGGAATTCGAACTTCATTGGCTGATAGTCTTCGATCGGCTGTTTGGCAAGGTAATCAGACAATACGCTTCCCTTAATGGCTTTCTGAGAGACGTACTGAATATCATATTCTGTTAACACCATCTGCCATCTGGCAATCCTGCCCGAAAGAGCCTGCTTCTCGAAGACGTACTTGATCGGATCCATCTTCGAAATCAGCATAGTGGTGTGATTGAGCATATACTGTCGTAGACGTTTGGCGGCCCAAGCTAATGCACAACACGTCTTCTCCAGCATCGAGTATCGGGATTCACACTCAGTGAACTTTTTACTCAAGTAATAAATGGCATGCTCTTTTCTGCCCGTCTCGTCGTGCTGACCGAGAACACACCCCATACTATTCTCCAGAACTGTCAAGTACATGATTAATGGCCGTCCAGCCACTGGGGGTATCAAGATTGGAGGTTCTTAAAGATACTGCTTTATCTTATCGAATGCCTTCTGGCAATCCTCATTCCAAGTAATCGCCTGATTTTTCTTTAACAACTTGAACATCGGTTCACAAGTGGCCGTGAGCTGAGAGATAAACCTTGCAATGTAGTTTATTCGGCCCAAGAAACCACGAACTTCTCTTTCTGTTTTCGGCGCTGGCATCTCTTGGATAACTTTTATCTTCGCAGGATCAACTTCAATACCTCGTTCACTAACGATAAACCCCAATAACTTTCCGGACCGCACTCCGAAAGTGCACTTGTTAGGATTCAGCCTCAGCCTGAACTTCCTAAGCCTTTCAAACAGCTTCAGCAAATTGACCAGATGCTCTTCCTCCGTTTGGGACTTCGCAATCATGTCATCAACATAGACCTCGATCTCATGGTGAATCATATCATGAAACAAAGTTACCATTGCTCGCTGGTAAGTGGCCCCTGCTTTCTTCAGACCGAAGGGCATTACCTTGTAGCAAAACGTGCCCCAGGGGGTAATAAACGTCGTTTTCTCCATGTCCTCCGGCGCCATCTTAATCTGATTGTAACCGGAGAAGCCATCCATGAACGAAAACACGGAAAACTGGGCTGTATTGTCGACCAACACATCGATATGAGGCAACGGGAAATCATCCTTAGGGCTTGCCCTATTCAAATCCCGATAATCGACGCACATGCGTACCTTACCGTCCTTCTTCGGTACAGGCACTATGTTGGCGACCCACGGAGGGTAGGTGGTAACGGCTAGAAATCCTGCGTCCAACTGCTTCTGGACTTCTTCTTTGATTTTTACAGCCATGTCTGGTCTCGTCCTCCTGAGCTTCTGCTTGACTGGAGGGCAATCTTCTCGCAACGGCAAGCGATGAACCACGATATCTGTGTCAAGTCCGGGCATATCCTCATATGACCAAGCAAAGACGTCACTATACTCTCGAAGCATCTCGACCAGTCTATGCTTGACATCTTTCTGCAGCGCAGCCCCTACTCTGACATTTCTGACGAGCTCCTCAGAACCCAGATTTATGATCTCAATATCCTCCTCGTGAGGCAGAATAACCTTCTCCTCTTGTCTCAACAAGCGGGCCAACTCTTCTGGAAGGTCTTCGTCTTCATCAATCTCATCCTCGGCTTGATAGATCGGGCAATCAAAGTCGTAGTGAGCCGTAGAGGGTCCAGAGTCGATGTCATCTGTTACGTGGATCCTGCAATAACAAGGGTTAAGTTTAAAGCAAGAATATGCAGGTTAGCACGAACCTCGTTGCCATTTTGCTGTTTTTCGAAACAAACATAAAGCATGAATAACAGAGAACACAATATTTGATTACGAAGAAAACGCCTTTTATTTATTAACAAAATGCATACACATAATCCAACAAGGCCCTGACAGTAAAACCAATATGCCCCGGGCAGGACATAGGGTTGTACAAAGATTGTAAAAAGCAAATCATTACTCTTCACTTGTCAGCTTGATAATCTCCTTGATGGTCCAATTGTGGAGGCGCTCGCCTGGCTTGCTCGGTTGAATCCAGGCATCAAGATCACAATCACTGTCCCCGCTGTCCTCTGACGCAGCGTTGATACTCTCGAAGATTACTCCCCCCTTGGTGAACAAGATCGGCCCTTTCCCACGAGACGAGCTACCAGAAGAAGATGAAGCTTCAGCTTGCGGAGAATATCCCAATCCAAACTTATCCTGTTTGATTGGTATATCCAAGACATGCCCCCAGCCTGGGGTGGAACCAGCTTCGACGACAGCCCTAGCTTCCTTAAACGAGGAGAGGTTCAACTCTTGCTTCTCTGCAACAACGGGAGCTACCTCCTTCACCCTGACGGTTTCAAACGCTTGGCAAAGAGTCTCATGGATCTCACCATCCATTTCGACATATTTGAAGGACGACAGGTGGCTTACCATGATGTCCTCCTCTCCACAGACTGTCACTATGCTGCCCCCAACAGCATATTTAAGCTTCTGATGCAGCGTGGACGTCACGGCACCAGCAGAATGGATCCATGGCCGACCTAAGAGGCAACTATAGGCGGGCATGATATCCATGATATAGAACACCGCATTGAACGTCTCTGGACCAACTTGAATTGGCAGGGTCAATTCTCCGAAGACGTGGCGCTTGGTTCCGTCAAAGGCCTTCACGACCAGATCACTGGGCGTGCACAGCAGTCCACGGGTATCCAACTTCATCAGTGCCTTCTTCGGAAGCACGTTAAGCGAGGAGCCCGTATATACTAGGACATGTGACATAATCGTGCCTCTGCACTCTATCGAGACGTGCAAGGCGCTGTTGTGATCTCTTCCCTTGGGAGTCAGCTCCAGATCTGTAAATCCCAGCCCATTACCAGCATTGACATGGGCTACCACTTCCTCGAGTTGGTTCACTGATATCTCCTGCGGCACGTATGCAGCATTCAATACCTTCAGCAATGCGTTGCGGTGCGCCTCAGAACACAGCAACAGGTTAAGAATCGAGATCTTCGACGGAGTCTGGTGAAGATGATCTACAATCTTGTAGTCACTTTTCCTGATCAGTCGCATGAACTCTTCAGCATCTTTAACCAGTAAGTCTTTCTCTGCCCCTGCAGGGACCTCCTCAACAGCTTTACCTTTACCCTTATCCACAGCGTCAGCTCGGACCACTTTCTCTGCTGCGACCTCTGCCGGCGCGAACACTCTACCACTTCTGGTGATACCACTGACTTCAGTAAGATTCTGCGCAGTCGATCCGGATGACTCAAGCTCTATCTTCTGACCGTTACAATACACTTCGGCGCCGTAATGCCGTGGGACGGCATTAGTGCTCTCGAATGGGATTGGTCCGGCCCTGGTGATGGTGATAGTAGGCGGTCGGGGCGCAGAAATAGTGATAGGGTGGCGAGGAATGGTAATGGTAGCAACTTCGTCTGCCTGCTTCAGCACGACTTCCCCTGACGCATTCTCAACGCTCCGACTGAACTGCAAAATACCCTCGGTCATCAGACTTTGGATACCTTCGATCAACTGCTCACACCCATCAGGAAGTGTAGCACAAGCCATGCAAAACTCTCCACATCCAGGAAAGAAGCCTTTCTTTAGCAAATTGGCCTTAACGAAACTCAACGGCGTCTTCAAATCTCTGACATCAGTCAGCAAGTCTGAATTCTCTTCAGCGATAACAGCATTTACTCCGCCCCCCCTATGATGAGGCATTGGATTCTTGGTGACGTTGGGCATGCTGTCAGAAAAGTTGATAACCTTGGCGTCAACCAAGTCCTGGACTTTGTGCTTAAAAGCTTTACAATTCTCAATTGTATGGCCAGGTGCCCCAGAATGAAATTCACAAGTAGCATTGGCATCGTACCCCGGTGGTGGTGCCCCTGTCAAGGGAGCCATTGTCCTTTTCTGGACTAATTGGAGCTGAAGCAGCGTTTGCAGAAGCTGTGCGTATGACATAGGAGGAGTTTCCAAATGACGGTTTGCCAGGGGACCCCGATTCTGATATCTCTTATATCCCTGATTATTCTGTTGCTGGGGCTGCTGCTGCGGCTGCGGGGGAGCAGCCGGGATGTTTATGCTAGCGATCTGAGACTGAGGGCCCTTGCCCTTTCTCCTAGCATTAGTGACAGCACTGGCATCTCCCTCTCGACGCTTGCCAGTATAGGGTTTCTTGCTAGCTCCTCCAGATGAGGATGATTCGCCCTGAATCTTGCCGATCTTTATACCGTTTTCGACATGCTCGCCCAAAGTGATAAGAGCCGAGAATGTTCCGGACATGCCACTAATCAGCTTCTCATAATAGACTCCAGGAAGGGTAGCCACGAACATTTGTACCAACTCACGCTCAACCATCGGCGGTTGAACCCGAGCAGCCAATTCACGCCACCGCTGGGCGTACTCTTTGAAGCTTTCATTGCTCCGCTGCGAGAGATTCTGAAGCTGAACTCGGTTGGGAGCCAAGTCGCTATTATATTGATAGTGGAGAACAAACGCTTCTGCAAGATCTTTCCACGTGCGCACAGTAGCGGGCTCCAAACCCATGTACCATTCGAGCGATGGACCAGAAAGACTATCCTGAAAGAAGTGCATCAGCAACTTCTCATCGTCAGAATAAGCGGACATCTTTCTATAATAAGATCGGAGGTGAACACGGGGACAAGTGGTGCCCCTATACTTCTCAAAGATAGGCACCTTGAATTTGTGAGGTACTTTAAAGTCAGCAATCAACCCAAGTTTGGACATGTCAACGCCCAATGTGTTCTGATTTTCTATATCTCTCATTTTATCTTCCAGCGCCTTGAACCTGAGTCGAGCCTCAGCAGTCAACTCAGCCTCTACACCTCTCTGAGAGAAAATGTCATCCTGATGGTCCTCCAGCCACGGTTGAGGCACCATCATATTTCCTGCACCAACATTGCCGTTGACCGGCCCCATGTTAACATTGGCTCCCAAACCACCATTGACGGCGCCCGCCGCGTTAAGTCCGAGATTAGTCATAAGATTGCCGTTAGCACTACCGTTGCCCCCGGCAGCAGGAACAACGTTCTGTGGAGTATCCCCTTGAGGAGGAGTGGGCACGGCCCCGCCGTGAAGTATTCCATTGCTGTCAACCCTGGAGATGAGAGGTTGAACCAAAGTACGAAGCTGGTCTTGCCCATTCGCAACTACTTGCATCAGCTCCATAAAACGATCCATCCGTTCACGAAGCTCTTGAACATCCGACTGTACCTGGTCCATTATCCTTGTCTGATTGGCGCGAGTTGAGTAGCGGTGGATGAGTCTTTGATCAATCCTGGAGATCGAAAACAGCTCGGAACCTGAGTACCTGAAAAACCTGTCAACATCAAGGGTTAGGAAAAGGTAACAGAATGTATGTCATGCAAGAATGCTTCATGAAAATGCATGCGTGTGTCTGTGTGCTTGAGAGATTATCCCCCGATCCTGGCACCTGCTGACAATAATAAGGAGAGAAATCTGGGCCCAATCATGGAGACAGTAACCTCACATAGCAATAGTCAGATTCGACACATCAAGGACCGAGAACTCATACGCATCAGTCTTTCTGAGAACGGCTGCAGTAACACAATAAGAGGCGAAAGATCCTGGATCGGGGGAACGGTACCTGTCACAGACACACGCTAATGGAATGATTATGCAAGCTAATGCAAAATGCAGGTATGCAACAATATATCCAGGTGGCTGCTGTGGAGATTCGATGTCAACAGTCGCTGATGAGAAGGAAACCCCGGTGTAGAACCACTGATCTGATCTGCTGTGAATAACCATCTGATAGGATCGAGATCAAGATTCTGCCCTGACAAGAACGAGGGCCTGATAATAAAGACCCCGGATGCAAGATCAAGGAATATCTGTTGATGAAGTCTTCGGACCCCAAATCACAAATCTGCCCTATCAAGAACAAACATACAGCTGCTGATGAGATCTTCAGACCCCATTCAAAATCTGTCCTATCAAGAACAAACAACAACTGCTGACGAGATCCTCAGACCCCACTCAAAAATCTGCTCCATCCAGAACAAACCTCTGATAACAATACTCTGATCGGAACCTGCTCTATCAGGAACAGACAAACACCCGATGATAAAGTCCTTTGATCAAACCCTTGCTCTATCAAGAACATCTCTGCAACTGAGAACCCAACATAACTGATTCACTGTCAAGAAAACCAGGTGGTCTGGAGGTCAAAGTTTCCTGCAATATCCCAACCCCCACTCACAGGTATGATGGACCTAATCCACGGACAACGGTACGGCATCCTATGCAGTCGTCAGCGTCACAGACTTTCATGAATGACGATACGATTCCCAGAAGGAGTGGCATCGTCAAGTCATGAAGAGGCCTCTCTTAGCTGACTTCCAAATGATCGGTCCCTAGAGTCGACAATCCTCACGTCTGGACTCCCCTCAGATCCTCAGGACCGGAAAGGAGCACCTCTGCAAGAATCTCGTCTGAGCGCAGATTTTCGTAGGGAACTGTGCCTGCTCAGCAGACAGGTTCGTCTACTACTTCTCCGCAACTATATCTAGGTGTGTACTCAAAGCCCAGGTCCGGCTTTTCGCTCACAGTAACATCCCTCTCCCACAACAGCACAGATAATCATATCAAACTGGAAATAAAATGCGGGAAATAAAATGCGGGAAGTAAAGATGCGATAAATAAACGCAACCCAACGAGCAAACACACAAACGATAGGAGTGACTCGCGTAGGGGATGGGAAACGGTCCCAGCATAAGGGATGGGAAAAGTCCCTAGATGCCATCTGTTCCCCAGCAGAGTCGCCAGCTGTCGCTTGCGCGAAAATAAGGTGCCGGCATGACAGAAGAGTCGCCACCTTTCGTTATTTATCCCTCAGAGCGGGAAAGGAAACGATCGGAAAAACCTGACGAAAAAGGGTAAGACAAGGTCATCGCAACCATTGTCTGGGTTCGGGAGTCGGTTACGCAAGGGGAAGGTATTAGCACCCCTCACGTCCGTCGTACTCGACGGGATCCTCGCTTGTTTGCTTACTTGGACGGGTTGGTTATAATCTATCTACCTATCAAGGCTGGCTGAAAAAGAAAAGAAAAATGACTCGGCAAAGCATCGCGCTTTATGCCTACGTATTCCCGTCTGGAACGAGAAATCAGAGTCAACGTAGTTCGGCCTACGAAGGATTATGAGGGGAAAGGTTGCTCGCTAGGATATCGCATCCTATGCCTACGTACTTTCATCTGGTATGAAAGATCAGAGCAAACGTAGTTCGGCTAACTACGGGAAAATGGCTCAACTAGGAGGGAGACTATCAAGTCCTACTGTTATCATGCCATGGATTCATCCTATGGTTGAGGTTTGAACAGGGAACTCCTAGATGTTGTCATGCATAGGTTTCAACCTAAAAGTCTATCATCAAATCCTCATCATAAGAAATGAGAGTCCTAAGGGATCATGTCAATGATACACCAAAACAGACAAAAGCATCAGCTTTAACAGTAAAATGCATGCAATGCAAGTGAGGGAGGAAATGTGTGTGGGGCTTCAGCCTCCACAAGCTCGTCTCGACCTCAAGCCAGTCATGAAATAACAGTAATCATACTGAAAATAAACAACATGCTATCAAGTAGTGGACAGATAAAAGGAATGAAATGCCATCAGGCAAACAAAACACATGCTAGAAAAAGAATCATCTACTCTCTAATCCTAACCCTAACACAGAATCTAAACAAATCTAAGCAAAGCTCTCAAGCAAAACCATAAACAAGAGAAATCAATCCCAGCCTTCAAGCTTCAGAACAAGCTTACCAAAGAAAGGGAGCTAAGCAAGCAGACTCATAGTGTCTTCCTCAGGAGAACACTAGGAGGTGTATACTCAGGAGTTATACCCTATGTGGCTCAACCACTGTGATCAGTTTATATTCCTCCTCAGGAGGAATTAAACTCACAAGCAGGCTCCAACATCACTGGATATTTAGGAAATCCTATCTGAACTAGTGGAACTAAATGAACAGACTCATAGGACCTTCCTCAGGAAAGTACTAGGAGGCTTCCACTTAGGAGTTGTATCCTATGTGGCTCAACAGCTGTGATCAGTTTACATTCCTCCTCAGGAGAAATTAAACTCACAAGTTGGCTCCAACATCACTGGGTACTTGAGAAATCCTAGATAAACTAATGGAACTAAGTGAATAGACCCATAGGACCTTCCTCAGGAAAGTACTAGGAGGCTTCCACTTAGGAATTGCATCCCATGTGGCTCAACAACATGTGATCAGTTTACATTCCTCCTCAGGAGAAATTAAACTCACAAGTTGGCTCCAACATCATTGGATACTTAAGAAAGAGGTGAGAAGAAAGAATGAAAGTCATTCATAGTGCCTTCCTCAGGAAAGTACCATGAACTTCCCTCAAACTTCAGGATCTCAAACCTCACAAACAGGGGACAAGCCAAGCTCTGGGTCTCTGAGTCTTGATCTACAATCTTCTCTTCATGATGCTCTCCATCAAGATCTTCAAGGCAACACAATCCCCACAACAAATTCCCCACAAAGAACCCCAAAGATGAACAGATAACCACAGGGGAGACAAAATCAACAGGCAACTTCAGAAAATACCTAAAAATACTAAACTAATGGGGAAAAATCTAACAATTATTCACAAGGGTCCTCAGCACCTACCCATAACATCTACATAGGCCTCTATCTAAAAATCAAGACAAAACTTAATCAAAGAAAGGAATTCATCACCTAAACACAATCTAAACCCTAATTAGGATACCCTACATCTACCCTAATTAAACTAACCAAAATTTAATTCTAAAATTCTAGAAAAAATCCTATGGGGAACTATGATTCATCATCTAATTGCACAAAAAAGAATGGATTAAAAACCCTAAGGGAAGGTCCTAAAACAATTCCTACAAAATCATGATATAAAACTAAACATTATAAAAGCTACTTTAAAAGAAAAATCTATTAAAAATATTAAACTTAAAAATAAAATCCCATTTTTATTTTTAATATTTTCTACACATTATCATCTAATCATAGAAAAAAGAAGAATTAAAAAATCATTTTTTATCAATTATTTATGAATTAATCAAAACAGAAAAAATAAAAGAAGAAAATAAAAGAATTTAAATCAATTAAAGGGAGGGGGGTTGGAATAGCACACACGCCAGTTCAAAATAATTGGGCCAGATAAAAAGGGGGGTGGGAATAGCGAGCTAAGCCCAAGCGCGGTTTAATGAAACGACCGCGTTTCAATTCATTTGAAATTTCCCTCCATCTCTCAGATTCAATCACAGCCACTGGATCTGATTAATGAGTCAAGGGATGGGACTTAATCCAACGGACGATTGCCATCGTCCCCAACTGCTTGCTAGGGTTTTCAGAACCCTCTCCTCCATGCATCAAGATTCAACTGGTTCGTTCTCTTCACTCACTCAACGAAATCAAAAGATTCCAAGGGCAAACATGATCTACTAATTGCCTAGAACACAACCATGCGTGTGGTTTTCCATAATTCTTCCTAGATCCTCCTAACAGAGAGGTTCAAGATCATGGTTCAAAAATATTTCTCTGAGATCAATCCTAATAAAACTCGAAACTAAAGCTGCAATCTTGCTCCCTATGCCACCCTAATCACTATAATCCATGTCATGTTGATTAAAGCCTAGCACACAGTTCATTCTTGCACATCAAAGATTTATGCACCTGTTACAAACCATCATGGATCGTGCCCTAACTTTCAGTATTTGATCATCTACCCTAATACACTCATTCCATGCCTACAAAACTAATTGAAACTAGCTAACTTAAGAGATACAAGGAGAAGAAAGAACCTGTCAAAGGGATGATGGTGAGGGCTCGTGGGGATGCTTGCAGGCCTTGGAATTGGTTCAAGATGCTCCTTGGATGATCCACAACCTTCTGTTTGCAAGAGTTGTTGATGGAAGATGCTTGTGATGAAGAAAACTCAAGTTGCTTGATTGTGAAGGTAGCTCTTTAATGGCAATGTATCTCTCTCTTTCTCCTCTGACTTGGCTCTCTATCACCAACCTTGAACTCTCTTCATGGCATTCTTTTTATAATGATCATTGGATGTGTCTAGATTCATCTAGAATGTGGTGGAAGTTTCTTGAAATTCTCATGTGATGACAAGTTGGAAATCTCATCTCCCATGCTTCATGCCTTACCATCTGGTCTTAAAATATCTTTTCATGAGATATTGAGAAGGGATGAGTGAAAAACAAGCTCATCTTTGGCTTGTGTAAGGTTTTTCAACATTGCCTTCTTTTTCAAGTAATAACTTTTCAAAGCATCACCCATTTTAAAGCTCCAAATCAAAATTCTAGCTAAACCAATGTTCTCAAAATGGTTTTTCCAATCAAAATGATATATTGGATGACCTATTTTGGGTTTGTGGATCTTCCAAATCACTTTTCAATTTCAACTTTTCAAGTTTATAAGCCATTTTTAGTTCATTTTTGACCAATCATGTAATCTCATGCTATGAGCTTTTCCAACAATTTGTGACCTTCTTTCTAGACTTAAAATCACATTTTGAGCAACTTTCATGTTTTGAGTTTTTCCATTTGAGGCTTGGAAATAGGAGTTTTAGGCATTGGCTAAAATGACCTATAACTGACAAATGACCAAAATACCCCTGTCTTGTTCAAACCATAAGTTGAGTTCCACAAATCCAATCAAGGACTTCTACCACTCAAATTAAAGCTAAGAAGATGCTCTTCAACATTCATGTTGACCAAGAAATCATAGGAATCCTCCTACTAGGGAAAAAGTTGTCTGCAAGTTGGGTGACTTTCAAGGAGCCAGATTCACACACCTCTGCTGACCTGTAATTTGTCAAAACCATAACTTGAGCTCTGTAACTCCTATCAAGGACTTCCACCACTCAAATTAAAGCTAAGAACAAGCTCTACAACATTCATGTTATGGGGAAGATGAGATATCAATCACATCTAGAGCTAAAACTGCCTGGAAGATAGGGGTCAAATTAGGGTTTTTTCACTGACAATCCTTGGAGACCCTAACTTGAAACTTCTCAAACTCCTCAATCATGATGAGTTGGTCTAGGAATCATCCTTATAACATCTCTATGCATCATTCCATGATCTCATGGTCCTTGGATTAGGTCTCAACCTTCTCCAAATCTTCAGTTGACCTAGGGTTGACCCAGTCAAAACCCTAATTCTACCATTCATGGTTGAATCTTCTGAACTCTTACACAATGACCTCTCTGGGATTCATGAAGGCTATCAAGACATCTCATAGGCTTTCCCAAAACATCAAATTCATTCTCAAAGTCCCAGAGCCATCTGAGGGGCACCCACAACTCTCAAGCTATGAAGCACACAACCCTGGTTTCAAACCACTTCTTCTGAGGATCTCTTGAACTTTCTGATGAAGGTATCAACTTTCAAACACTCAATGAATAAATAATTGTTGGTCAAATTTTGGGGTGCAACACAGACGAGCAGGAGATTTGTCGATCACAACATCCTCTCCCGCCGGGCACAGGCCAACAATTGTCGGGCAGGACCCTCGTAGCTGTCCGACTAGCCTCTTTCTCCCCCGTGGTTGGGCAGGACCCTCGTAGCTGCCCGGGGAGCTCCTCGGACCTCCCATACATTCTCTATGTGTACCTTACACAGAGACACGTCATTGAGTAACTACCCGTATCCTGGAGATTCGGTCTTCCACCTCCCGGATAGCACGGAACAGTTACACTAAGGCGAAGACCACGTACTGGTCTCCACGACGCCACGTTAGTCCTAGGAGTTACCAACGTTGGGCCTGGAAACCCAGCCCAACATGCAGTAACTGTTGGCCATGTGCTGGGGGCTTATTATTAATACCCTCTTCCACTAGAGGGTCTGGTAACTTAACTTTCTCACTCTTCTCTCTATACTTGTTATCACTTTGCTCGTCACTTACTTTGGCATCGGAGTGTGTTTCAGGTACACCTCCCTCTCTGCCCATCAAGTCAACTGTTCGACAGCTCAGACGCGTGGCAGTTCATCGATCTCTCTGGTCAGGTACGATCAGTGGCGCTGTCTGTAGGAATCTAAAGTTTCCCCGTTCCTCCGAGCAGAAGAACCAAAGCTTCACATTTTCAAATTCTGAGATCATGACTAGTCCACGTCACGACGACGTCGTCCACAACTCCTCCCCCGTCCCAATCACCAACGGTGAAGACTAGGCGGGGACCTCACAGGCCCGCGAGGGCGACACCAGGGACGACTGATGACACGAAAGGATATCGTTTATTCGACTCGATTTACATGAATTTATTTGCGATTAATGTTAATTTATCTTGATTTATATTCTATTATACGTTTAATCTACTATGTTTTGCAGATTGTAGAGAACTTGGATTAAAGAAAGAAAAGAAGAAGAAATGGAAGGAAAAGAGAGAAGAAAAATAGAAAACAACAGAGAAATAGATTTTGTGGGTGTGACGCTCGTCACAACGACCTTACGATCGTCAGGACCTTCACGGTCGTCATGCTATATCATGCTCGTCACGACCATCACGGTCGCCACAGTTCCATTACGGTCGTCATGACTCCAATATCAGAATAATCCCAAACGCAGAAGTGGCGACGAGCACATCCAACTTAATTTCTTCCTGCACTTTCTTCAACTAACTGCCCACTGCTGGAAGTTACTCCCACTTTCTCCATATCTCGCGCATGATCTCTGGAAGCTGAGAAAGGAAATATCTCCTATAAATAGGCCAAATATTTACAGAACAGGGGGTTGATTCTTCGTCCCGAAGGGCTTCCAAAGAAGTTATTTTTGTTGTTTCTTTTATTTCCTTTCCTTTTTCCCTTTAGTTCAGAGCATTGTAATTTCTTTATACAACTTTATTTCTCCAAAGTAGAATCCTGCCGACATTGTGGAGGACTACTCTTCAATCTCAGTACTACTTTCCAGGTTCTTATTAATTGAATTATTACTTTACTTTCTATCATAATGCGTATTTTACTACTGTGTTGTTTATGTTTATTTCCGTTTGAATTAGTTATCATGTCTAGAAAAATTAGTTTTATCGGTATCTAATCGAATTAGTAGGATGGGATTCGATAATACCCGGTGCATCTTCCCTTTTACAAACACCTTTCTGGCCGTAGTTTTTAATAAAAATCTTCTAAATAAACCTTCGCCGCGACAGCGAGAAATTATTTACAGCAGTTTCGCCACGACAGTGAGAAATTCATTAAGGCACGAGCCGGCACGCGAAAGCAGGGGTTCAGACCGGATAGTAAGAACTAGGCATTGATTTTAAACACAGCAAAAGCGCTTTAAAAGAAATCAAAATTTATTTGTTTTCAAAAAGTAGTTTTAACCCCCAATGGGACTGCGAGAGTGTACATTCCGCCTTAGAATTATGACCCGAGTCAACAACCATCGTGAGGCAAAGGTCTTTAAATGGGTATTTTCTCCTGAAAAGTGTTTGCAAAGATTAGAAAAGCACTGATGACCTGTCGAATCCCCGATAACTAAGTCCTTGCATACCGATATCCCTTTTACCGCTTTTCCTTAAACCAATAACCTTTATTTCCTTTAAATTTAATTCATTCGCATCTAACTTTCCTTATTCCATTAGCCTTAGCTTTACGCCGTAACAATAGATAACGGTAGGTTGACATTGGTCTCTGTGGGTTCGACAATCTTTTATATTACTTCGATATTTTCGTGCACTTGCGGACGCATCAAGTTTTTGGCGCCGTTGCCGGGGACCAACAATCAATATTGTAATTCCGTTGTTGCATAGTATAGACTAAGGCACTCTTATCTAAATCACTATGTATAACCCATATTTCCCTTATAACTACCACCCTCCATATTATAACTACCACCCCCAATATTTTGAGGAAACGCAAGATCCGCTTAAATCTGACCTCGAAATATTATTAGAAGATTTCAATATGATGCACTTTCACCCAAATTCCCTTTACAATGATGACTCCCAATATTTTGAGGAAACGCAAGATTTCGATACATCCAACCTCGAACTATTACTAGAAGAATTCGATGAGACGTTTGCTCACTCTTGGATAGAATCTATGATGGAGCGCTTTGTGGAGACACAAACTCTCCAAAATGAAGATTTTAGACAACAACATCTCCAAATTAATGAAGATCTTAAGCAGATGAGCATTATCGTTGATTCCCTCGCGACTCACAGCGAGGCTTTGGAGACTCAAACCTCCCTGCTTACACAAACACCGCTAAGACCCTTCCCTAAGAGCCATGTGAATGTTGTAAAAACCAGTAATGAAGAACAAATAGAAGATCCCAGGGAGAGTGATGATGAGTCTGAGGAGAGTTTTGGTGAGAAAAGCATACATATTGAGAAAAATCCACCGACACCACCCGAAAGGGAGGTTGTCGAAGAGGTAGAGAAGGAAGCACCTATTGTTGCTCCTCCTCCCTATACCCCACCTATTTCTTTCCAACAAAGGGGTGTGGAAGCCAAGATAGACTCCCAACCAAAAACAAATGTGGAGGTATTGGAAAATACCCACACCAATGCACCTTTGTCTAAGGCTCTTCATAGAAAAAGAAAATTCGAGGACTATGAAACTGAGGTCATCATTACTGTTAAAAGGGTAAGATTAACTTTTGAGGTGGTGGATGAAATAACTAAGCCCAAATTTGAAAAACTGATACTTTGGATAGATCCAAAACCACCACCACATGTTCAAAAAAATGAACCACCCTACAGAAGAAAGAAAAGAAAATGTGAGGGATATGAGAGATGGCTTGATAAGTGGCCATGGAAACCGAATATTATTCAAAGTTTGATCGAGGAACCATTCTGGAAAGAACCACCATGAGTACTTGCACTCCTTAGCTGTCAAGCTATCGACGTTAAACAAAGCGCTGCATGGGAGGCAACCCATGAAGTTTTTATTTTATGTTTCTATATTTGTTTGTTTGAATTTGCAGAAAATAAGTAAATGCACTGCATGTCACGTCTCGGCAACATCTAGGCGAACATTCTAGAATTACACGAACGAAGGTATCTCAAAATACCCGCCGCCGAAGTAGAAGTGATCAATGAAGACATGGACATCAAGAGCAGGATCATCGAGGATATGGCACGCAGTAGCATTCATACAGGTTCTATCATTCTCTTTTCCACCTTTTATCAAAACATTGAGGACAATGTTTGGTTTAAGTGTGGGGGAGGAACTCTACCACTTTCATTCTATCGCCTTTTAGTTTGATTTATGGTTTTATATTTTATTTCATACTTTTAGGAATTTTATCTGTTTTTAACGTTATGTCAAGTCTTTGCATGTGCTGTCAAGTCTTTATGCGTGGTTTTCACTTGTTATTCAATTTCCCCAAAATTTCAACCTCAAACAATTCTTTGGCTTCGATTCATGACATGATACTCTGAGAGTATATAGGCTGTTCATGCGATGTTAGAAAAACTTGGGAAAGTTTTGATAAAATTGATATCATCCTGACTCTCTTAACACCCTAAATATGCAAAATCAATTTGAGTACCCATTATGCCGAGACCTTAAAGCTCCAGTCTTTTTAGTAATCCATAAGTAGTTTATTTAAGCAGTCAGCACCATCCTAAACATACTAAGTAAGAAACCGATGCAAATAAGTGTATGATCTCTGGTTTAAAATGAGAAATTAAGAAAGAAAAAATTATGAATAAAAAGACATGTTCCTTCTAAGTTAGGTGTTCCTCACCCGATCACTTAGCCCAACGGTACAAACTCTTTAAGTTCAATTGATGCTTAAGCATATTTACAGAGAAAAATGAAATAACAGTGAGATCATATTCACTAACAGGTTTACTTGCCATGAATGTGTATGGATAACGGGCTTAATGTGATTGCACTAGAATGAAATGGGGTGAAAGAGAGCAGGAGATATAGGTTGAGTTATAATGGCATGATTACAATTGGTCTGCATAAGTAGGGAGTTTTTGAAATTGTGTCGTTATGATATCCTTAGCATTGATATTTAGTACCTATCGATCTAACATTAGCCTGGCAGCCACGTATGATTAGAGTCTCATCGTGTCTTTGTTTCGAATTATGCTTATTTCTTTTTACCTTGGTTGATTGCTTGAGGACAAGCAATGGTTTAAGTGTGGGGGTATTTGATGACGCGAAAGTATATCATTTATTCAACTCGATTTACATGAATTTATTTGGGATTAATGTTAATTTATCTTGATTTATGTTCTATTATATGTTTAAACTACTATGTTTTGCAGATTGTGGAGAATTTGGAATAAAGAAAGAAAAGAAGAAGATATGGAAGGAAAAGAGAGAAGAAAAATAAAAAACAACAAAGAAATAGATTTTGTGGGTGTGACGCTCGTCACAACAGCCTTACGATCGTCACGACCATCACGGTCGTCATGCTATATCACCCTCGTCATGACCATCACGGTCACCACAGTTCCATTACGGTCGTCATGACTCCAATATCAGAATAATCCCAAACGCAAAAGTGGCCACGAGCACATCCAACTTAATTTCATCCTGCACTTTCTCCAACTAACTGCCCACTACTGGAAGTTACTCCCACTTTCTCCATATCTCGCGCATGATTTATGGAAGTTGAGAAATGAAATATCTCCTATAAATAGGCAAGAGATTTACAGAACAGGGGGTGGATTCTTCGTCCCGAAGGGCTGCCAAAGAAGTTATCTTTGCTGTTTCTTTTATTTCCTTTCCTTTTTCCCTTTAGTTCAAAGCATTGTAATTTCTTTATGCAATTTTATTTCGCCAAAGTAGAATCCTGCCGACATTGTTGAGGACTACTCTTCAATCTCAGTACTACTTTCCAGGTTCTTATTAATTGAATTATTACTTTACTTTCTATCATAATGCGTATTTTACTACTGTGTTGTTTATGTTTATTTCCGTTTGAATTAGTTATCATGTCTAGAAAAATTAGTTTTATCGGTATCTAATCGAATTAGTAGGATGGGATTCGATAATACCCGGTGCATCTTCCCTTTTACAAACACCTTTCTGGCCGTAGTTTTTAATAAAAATCTTCTAAATAAACCTTCGTCGCGACAGCGAAAAATTATTTACAGCAGTTTCGCCACGACAGTGAGAAATTCATTAAGGCACGAGCCGGCACGCGAAAGCAGGGGTTCAGACCGGATAGTAAGAACTAGGCATTGATTTTAAACACAGCAAAAGCGCTTTAAAAGAAATCAAAATTTATTTGTTTTCAAAAAGTAGTTTTAACCCCCAATGGGACTGCGAGAGTGTACATTCCGCCTTAGAATTATGACCCGAGTCAACAACCATCGTGAGGCAAAGGTCTTTAAATGGGTATTTTCTCCTGAAAAGTGTTTGCAAAGATTAGAAAAGCACTGATGACCTGTCGAATCCCCGATAACTAAGTCCTTGCATACCGATATCCCTTTTACCGCTTTTCCTTAAACCAATAACCTTTATTTCCTTTAAATTTAATTCATTCGCATCTAACTTTCCTTATTCCATTAGCCTTAGCTTTACGCCGTAACAATAGATAACGGTAGGTTGACATTGGTCTCTGTGGGTTCGACAATCTTTTATATTACTTCGATATTTTCGTGCACTTGCGGACGCATCAAGTTTTTGGCGCCGTTGCCGGGGACCAACAATCAATATTGTAATTCCGTTGTTGCATAGTATAGACTAAGGCACTCTTATCTAAATCACTATGTATAACCCATATTTCCCTTATAACTACCACCCTCCATATTATAACTACCACCCCCAATATTTTGAGGAAACGCAAGATCCGCTTAAATCTGACCTCGAAATATTATTAGAAGATTTCAATATGATGCACTTTCACCCAAATTCCCTTTACAATGATGACTCCCAATATTTTGAGGAAACGCAAGATTTCGATACATCCAACCTCGAACTATTACTAGAAGAATTCGATGAGACGTTTGCTCACTCTTGGATAGAATCTATGATGGAGCGCTTTGTGGAGACACAAACTCTCCAAAATGAAGATTTTAGACAACAACATCTCCAAATTAATGAAGATCTTAAGCAGATGAGCATTATCGTTGATTCCCTCGCGACTCACAGCGAGGCTTTGGAGACTCAAACCTCCCTGCTTACACAAACACCGCTAAGACCCTTCCTTAAGAGCCATGTGAATGTTGTAAAAACCAGTGATGAAGAACAAATAGAAGATCCCAGGGAGAGTGATGATGAGTCTGAGGAGAGTTTTGGTGAGAAAAGCATACATATTGAGAAAAATCCACCGACACCACCCGAAAGGGAGGTTGTCGAAGAGGTAGAGAAGGAAGCACCTATTGTTGCTCCTCCTCCCTATACCCCACCTATTTCTTTCCAACAAAGGGGTGTGGAAGCCAAGATAGACTCCCAACCAAAAACAAATGTGGAGGTATTGGAAAATACCCACACCAATGCACCTTTGTCTAAGGCTCTTCATAGAAAAAGAAAATTCGAGGACTATGAAACTGAGGTCATCATTACTGTTAAAAGGGTAAGATTAACTTTTGAGGTGGTGGATGAAATAACTAAGCCCAAATTTGAAAAACTGATACTTTGGATAGATCCAAAACCACCACCACATGTTCAAAAAAATGAACCACCCTACAGAAGAAAGAAAAGAAAATGTGAGGGATATGAGAGATGGCTTGATAAGTGGCCATGGAAACCGAATATTATTCAAAGTTTGATCGAGGAACCATTCTGGAAAGAACCACCATGAGTACTTGCACTCCTTAGCTGTCAAGCTATCGACGTTAAACAAAGCGCTGCATGGGAGGCAACCCATGAAGTTTTTATTTTATGTTTCTATATTTGTTTGTTTGAATTTGCAGAAAATAAGTAAATGCACTGCATGTCACGTCTCGGCCACATCTAGGCGAACATTCTAGAATTACACGAACGAAGGTATCTCAAAATACCCGCCGCCGAAGTAGAAGTGATCAATGAAGACATGGACATCAAGAGCAGGATCATCGAGGATATGGCACGCAGTAGCATTCATACAGGTTCTATCATTCTCTTTTCCACCTTTTATCAAAACATTGAGGATAATGTTTGGTTTAAGTGTGGGGGAGGAACTCTACCACTTTCATTCTATCGCCTTTTAGTTTGATTTATGGTTTTATATTTTATTTCATACTTTTAGGAATTTTATCTGTTTTTAACGTTATGTCAAGTCTTTGCATGTGCTGTCGAGTCTTTATGCGTGGTTTTCACTTGTTATTCAATTTCCCCAAAATTTCAACCTCAAACAATTCTTTGGCTTCGATTCATGACATGATACTCTGAGAGTATATAGGCTGTTCATGCGATGTTAGAAAACTTGGGAAAGTTTTGATAAAATTAATATCATCCTGACTCTCTTAACACCCTAAATATGCAAAATCAATTTGAGTACCCATTATGCCGAGACCTTAAAGCTCCAGTCTTTTTAGTAATCCATAAGTAGTTTATTTAAGCAGTCAGCACCATCCTAAACATACTAAGTAAGAAACCAATGCAAATAAGTGTATGATCTCTGGTTTAAAATGAGAAATTAAGAAAGAAAAAATTATGAATAAAAAGACATGTTCCTTCTAAGTTAGGTGTTCCTCACCCGATCACTTAGCCCAACGGTACAAACTCTTTAAGTTCAATTGATGCTTAAGCATATTTATAGAGAAAAATGAAATAACAGTGAGATCATATTCACTAACAGGTTTACTTGCCATGAATGTGTATGGATAACGGGCTTAATGTGATTGCACTAGAATGAAATGGGGTGAAAGAGAGCAGGAGATATAGGTTGAGTTATAATGGCATGATTACAATTGGTCTGCATAAGTAGGGAGTTTTTGAAATTGTGTCGTTATGATATCCTTAGCATTGATATTTAGTACCTATCGATCTAACATTAGCCTGGCAGCCACGTATGATTAGAGTCTCATCGTGTCTTTGTTTCGAATTATGCTTATTTCTTTTTACCTTGGTTGATTGCTTGAGGACAAGCAATGGTTTAAGTGTGGGGGTATTTGATGACGCGAAAGTATATCATTTATTCAACTCGATTTACATGAATTTATTTGGGATTAATGTTAATTTATCTTGATTTATGTTCTATTATATGTTTAAACTACTATGTTTTGCAGATTGTGGAGAATTTGGAATAAAGAAAGAAAAGAAGAAGATATGGAAGGAAAAGAGAGAAGAAAAATAAAAAACAACAAAGAAATAGATTTTGTGGGTGTGACGCTCGTCACAACAGCCTTACGATCGTCACGACCATCACGGTCGTCATGCTATATCACGCTCGTCATGACCATCACGGTCACCACAGTTCCATTACGGTCGTCATGACTCCAATATCAGAATAATCCCAAACGCAAAAGTGGCCACGAGCACATCCAACTTAATTTCATCCTGCACTTTCTCCAACTAACTGCCCACTACTGGAAGTTACTCCCACTTTCTCCATATCTCGCGCATGATTTATGGAAGTTGAGAAATGAAATATCTCCTATAAATAGGCAAGAGATTTACAGAACAGGGGGTGGATTCTTCGTCCCGAAGGGCTGCCAAAGAAGTTATCTTTGCTGTTTCTTTTATTTCCTTTCCTTTTTCCCTTTAGTTCAAAGCATTGTAATTTCTTTATGCAATTTTATTTCGCCAAAGTAGAATCCTGCCGACATTGTTGAGGACTACTCTTCAATCTCAGTACTACTTTCCAGGTTCTTATTAATTGAATTATTACTTTACTTTCTATCATAATGCGTATTTTACTACTGTGTTGTTTATGTTTATTTCCGTTTGAATTAGTTATCATGTCTAGAAAAATTAGTTTTATCGGTATCTAATCGAATTAGTAGGATGGGATTCGATAATACCCGGTGCATCTTCCCTTTTACAAACACCTTTCTGGCCGTAGTTTTTAATAAAAATCTTCTAAATAAACCTTCGTCGCGACAGCGAGAAATTATTTACAGCAGTTTCGCCACGACAGTGAGAAATTCATTAAGGCACGAGCCGGCACGCGAAAGCAGGGGTTCAGACCGGATAGTAAGAACTAGGCATTGATTTTAAACACAGCAAAAGCGCTTTAAAAGAAATCAAAATTTATTTGTTTTCAAAAAGTAGTTTTAACCCCCAATGGGACTGCGAGAGTGTACATTCCGCCTTAGAATTATGACCCGAGTCAACAACCATCGTGAGGCAAAGGTCTTTAAATGGGTATTTTCTCCTGAAAAGTGTTTGCAAAGATTAGAAAAGCACCGGTGACCTGTCGAATCCCCGATAACTAAGTCCTTGCATACGATATCTCTCTTACCGCTTTTTCTTAAACCAATAACCTTTATTTCCTTTAAATTTAATTTCATTCGCATCTAACTTTCCTTATTCCATTAGCCTTAGCTTTACGCCTTAACAACAGATAACGGTAGGTTGACATTGGTCTCTGTGGGTTCGATAATCTTTTATATTACTTCGATATTTCCGTGCACTTGCAGGCGCAACAACGACCAGACCGCCTCTCCCTCGTTCGAGGATACGACACACTACGCCGCACCTCAAGCAAGGAGCCTGTATGTCTTCCATCCCGTCTCTACGCCGGCTGGAGCGGACCCATCAATGGCTGCCCTCTTCGCAGCCATCAACCAAACAAACCTGATGTTGTTCCAACAGAATGAGCGCATCGACACACTGGAGCAGGATATCTCGTCTCGCTCTCCCCCATAGAGAAATTAGCGCGGGAACTCTCGGAGCCCCTCTCTTCGTCCACGGGGGCTCCGACGACAGCTGGAGAGAACCCAACCGGTAGCCTCCAAAAAACGCGCCAGGTCACCCCTTGGAAGGAGAGGCGCTCCCCGGAGCCAAGGCCGAACAGGCTTGAAGCCCCGACCAGAAGACCAAGGGGATGCAATCAGCCTCCTCGACACGACCCGTCGCCTCCACACTCCTCTATCCGCAGTGATGAAGACGACTATAGGACCCCTTATCGAGGGAGATCATGGCAAGCCCCATCCCCCACGGTAGGGGTGTGCAAAATAACCAATAACCATAAACCAAATTCCTATCGAAATTAATCCAAATTTTAAAATCCAAACCAAATTTATATTTTAAATTAGGTGGCCTATTTATAAAATAAAAATAAAAACGGTAACCATTTGTTCCAAACTGGATTGAGATTTGGTAACCATTTTTTAATGAATAGTTTAGGAAAATCAAGATCAACACAAATTTCAAAAACCCTAATCCTCAAAATCCAAATTTTATTCATCTCTTTCTTCTTCATCATTCTTCAAATTTCAAACCTTAATCTCATTTGTATCTTAATTCTCTAAATCACAATCATGGGTTTATTGAAATTGTTCTGCGACGGAGGAAGTTTCAGACGGACATTAAGTAACGGCGGAGGACGGTTAGTGATATAAGGTAACAACGAAGGGCATATACGTTGAAGATGGGAGCTTTGTTGTTTGAGTTGCTGAATAGGCGGAGGTGTTGAAATACGACCATGGTCGTGTGCAGGTGAGCCCGTTAGTTTTTGAACATTTCCTATACTGCTATAATTTTAAACTCCCAGTTCTTATGCTTGCATACCAGATGTTCGATCTATTTTCATTATATTAGTTGTTCAATCTATTTTCATCGCCTTCTGCTCTAAATTTTCCAACCTTCACTCCTGACCCTACTAAATTCTCCGCTAAATCCACATATGATTCTTCCATAGCCTGTTAGAATTTAGATTAAACATGTTATTAGAGAGTGATTTTTAGAATGTTGTTAGAATTTAGCCACCAGCTGATACATTGGGTGTGCAACAACAATTGATGGAGAGAGATATGTTGTTAGCTCAATTGAAGAATAATCTTAGGTGTGCACAACAAGTGATGAAGGCTCAAACTGACAAACACAGAAGTTATGTGTAATTTGAGGTAGGAGAGCATGTGTTAGTAAAATTACAACCATATAGACATAATTCGGTAGCTTTGCGAAACAATCAGAAATTGGGGATGCGCTATTTTAAACCATTTACCAATTCCAGTCCTGCAATTTGGCAAGATTCTCAATTCTAGCCTTGCTCAAGCTTACCATATTCTCAGAGTTGAAAACATATCCTTGAGAATGCAATGAATTAACAGGCACATCCATTGTTCTTAGGAAGGTCCATATGTCAATTCCATTCACATTAGCAACCAGGTTCCACTTTACCAGGCTAACACTTCTGTATTATGCAAGTTCTACAACTTTAAGCATGCATCCTATTTATTTCTCCCTCTTTTGTTGCAGTTTAACTTTAATTTTTCTTTTAGGAAGACGTTCATTTGCATATGAAAAAAATATAGTAGATCACTTAAGTGTATGGTTTTGCAGAAAAATTGAGGGAAATGTACACACTTAAATAATTTGAAAGCTGAACGAGGGAGATGTTACTCTTCACAATAGGTAGAGTTGTGACTCCTCATATTTATAGTGAGTGAGTCACAGACAGGATCAGTTACAAAATGGTAAAGCAGTAGTTAACTGTAACATCAACAGGAAACCAACACATTCTAACCACTCCTCACATAATATTAAACCATTAGATGAATGGGTATAGGGAGTAGTCGTAGAAGTACTGTTGTAGTATTTATGAAGTTGACCACTTGGGATACTGTTTGAGATTTGAAACTATGATTTAAAAATTGGACGTTCATTTAGAATGTGGAGCTTCTGGTTCATGGTTTAATGGCTCAAGCATGGTGAATCACAGTTGAACAGATGTTATGTAAATGTACATTGAGTAGTAATTTCATATAAATGTAAAAAGTTCAGATAACTTTTTAATATTTTTGGATAAAAATAAATTAAATTTTAGATCCACATAAGTTAATTGCATTATAAGTCCTGAAATATTGAAACCAATTGCAAACAGATTGCTAATAAAAATCCAAATATATATAGAAGTTTGTAACTACGGTGTTTTGTTGGTTTTACTGGCTCTGGACCTGTTTGACTTGTTCGTTATCACCGGTTCTGCAACCATTTTTTTTGTTTAACATACTGAACACACCATTTTCTGGCTCAGCAGGTCAAATGGTTTGTCTGATTTTCAAAACTCTGATTTTAATGTACGATTTACTATATTTTGTCAAGGCATATGGAACCAACAGTTAAACTGCACCAAATATATAAATCACTTTGCCTTTGTTCTCAGAAGTGCATGAACTAAACAATTTTGAAGCTTGGATAACATAGCATATATAAATCACTTAAGTGTCTCTTTGCCTTTGTTTTCTGGTGTTGATAACTGTCGCTACTGCGAAAAATAGCGCCGACAATGACACAAGAGTCGCCACCGTGCGTTATTTATCCTAAAGGAGGGAAAGGAAACGCTCAGAGTAAACCTAACGCAAAGGGGGAAAGGAATGGTCATCGCAACCAACTCCTGGATTCGGGAATCGGTTAGCAAGGGGAAGGTATTAGCACCCCTCACGTCCTTCGTACTCGATGGAATCCATGCTTGTTGTCTATCTAAAAGGGTGTGTTGAAACTATCTACTCTATAGGCTTAGGGACAAAAGAAAAGAAAAGCGACTCGGTAGAACACAACAATTCTATACCTACGTATTCCCGTCTGAAACGAGAAATCAGAGTCAACGTAGTTCGCCTACCTATAGGAAAGGAGGGGAAGGTTGCTCGCCGAGATATCGCATCTCGTGCCTACGTACTTTCATACGACATGAAATATCAGAGAAAACATAGTCCGGGATACGGAAGACACAAGTTTGTTTGACAGTGTTTATCTCCTTATGAAAGGGTTTTCGTGATTAAGGGTCCAAGAGGACAAAAAGAGTTTGATTGTTTGTTTTCAGTCTTTTACGGAAGAAATGTTTTTTAGGATGTTTGCAATCTCTGTCGCACTAGAGACTATGACCTAGGAGTGAATGCGTCGCATGTCACCCAAAGGGTACCACACTAAACATCTAGATTACTGGAGAGAGACCCTCCAACAACCCTTTCCTAGATAGCTTAAGGCTCGTAACGTACGACTTCAATTAACCTTATTACTGTGTTTTTGAATTGTTTTGAGATGAGAAGAGAAAGACGCTCTAAAAAGCCTATGGTTGAAAGGGAAATCTACCTAATGTTATCATGCATGGTTTAGAAACCTAATGTCTGTCATAATTCCCTCTTGCACATAGGAAATCAGAGATCCTAGGGGAATACAGCAAAAGAAAGCAAGCAGTAAACAGTAAACAATAAAATGCATGCAATGCAACAGTACAAGCGAGGCAAGGGAGACATGCTCTACCTCAAACCTAAGAAAACGACAGGAAAGGTGGACCAACTCCACCTCAAACCTACAGGTAAGCCACACAAGTTAAACAGACAATACAGTAAAAGAAAAACAGAGGAAGCAGCCCAAGCAGCAGCAACAATCTTCTACAGACAACATCTTCAATCTTCAACAGTAGCTCTAAACAGCAATCCTCTTGACAACAAAAAGTCTTCATCTTCAAGCTAGCTCTTATCTTCAAGCTTCTTTAATCTTCATTTTCAAGCTCTAGCAAGCATCCACAAGAAGAGAAATCATCATTGAGATCAAGTTACAATGAAGAGAAACCTGATGAAGACCAAAGGAATTCATCAGGAACCAACATTGGAAAGAAAGTGCATCCTCAAAAGTTCTACTCATTAAGGCATGCCATTCATCCCTCCAAAGGAGATATGGGCTTCTCTAATAGGACTTTGCATCATAGGATAGGATAGAAACAAATAATGCATTCTATTTTTGATGAAAGAAGAAGAACTAGTTCTAATGGTTCTTCCTAAAACCCTAATCCTATAAGCTTCTAAAAAGCTCCTAAAAGAGAAAGAAAGCTCCACTCCAAGCTCCACCAGCCAAGAAACAGCAGCTACAAGATGTCCAGAAACTCCTCCAAGAAGGCAATCAAGCACTTCAAGCTCCAAAGCCACCAACAAGATCAAACAAGGCAAGGCACCAAAGAAGGAACACCAAATGCACCATCAACTTGCAAATTCTATCTAAAATAGAAAACTAAGTTATAAAAATCTAAGACTTTTCCTAAGGGAACACGCATATTTTAGCATTCCAGGGTTCAAGTATCAGAGCCTAAATCAACTTCTAGGTCTACTAAATAAATCCTAAGTTATAATGTGTCAAGGTAAACCACAAATTGGAGAAGGCTCTAAACATCTCACCTAAAACAGAACCTACAATTGTCTATAAAATCTAATAAAATTCCTAAGGGAGCATGCATATCTGACCTATAACATACTAAAAAATTAAAGCCAAAAACCAAACCAAGAGATCAAACCAAAATCAACAAAACAGATAGGCAATTATGCAAAATTAAAGAAATAACATAAAAGAGAAAAATTCAAATTAAATTGAAAAATGAACGAAAATGCAAACTATTGATTCCTGAAAATCACAAATTTAATCAGGAGCATGGAAATATTTTTAAAATATTTTTCAGATCAAAGATGGATTTATTATGATTTTTGGAATCAATATGCATTAAAAATAAAACTAAAATGAATAAAAATAAACCAAAGCCAAGAAAAAACGAGGACGGTTGGATCTGGTGACCGGTCAATGCATTAAGCGCTCAGGAAAGTGACACCTAATTTAATGGAACGCATCATTCCAAGTCCAAAGTCTTCAGAAAATGAAATTAAAACGTGGTCGTTGGATTTGCGTACATAGTCGTTGGCTTCACAAGATCTGATGGTCCAAACATCATCTTCTCCAATTTAAAGTCAAAACGGAGGGAAGCTGGTGTGGTGGCCGGAGAAGACCTCCGGTCGTCTTCTCCGGAGGTGTGGTGGTCTCAGGCAGCCAAAACAGGTCAAGTCTTATATCAAATTCATCAGAAATCCATCAGGATCTCAAATCTCCTATCCAAATCATCTAACTCTCGATAGGTTTCAAAATTCGAAGGCAAACAGAAATTGCATCATGAAATTGATCATCACTAAATCCAAATCTAAAACCATAGGATTGATCCTCATGCTTCATACATCACTCTGATCTATCCAAATCATGTTGAATCCTTATAATCAGATCAAACTGTGCTCAAATAGAATTCACATGTCACCTAAGTTTGTCTCTAATTGCTTAGAATTTTGTCCAGAAACGATCTACAATCCACCTAGATCCTAACAACATGCTCAAGACGATCTACATCTTGCTATAATTGTGAGAAATTTGGAAGTTACATACCTGATGTAGATCCACTAACAAAGGTAGCTAGAGCTTGATTCTTGCTTCAAAACCTTCCAGAAACGATCAGTGATGCAAGAGGAAGCTACTTGATCCTTCAATTTGATCTGAATTGGCCTGGAAATGAAATCACGATTCTCACTTGCTTGCTTGCAAAACCAACTTCTATCTCTGCCTCCACCATGAAATGAGCTCCAACCTGAGTCTGAAATCAATGCAAGACTTATATAGAGTGTGTTTGTGGGCTTTTGAAGCTCAATTGAAGCCCAATCTAGCAATTCACAATTCTGTTTTGCTCTTGAAAGTTTGAATGTGACAGTCGTGGAAATGCACTCCCAGCTTGTTCCAGAAGTTTCCTTTTGCTTGCATAATCACTTGCGAACGAGTTTAGATCAAAAGGAATGTCCAATTTGCTTTGGTGAGTGTTTTTGATGTGTAACTTGCACATGAAGTAACAACTTTGTAACTTGTGAAATTCTTCCCCAAATCAAAAATCTACCAATGCCAATGTGTTTAAAATGCCAATTCCATTCAAAATAAGTACTCACTTGACCTCTTTTGATCACTTAACCCAAAATTTGAATTTTCCAACTTTGAATCCTTTTAAAACCTTCCTTTTTAAGCCATTTCAAGTCAAATCCTGCTATGAGCCAAACCAATGCACCATGAGTCCTTGGTTGACCTAAAAACATCATTTTGAGAAAGTTCCATGTTGAACAAATATTCATTTGAGAAGTGCAAGATAGAGATTTTGACCTATGATCCAAAATGGCCTATAATCTCACTTTCCCAAAATACCCCTGGCTTGCAAAGATCATAACTTGAGCTCCACAAATCAAAATGAGGACTTCTATACCTTTTTGGAAAGCTAAGATCATGAGGAACAACTTCCATGTTGGCCAAAGATCCATTTGGAACTTGTATCTTGACTTATGTGGTCTTGAAGTTAGGTACTAAACATGAGATTTTACACTGAAACCCTAATTTAACAACTTCCCACACTCTTGATTCTTCTTGACTTGATCTTGAGACAACATCACAAATGTCTCAAAACATCATTCCATACACACCGTGACCTAAAAGTAGGCTTTGATACTCTTCAATTGCACAGTTGACCTAGGGTTGACCTAGATGAAACCCTAGTTGCTTGCACCTCAACTGTGGCCCTTGTACTTAACACAATGACTTGATTAATGCTCCAACATGACCCTATAGGCATTACATGAGCTCTATACACCTCTTATATTCAAAATCCAAGCTTCACATCCCCCTGATGGTCTTCAATAGTCCTCAAGTTAGGAGAAAATCCATATATAAGCATTCAAACTTCTCAAGACCTCAAACCAACTCCTGATGACCTTGATGACTTCTCAAGCTTGAATAAGACCTTTGGCTAGGCTTCTCTTGATAATAATCACACTTGATCCCCTGCTAGATGAATGATATTATGATATGCAAATGATATAACTATGCAAATGTTAATGCAATAAACATAAACCAGGTGAGAAAAGGTTGAGCAAATTTTGGGGTGCAACAATATCCCATTGCCTTTGTTTTGTGTTGTCAAATTCATGTCTAACAAGTGAACGTATCAAGTTCGAATCTCTTTTCCTTTCTAGTTAATTTAAAACTGTATTTTAAGAATAAATAATCTATGCGTTTCTAATTTATTTTCCTAATTTTAACAGAATCAAGATGACTAATATTGGCACAACTTATGCAACATCCGAGAATACGGTTTCAACCCCTCTACCTACAATCTTTAGTGAAATTCCACCTCCTCACATTAAGAAACGAAAGAATTGTTTAGAGGTTTGGAATCATTTCATTGTATCGTCGGAAGAAGAACAAAAAGCTTCGTGCAAATATTGTGACATAAAAATTAAGTATAATAATGGAACTAGTTCCATGCATGCTCATTTATTGAGATGCCTCTTTTACAAGAGGAAAAGGACATCGTCTTCTATGACAAGTGCTGAAGAACATGTTGGGTCTCCTTTAATCGTCAAGTTTGACTAAGAAGCCATTCGAAGAGCAATGGTTAAAATGTTCATAAACATGGAGATTCCTTTTCGGAAGGTCGAACATGAGTCTTTTCATGAATTTATGAGTCTCACTTCACCAAGATTTCAGATTTGTTCGCGCACAACATTGGCCCGTGATGTCTTGAAACTGTGGGACACAGAAAAGATAATTTTAAAAAATTTGCTCTCTCTGAATTGTCGAAGAGTTTGTCTCGCCACTAATATGTGGACTTCTTGTCAAAAGTTGAGTTATATGTGTGTGACGGCCCATTTCATTAACAATAATTGGCACTTATAGAAGAAGATTTTAAATTTTTGTCAAGTCACAAGTCATACAGGGGATGCTATTTGTGAAACAATGGAGATGTGTTTGAACAGTTGGGGCTTAAACCGCGTGCTTAGTTTGACGGTTGATAATAGTTCATCTAATGATGTTGGAGTTGAACGTCTCAAGAGAAGGCTTTTGTCTAAGAATAGTTTAATAAATGAGCGGAAACCATTTTCATATGAGGTGTTGTGCACACGTATTAAATCTAATTGTGAAAGAAGGTTTGAAAGACATTGATAATTCTGTTTATAGAGTTCGTCATGTTGTTTGGTATGCTAGATCTTCTCCGGCAAGGCTTGCTAAATTCAAGGCATGTATTGATAAGGAGAGCATGGAATATAAAGGTTTAGTTTCTCTAGATGTTGAGACTCGTTGGAATTCAACTTATTTGATGTTAGTATCCGAATCAAAACATGAAAGAACCTTTGATGAATTAGGTTTTCGAGATAAATGGTACGTGAAACTTATTTTGTTTATGTTTGTTAATTTTGAGAAGATGAAAGGTTAGCATTAGGGCCAGCTTTGGCAATAACTTCAATGATTCTAAGTTCTAAAGCTTATTTTAGAGTCATTGGAACAGAAGAAGCACATGCTAGTTCCATAGCAAAAAGGAAAGCTTCTTCATCGGATACTTTCTCCATTTTCTCAATCATATGCATATGTTATACTATACTTTGATGTTAGAGTTTTGTAGGTTCTCTAATTACCTCTTTTAGATGTCAATAGTTGTGCTCTGCTTGTTGCTTCCCTACTATCCTAAGAATCCGTTGATAATAAATAACTATCCTATAGTGAATCCCGATTAATGATTTGCATATCATGTCTACATAAAAGTAAGACCACTTGTTTATTACTCCTACTAGTACCAATTTACTGCTATCCTAAGTTCCGAACTTAGTTAGATGCAAATTTAGTGAAAAACACCACATGACAACATGTTCCAAGGTACCAACCCACTCGGGCATTCTTACTTTAACCGAAAATAATAGTTACAACTTTCCCTTCAATTATTAAATTTTTGTTACTACATCCACACACATTGGGATTGTTTTTCCAAAATCTCAACTACGCATTAATTTCATTCAGATGACCAAAACTCAAATTCTAATTCTACCTTGCTAGTGACATGGCATATTAACACTACACAACAACATAGTGTGAGTCATCATAATGTCAAAGGAGAACTTAATCATCTACTGTCATCAACTCTCCATCAACCCAGCCGCGGAGGCCGTAGTACAAGGTAGACGTAGGCAGTCCCCCAAAAAGTCAGCGGCGGCTGAGAAAGCTGTAAAAGACCTCCTAGAGGAAAATTTTATTTCAGAAGCCCGGTATTCAACCTGGCTGTCCAATGTTGTACTTGTAAGGAAGTCTAATGGAAAATGAAGGATGTGCATTGACTACACTGATCTCAAGCGGGCATGTCCAAAGGATGCCTATCCCCTCCCCAACATCGACAAACTCGTCGACAATCTCGACGGGTTTCAAACTACTGTATTTCATAGAAGCCTACTCGGGATACAATCAAATCCCCATGGCAGAAGTCGACAAACAGAGCACGACGTTCATGACCGTTCCGGGTAACTATTACTACAACGTAATGCCCTTCGGCCTAAAGAACGCTGGCACCACCTACCAACGGATGATGAACAATGTATTCTGGGGAGAGATAGGCGACATGCTCGAAGTCTATGTAGAAGACATGATCGTCAAATCCTGTGCCGAGGTCGACCACACGACACATCTCAAGAAGGTCTTCGAGACGACGAGGAAATACCGGATGCGGTTCAACCCGAAGAAATGCACATTTGGGGTGTGCGCGGGAAGTTCCTCAGATTCTACCTGATCGAAAGGGGAATCGAGGCAAACCCGGACAAATTCTGGGCCTTCTTCGAGATCGAGATGCCGAGCACGAAGAAGTCGATACAATCCCTCAATGGGATGCTCGCCTCCTTGTCCCGCTTCGTCACCAAATCTACACATCACACCCTCTCATTCTTTAAACTATTAAGAAAGGAAGCCATATTTGAATGGACGTAAGAATGTGAGCAAGCCTTCCTCCATCTCAAAAGTGTCCTGTTGGAACCACTTGTCCTGACAAGACCCGATGTCGGGGAGACCCTCTACCTGTACTTGGTCGTCTCAACCAAGGCCGTGAGCGCCGTACTAATTTGGGAAACCCCTGACGGACAAAAACCGATCTACTTCACGAGCAAGACCCAGAAGTAAGATATCAGCAGATCGAGAAAGTCGCCCTGGCCCTAATCAACGTAGCCAGGAGACTCTGACACTACTTCCTGGAACATACTATCGTAGTCAGAACTGAGCAGCCGATCAAACAGCTGCTCGACAGACCTGACATAGTAGGGTGCATGCTAAAATGGTCGCTAGAGCTCTCCGAGTTCGACATCATCTACGAAGGAAGGAAAGCGCTCAAGGCACAAGTGCTGGCCGATTTCTTCGTCGAGATAACCCCCGCCATGGAGCCCACAAGTGGACCATCTTCATGGACGACGCTTCAAGCCCCTTGGGGAGAAGCACATGCATCATCCTGGAAAACAAAGAAGGCATAGTCGTGGAGGTCTCCCTGACCCTAGCATTCCCGACGACGAACAATCAAGCTTAATACGAAGCCTTCTTAGACGAACTCCGCCTGGCAGAGGACCTCGGAGCCAAGGAGATAAAAACCTTCACGGAATCCTAGTTAGCTGCCTCATAAGTTCGAGGCGAATGCCAAGCGAAGAACGATAATCTGGCCGAATATTTGGCCCTTATCAGGGAGCGGATGAAGAGTTTCGACTCTGCGGAAGTACAACATGTTCCACGCGAGCAGAATACCCGGGCGGACATCCTCTCGAAGTTGGCGAGCACAAAAAAGAAAGGAAGAAATAAATCCATCGTCCAGGAGATCCTTGCACAACCGAGTACGGAGAAGGCGAAAACACTGCTTGACGTCAACGCCATCGGGGATGCAGACTGTTGGATGACCCCGATACACGCTTGCCTTAGCACGAGACACCTCCCCGAAGACCCCAAAAAGGCCGGTATAGTCAAGCGACGCGCCTTCTTGTACATGCTGCTCGAGAATAAACTATACCGAAGAGGCTTCTCGATCCGTCTCCTCAAATGCGTCGACAAAACCCAAGCCTTGACCATCCTGCAAGAGGTCCATGAGGGCATCAGCGTGCAACACCTCAAAGGATGGTCTTTGGTGAGGAAAGCCTTACGAGCTGGGTATTACTAGCCGATGATACATGGGGATACGAAGGAACACGTAAAGAGGTGTGACAGGTGCCAGCAGCACGGGGACATGCACCTCTCCCCCCGAACGAGCTCAAGTTCCTCTCTTCCCCCTGGCCGTTTTCCTGGTGGGTGTTGCTACGCGAAAAATGACACAGAGTCACCACCGAATTTTATTTATCCCAAGGAGGGAAAGGGAAATAGCGATAAAACCTTTGGGAAAAGAGCGTGGTCATCGCAACCAAGTCTTAGGGTTTGGGAGTCGGTTATGCGAGGGGAAGGTGTTAGCACCCCTCGCATCCATCGTACTCGATGGGAACCTTCTAGGTTATTTGGCGTGAATGGGTGTTTTATCTTAAAGGTTTGTTTGTTTAAGGAAGGTGGGGTTTGGTCATTTTATTATAGTGCTCGCCAAGGATTGTGGTCCTTGTGCCTACGTATCCTCACTTAAAAGAAGTGAAGAATCAGAGCTCCGTAGTTCGGAGGCTTTGTGAAATAGTTGTTTGTTGGTTGATTTTATACCTTGAAAAAGGGTTTTTGGATTGACGCCCTAAGGCAAAAAATAGTTTGATGAGTTGGTGTTGTTTTTAGGTTTTTGAAGAAAATGTGTTCTTGATTAGGATTATACAAAAGACTTTGGATAGAGATGAATGTCTCAAATAACCAAGTCGAGCGCCTTGTATTCGAAACATTCGGAACGAGTGTAGAAGGGTTCCATTCTCGTTCATTCTCCACCACTTTAAAGTTCATGGTGCATAATTCCAATCGTATATTTTATTGTGTTTTATATTCTTATGAGAAAAGAGAACCACTTGACGTTGGATCAAGGTTTGTTGCTTGTAAAGATATTTTAAGTGACGCGATTAAGGTCGATGGCGGTGCGCAAGGCATCCGACTTACATGGTCAAAAATTGCTCGATAAAATCGAGAGTTTACTTTTAAAAATAGTTTTTGGAGACAAAGGTCAACAAGGACCATAACAACATTCACATACTAAAATCATACAAACATAAGCTAGACGGCTCAAAAAAATCGAGACACATCAAAAACAGTAAAAATGTGAAAAAAAACAGTGGTGTGACATGGGTGGCCGTGTTGTGTGACCCGGCCCGTGTCGTGATACCAGAAGAATAATGGTTTTGGACATGAGACAGAGGTGTGACATGGGTGGCCGTGTTGTGTGACACGGCCCGTGTCACAAAACCTGGGGGAAAAATGCTGAAAAAAAGCTAAAACAGCGGTGCAACACAGCCGGCCGTGTTGTATGACACGGCCCGTGTTGCGGGTCCTGTGCAAAAACACGCTGAAAAATATTAAACAGAGGTGCAACACGGCCGCCCGTGTTGTATGACACGGCCCGTGTTGCAAGACCTGGCACTTTTCACACAAAAAACCTCACACAGTGGTGCAACACGGTCGGCCGTGTTGTGTGACACGGCCCGTATTGTGGGTCCAGGTAAAAAAACTACATTTTTTTCTCTTGTTTTCTTTTCTTTTTGTGGTTCTAAACAAAGGACTCTTGGTCCCCTTGGGACCTTACATGATATACACAACAACAACAACACTTAACAGAAATATATGACAAATGCAACAAATGTAAAAACACCAAATATAAAGAGAGTAAGGTTTAAGAGGATGGATACCAAAGAGTTTCCTCCTTTCTTTGTCAAGCTCCTATTGGTTTTGGCTGGACGTGTTCTTCACTCTATGTTGTGGAAGTGCTGCTCTTCAAAAGATCTTCTTGTGTTTGGGGAACTCTCTTAGTTTTTTGTTGTCTTTTAGGGTTTCTTGTTATCAATATTTTCTGGTTTTTTCTCTCAATATCTTGCTCTCCCCATGTTCTGATTTTTCTCTCCAAAATGTAGTATCAATCCCCTAGTGTGTGTCAATGATAGTGAATGAATAATATCTCCCTATCTTTTGCTTGCATCCCCCCTTTTCACACTTTTTCTGCCACCGTTTGCTGCTGTACCAAAGCTACACTTCTTGCACATCTTTCCATTTCAGAATTTCCCTTTTTGGCAATACCTTTTACTACTTTCTTGGTACAGCCCCACTTTCCTTCTATTTCTAGTATGTTTTGCTTTATTTTTCTACTGCAACACTCTACATTGTTGTCCATCCTTGTGTCCATTGGTCATTGGTTGGTTATGCTTGTATCTACCCATGTAGCCAATACCACTACCTTTTGACAGCATTTTAAAAAACTGATATTTAGCATGTAGATGCATCATTTGCATGTTATTTCCTTGGTCTTATGACATAAAAATGATTTTGTAACATGGTACATATTGTCATCTCTTGCATGGGGCTGTTTTGCATGATATTCAAATTATCCATGGCTAAGCAAACATGGTCTTGATCTTGACATATTCCAATGTTGATTTAATTCTTAGATATTTCTTGGATATAATGTGGACTTGGTGTGGCATTTCCATAACATGAATTTGATTAGAGACTTGAATGAAGATTAGAAATACATTAATTTCTAAACATTATCTAGAGTTGGAACTCTTGTAACAAATGACATGATTGTAATGTCACAAAATTTCTCTTAGTAATATTCTTGTCTCCATTCATGAATTTTGAACTTTGAATGATGGATTCCCTCATGCCCTTAAAAATGACATCTTGAATTATGCATTTGTGATCTTGACTCATGCTTTGCAAATTTGCACTTCACTAGACCATAGAAACAAATATGTATGAAAGAGCCTTGAATTTGGCCTTGCAATAATATTCATCTTGAATATCCTTGTATTTTGTCAAGTAATTTCCCCTTGCCGAAATTTACATGAGTAGAATTTTCCCCCTTAGATCAAACCTTAGATGATGAACCTTTTCTTCCATGTAGTCCAAGATAGACAAGTTACGAAAAACGACAAACCGACCTAGTTCGTACCTTGTGAACCCGCATGCTCGATATGCAATAGAATGATGTATGATGTGCCGAATGTAGGGTATAAAAGGCTAACGGTGAAAATGAGGGTGTGACAGGTGCCCCTATTTAATCCTCTTGGACCTGAATGTCTGGAGGATAAAGGTGCTCGAACATTCCTGGTAGAAGAGAATTAAATACTAGAATACCCAGGATTTTCAACTTGGAGAGGTGTGGAAAGTAGACAATCAGTGATACGGTTTGAAAAAAGGTAAGGTGTTTGTCAGTGCAAGAAGGTATGAGGGATATGATGCTATGTTTGAGATGCAAATGCGGAATGAACATGAGTGCTTTATCAGCCGGAAGAGGAAGCACCTCGTGATTGGGAATCATAATTGGCTAAGAGATATTCCTTCTACAAAAGATAGAGAGGACTCTAGAAATGGGATTGTGAGATATTCCTTCTACAAAAGATAGAGAGGACTCAAGAAATTGGTTTTCTTCTTGCAAAAGGTAAGGAAGATTCCAGAACAAAAGGTTTGGAGAAAATGCTTCCTTCTACAAAAGGTAGGAAGGACTCCGAAACAAAAGGTTTGAAGATAAACATAAACTCCTTCTACATCATGTAAAGGAGACTCCCTTGGGAGAATACGATCTTATTTCCTTCTGTCACGGCAGAAAAGGCTCTAGAACAAAAGGTTAGGAGAAAAAGTTCCTTCTACAAAAGGTAGAGAGGACTCCTGAACAAAAGGTTAGGATAAATATTCCTTCTACAAAAGGTAGATAGGATACTCCCTTAGGAGAGGATGATCGTATATTTTTTTTTGCTGCAAAAAGCAGAACAGGCCCCCTGAACAAATGGTTAGGAGAAAATATTCCTTCTACAAATGGTAGAGGGGATACTTACGAAAGGTAAGCTGACAAGAAAACCTGTACAAAAGGTACGAGATGTCTTACTAAAGGTAAGTTGAATCAGTTGCAAAAGGCAAGCTGGAGATACTTCGAAAAGACTCACAAAAGGTAAGTTAAGGGAAATAACCTCTTAAAGGATCCTGCCAAGATGTTCACAGGACAATCGCATAATTTTGAGAATGATTGGCTAAGCACTCATGGAATGATGCAGCATGTATGCAAAAATGCTAGGGACGTAAGAATTATATAGGTTATGGGTGATGATTTATGCCAAGTGATTGGGCTTTGGTTTGGGGCGTCAAGTTTGACTTCCCGACTCCCTCGTGACTAAATTTGGATCATTTTCGGATGATCTTATTAGACAAGCTGTGTTGGTCAGCCAGGCTGGCTCTGACTTGGTCAAGTCCCAGTGAACTTCATGATCAGACGATGCTTTGTGTGCACATGCGTCTATTAGACATCACGCTTTATGCTTCATACACCTTGATCGGAGAGCAACCTTATGTTTCTTTTGTGATTATTATCACCCCATAAATTCACAATGCAATATTTATCAAGAATGAAAATTCCATTTTTCGCAAACAAACATAAAAAGGAAAAGAAATGCAAAGCACGAATTGATGAAAGATATTTTATTGATGATAAAGTAACCCATAAATGGGTGATTTTACATAAGGATACAATTCCTAAAAGAGGTAATTGCAAAAATATGGCAAAAGTACAATGGCAATGAGAAAGTAAACGGATTTCCATTGAGTTTCAATTCTGCTATGATCCTTATGGACTTGATGCTCCTCGTACATTGCCTCTGAGGAATGAGATTGGATTGATCTTTCCCGTGTGTAGCTCAATTTATTCTGATGATGAACTTACAAACTTTTCGCTGACAGCAGTATTTTTCTCTTAAGTTCCCTAACTTTTGCCTAGACCGCCCTTTCGGGTTTTCAGTCTACCGGGATACCCCTTTTTTTGCCTAAGTTTCCCTTGAGGGTTTTCAACTTATCGGGTATTATTTTTTATTTTAACCCTAACTTTTGCCTGGACTTTTTCTTTTTGTTGTCCACCGGGTATGCTTTCAAGCATAGTATTTTTTGACTGCGTCTGCATTTACGGGGGATGATAGATCTTCACCGTCCATGTTGGATAATATAAAGGATCCTCCAGAGAAAACCTTCTTCACAACATATGGGCCCTTGTAGTTTGGTGTCCATTTGCCCCTTGTGTCGGTGTGGATTGGTAGAATCTTCCACAATACCAAGTCTCCCACTTCGAAATCTCGAGGGCAAACCTTCTTGTCAAACGCCCGTTTCAACCGCTTTTGGTAAAGCTGGCCATGACAGATGGCTGTCATGCGCTTTTCATCGATGAGATTAAGTTGATCAAATCTCGCCTGTATCCACTCTGCTTCATCAAGCTTAACATCAGTCAGAATTCTCAGGGATGGAATTTCGACCTCAACAGGGAGTACCACATCTATGCCGTATACAAGAGAAAAAGGAGTTGCCCCAGTAGAAGTGTGTACTGAAGTGCGGTAGCCATGCAAAGAAAATGGTAGCATTTCATGCCAATATTTGTATGTTTTCACCATTTTGTGAACGATCTTCTTGATGTTTTTGTTTGCTGCCTCAACAACACCATTCATCTTTTGGCGATATGGTGACGAGTTATGATGCTCGATCTTGAAACTCTCACATAATTCCTTCATCATCTTGTTATTGAGGTTTGAACCATTGTCAATAATGATTTTATTTGGGACCCCATAATGACAAATGATTTCCTTCTTGATAAAGCGAGTGACCACTTGTTTGGCGACATTGGCATAAGATGCGACTTCCACCCATTTAGTGAAGTAATTAATGGCCACTAAGATGAAACGATGACCGTTTGAAGCAGTTGGCTCGATGCGTCCGATTACATCTATGCCCCACATGGAGAAGGGCCAAGGCGATGTCAAAACATTTAAAGGAACTGGTGGTACATGAATCCTATCTGCATAGATCTGACATTTGTGGCATGTTTGCACGTGACGGTAGCAATCAGTCTCCATTGTCAACCAATAATAACCAGCCCTCAAAATCTTCTTAACCATCGTGTGTCCACTAGCATGCGTACCAAAAGAGCCTTCATGGATTTCATTTATGATTCGGTCAGCTTCGTGTCTATCCACGCATCTGAGCAGGACCGAGTCATAGTTCCGCTTGTAAAGCACATCTCCGCTTAAGAAGAACTTGGAGGAGAGCCTCCTTAAATACTTCTTGTCTGTGATGGAAACATTTTCTGGATATTCTTGCTTTTTTAGATACCTTTTGATATCATAGAACCAAGGATGATCTTCGATTATTAACTCCGCTTCCAGACAGTGGGCAAGTTCGTCAAGATATTCAATGCGGATAGAGGGTGCCTCGTTTTCCATTTAACTTTGAACACAGATGACAATGTGGCAAGAGCGTCTGCCAATTGATTACTTTCTCTAGGGATGTGATTGAAAGTAATCTCGTCAAAATATGGGATTAACTTCAAGACGTGATCCCGATATGGAACCAGTTTTCTATCACGTGCTTCCCAATCACCTTTGACTTGACTGATTACTAATGCGGAGTCCCCATATACTTCCAAAATTTTGATTCCATGATTAATAGCGGCTTCAACTCCGAAGATACAGGCCTCATATTCTGCCATATTGTTGGTACACTCGAAACATAACCTTACGGTGAATGGAATATGGAAACCAGTAGGAGATGTGATGATTGCCCCTATTCCATTTCCTTGAGCATTTGCGGCGCCATCGAACACGAGCGTCCATCGCGATCCTGGTTCGGGTCCGTCATTTGGTCCTAATGCTGCATAGTCTCTGACAAACATGATGTCTTCGTCAGGGAATTCAAAACGCATGGGCTGGTAATCTTCCATAGGTTGGTGAGCAAGATAGTCAGATAGCATACTCCCTTTGATAGCTTTTTGTGAGACGTACTGGATGTCATATTTAGTCAGTACCATTTGCCAACGGGCTACTCGTCCGGTGAGAGCAGGCTTCTCAAAGATGTACTTGATTGGATCCATCTTTGATATCAGCAACATGGTATGGGTCAGTATGTACTGCCTTAGGCGTTTGGCAGCCCATGCAAGCGCGCAACATGTCTTTTCCAACATTGAGTATCTCGTTTCACAGTCGGTGAACTTCTTGCTTAGGTAGTAGATAGCGTGCTCCTTTCTACCTGTTTCGTCATGCTGACCCAACACACATCCCATGGATTCTTCCAGAACAGTTAAGTACATGATGAGAGGTCTTCCTGGCACGGGAGGCATCAAGATCGGTGGCTCTTGCAGATATTCTTTTATTTTCTCAAATGCTTTTTGGCAGTTGTTATTCCACACGATTGCTTGATTCTTGTGAAGCAACTTGAATATTGGCTCACATGTGGCTGTTAGGTGAGATATGAATCTAGCGATGTAGTTTAATCTCCCTAAGAAACCATGAACCTCTTTCTCAGTCCTCGGAGCTGGCATATCTTGGATAACTTTTACTTTGTCAGGATCGACTTCAATTCCCTTTTGGCTCATGATAAAACCTAGCAACTTACCAGATCTTACCCCAAAAGTGCATTTATTCGGATTGAGCCTTAGCCTGAACTTTCTTAACCTTGTAAACAGCTTTTCTAAATGGATGAGATGTTCCTCTTTAGTTTGGGATTTTGCAATCATATCGTCGACGTACACTTCAATCTCTTTATGAATCATATCATGAAAGAGAGTTACCATCGCTCGTTGATATGTCGCACTAGCGTTCTTTAGACCAAATGGCATAACCTTATAGCAGAAGGTTCCCCAAGGGGTTATGAAGGTAGTCTTTTCCATATCCTCCGGAGCCATTTTGATTTGGTTGTATCCGGAGAAACCATCCATGAAGGAGAACACAGAGAATTGAGCCGTATTATCTACTAGCACGTCAATGTGTGGTAGCGGAAAGTCATCTTTTGGGCTGGCTCTATTCAGGTCTCTATAGTCGACACACATCCGCACCTTACCATCTTTTTTAGGAAAAGGTACAATGTTGGCGACCCATCGAGGGTATTTTAATACGGCCAAGTATCCGGCATCAAGCTTCTTTTGCACTTCCTCCTTAATCTTAAGGGCCATGTCAGGTCGAGTTCGTCTCATCTTTTGCTTTATAGGCGGGCAATCCTCCTTGAGCGGTAGTTTATGCATCACAATGTCAGAATCCAATCCAGGAATGTCTTGGTACGACCAAGCGAACACGTCTGCATAGGCGCGTAGGAGTTCGATCAGTCTTATCTTCACGCTTTCTTCTAAAGCAGCGCCTACCTTGACCTCTTTCTTATCTTCGTCAGTCCCGAGATTGACAACTTCTACTGATTCCTGATGCGGTTGAATGACCTTGGATTCTTGCTTTAATAATCTGGCCAACTCTTCGGGGAGCTCACAATCTTCCTCACCATCCTCGTCAGCATGGTAGATTGGGTTGTCAAAGTCATATGGAAACATAGCAGTATCGTTATCAATGGAAACCAGGGTTGATCTGCATGATTGGTGATTTTATGCTTTATTTTGAGAAGATGAGAAAAATGAAAATGCACGAAAACATTGCCATTTATTTATGCAACAATAAAATAAAAAGAAAGACAGGGAACACAATTGAATGCAAAAGTTTACTTCATTCATGATAAAACATTGATTGAAAACATGGGGGCCCTACAAAATAATCCTTATGCCTTGGGCAGAGCATAGGATTTGGAATGAAAAACAAAGAAAATTACTCCTTAATCAAGGTGACCTCCGGTATCTCCACGACACTCCAATTGTTGAGTTGTTGATTTGGTGCCTTGGGGTATACCATGCAGACCTCCTTTAACGCATCGTCTTCAGCCTCCACGACAGCTACATGATCATCCACCATATGTCCACTGCTTACAAAGGCAAGTGGGGGAATGAGACCTTTGCCTTTGTCCATGATTGTCTTCTGCTGCACTGTATGGTTTTCAGAGTAACCCAAAAACGGTTCTGTTTTTGTTGACGGGAAGCTCCAACACTCTACCCCAACCTTCAGGGTGACCAACCTCGATTACATTCTTGGCATCTTTCCATGTGACCATAGGGGATCCGAACCTTTCTGATTTCTTTTCCTCTTTCTTAGTAGGAATCGTCTCCACGCTTATCACATCAAACGCTTGGAATGGGGTCTCGTGAACCTACCCTCCTATTTCAATATAGAGAAAGGAAGCAAGATGGCTTATAATAACACCGGATTCTCCCTCAATGACGACCATCTGATTGTTGATCATAAATTTAATCCTTTGATGCAGGGTTGAAGTTACAGCCCCTGCTGAATGAATCCACGGGCGACCAAGAAGGCAGCTATAAGCAGGATAGATATCCATTATATAGGATATAATGATAAAGGTATGAGGTCCAATCTTGATTGGGAGATCAACCTCGCCTATCACAGTTCTCGTAGCTCCATCAAAAGCTTTTACAATGGTTTGACTTGGTTTCATCACAAGTCCTTCAATTGATAGCTTGTTCAACGAGCTCTTTGGTAACACATTCAATGATGATCCAGTATCGACAAGTAATCTAGAGAATACAACATCCATACATTCGATGGTAATGTGTAAGGCCTTGTTATGATTCTTACCTTCGGGAGGTAGTTCACTATCATTAAAGCTCAAGATATGGGCTGATGCTATATTCCCCACCACTTCTTCAAACTGCACCACTGATATATCTTCTGGCACATGAGCGATCTTCAAGAACTTTAACAGTGCTTCTTGATGGGCTTTCGAACACATTAATAAGGATAGCATGGATATCTTTGAGGGAGTCTAATTAAGTTGATCGATCACTTTGTAATCACTTTTCTGAATGATTCTTAGAAATTCCTCCGCTTCATTGGTGCTTGGTTCAACATTATTTTTCCTTGTATTATCACTGATATTGATAGGTGGTGGAGCAAAGATCAGACCACTTCTAGTGACACCGCCGGTTCCCACAATGTTCTCTACAGAGCTACCAGCTTTCACAACATCTTCATCCACTTTCTCTCCCTTAATGTATACAGTCGGCTCATATTTCCAAGGGACAACCTTGGTGCTCTCAAAAGGAAAAGGAGCAGGTGTTGATATCACTAACGGAGCAAGTGAAGGAGGAGACAACGGAATCTCTACTTGATCATATAATATCTGCAATGGTTCGCGAACTTGATCGTACGGGGTTTGCACCGAATGCCAGTCATAATCACAAGGGATTTCCAAGAGCGCATGCGGTTGATCACATGGAACTTCATACGGAATTTGCATCGGAATTTGGACAGGATACCAATCTTCATCACATTGAATTGTTAGAGGAATACGTGGTTGTTCATACGGAATCGTCAACGGTACACGGTTCTGACCATACGGATTGTTCAACAGCTCTTCATCATAAGTAAACTCCATCGGATCATAGGGAATATCAAGAGTTGCTACTTCTTCAGCATTAGATATTTGTTCCACTAACATGACGCCTTGATCTATCAAACTTTGAATTCCCATCTTCAATTCGAGACAACTTTGGGGATCTTTCAAACAGTGTCGACAATCCTTGGTACATCCTGGGATAATGTTCTTCAACAACAATTGCTCTTTCACAACTGCAAATGGGGTCTTCAGCTTATCAACATTTGACACCAACTTCTTCCCTTTTGATTCTTCATCCATGTTTGTAGCATGGTGAGGCATTGGATTACGAGTCACATTGGGAGTGTTCTTGGTGAAGTTAATGGCCTTTGAATCGATGAGATCTTGCACCACATATTTCAGAGCTTTACAATTTTCAATATTATGCCCGGGAGCTCCTGAATGAAACTCGCATCGGCCGTTCGTGTCATAACCGGGGGGTAGAATAGCTGGGGGAGCCTTCATCTCCCTCAACTGCACCAATGAACCCTTTAGCAAAAGTGGAAGCAACCTAGCATATGTTGTTGGAATGGGATCAAATCTTTTCTCGGGTCTTCTTTGTCTCGGGGGACCCTGATAGTAACCTTGTCGCTGTTGTTGGTAGGGGACTTGAACAGTTGGTTGACTTGCGGATATAGCAAGAGGTTGACTCGGAGTAACAGCAGCCACATGATGATAAGGGCCTGGGTATGCTTTGGCCTTCCCCTTATCCATCAAAGCAGCGCTCGTCTCGCCTTCTCTTTTTCTTGTAAAACCTTGGTATGGCTTTTTCGATCCGCCAGAAGCTCCATCAGCAATTTGAATCTTTCCAATCTTTATCATATTTTCGATCCTTTCACCGACCATCACTAAATCTGAAAACACAGAAGATGTGCATCCAGCCAATCATTCTAGGAAAGGACCTTGAATAGTTACCATGAACATATCGGTCAATTCTCTTTCAAGAAGAGGAGGCTGGACTCTAGCAGCTAAGTCCCTCCACCTTTGCGCGTAATCTTTGAATGCTTCACCAGATTTTTGGGTCAGGCCTTGGAGCTGTGTCCGATTAGGTGCCATATCAGAGTTGTACTGATAATGTTTCAGAAATGCCTCGGCCAACTCCTTCCACGTCTTGATATACGTGCCCTCCAACTGCATATACCATTCAAGAGATGCCCCACTGAGGCTATCTTGAAATAAATGCATTAGCAATTTTTCATCATCGGAGTAGGCAGTCATTTTCCTACAATATGATCTGATGTGAGTCCGGGGACAGCTGGCCCCTTTGTATTTTTCAAAATCGGGGACTTTGAATTTTAGAGGAATCTTCACATCGGGTACCAAACACATACCCGCAGCATCTAACCCAAAAGTGCTTGGGCCTTGTAGTCCTTTGACTGTCTCTTGCAAGGCAAGTATTTTCTTTTCCAGATCAGTAGTTGGTGCTCCGAAAGTGTCTACATCCAAGAATTCGGGAGGGTTGTAGAAACCTTCGTGGCCATCCAAGTGGATTGGGGTAGTAGTCGTACCACTACCAGAAGTGTGGATTGCGCCTGTGCCAACAGGAATAGGGACTGTTCCACCAAGAATGGGAATCGCACTCGCAGGAGTAGGAATGGCTCCATCAGGAGTGGGGGTTGAACCGGCAGTAGTAGGGGTAGGAGTGTTGGTAGCGTTTTTCTCCATAGCTTGTTTCATTTCTTCTTGACCTTTAGCCATAGCTTGAATGACTTCCATCAGCTGGCCCATCTGAGCCTTCATGTGGATCATTTCTTCCTTGAAAGCGGCTTGATCCTGCTCGATCTGATCCATTAGTAATCTTTGCTTTCCACGAGTGTAGTAAGGATGCCGGAAAGTCAGCTTGTTTACTGCGAATGGAGGTCAAGTTTTTTTTTGTAAGTTTTGGATTTTGTTTTATGAAATTCAGAATGATGCATATGAAATAAAAATGTTATGCGCAAAGCTCTTAGTAACCTTGTTAGTTATTGTTAAGAATATTAACATTTTCCATTGCAATTAATCAGAAGAGACATAATGGAACAAAAACTTTCATTTCATTAAGGCTCTAGGCCAAATTCAAATACAAAATACAAAAGATATACTTCTTAAACAGATTACAAATCAACTCTAAAGGTGACTCTTTGGGCTCTGCGAACCGCCTCTAAATCTGTAACAAGTTCTCCCATTGTTTCCATGCAAAACTTCACAAAGTCGAACACTGGGACGTGAGTGTTTTCTTGAGTCATCACTTGATCAACTATCTTCAATTTTCCAGGGATTTGCTGAAGCACAAAGTTGGAGAATCTCGCCAAGTTCACAAATTTGTTTTTCCACTCCTCATAGAAAATTTGGAGATCATGGATGATGTCATCTCTTTGAAGTACAACAACTTCGGCTTGACGACAACTTTCTTCCCAATAATGACAACTATCTTGTAGCTCTAAGTACAACTCATCATAGATTCCGTCTTTCAATCTTTTGATTTCCTCGATAGCTCTACCCAACTGGTACTCCGCTTGTACAAAATCTCGTTGCGCGCTCTCTTTCTCCAACAGTGCGTGAGCTAACTGATCTTTACAACCTTTGATAGCGCCTTTCAACTTTTGGATCTGAGCTTCAAATTTTTCCATTTCATCTTTCTTTATTTGGTTGACGATCCTTACATCGTTTTCTAAGTCTCTAACCTTTCGCCACACTTGGTCCAATTTTTCATTTCGGTGATCCAAGTCGGCGTTGGCGCTTTTGAATGCTCCACCAACCCATTCATTCTTTCCTTTCTCTTCTCTAGCCCTTTTCTTGCTATCCTCGAACTTTTCTTTCAACTCTTTGCTCTTGTCTTCCCAAGCTTCACTTTTCTGCGTAGTTTCACTGAGTTGAATTCAAAGCTGAGTATTCTCAACTTCAAGCTCTTGGACTTTAGCCTTAAGTTTTTCCATATCTTCGAGTAAGACCGACTCGGGCTCGGGATTTGATGGGAAAGCAGATGCATCAAAGACAAAAGGTAATCTGACTTCTTTTACCCTTTCTTTTACCCATTTTACATAAGGTTCACGAGCGAGGACGTTCTTCCTCCCATTGTCTGGATTACTTCTCATGATGTTTACCCATGCTCTTCTTGCCTTTCTTATAGATGGGTCACTTAGATTGGTCGTGTTGACAAGGAACGGAACCAAATCTTCTTCTTTAGGAGGAACATCCATGGAGTGTCCAAATTGTCTTTTGAGTAACACCAAGTTGTAATTGATGCAACCTCGTGTTCCCAAGAGAGGAACATTGGGAAATCCTCCACAAGAAAAGATGATATCCCTAGTTTCCCATTCCCTTTTGTACCATGTGATGGAACTAGCGGTGAGTGAAGCAAATCTTTGAGGCCATGAGAGTTCCTTGGAAGCGAAAGGACCTTTCTCGGGCATGTGAGTCCTTAGCCACTCATGCAAGAGAGGGGCACAACAGAGGAACATTCCACCTCCTTTGGTATGTCTTGTATGAAAGGTATGGTAGAAGTCACCTAGGAGGAAAGGCACGGGATTCTTTGTCAAGAAAATTTCCACAGCTACTTGGTCTACAAAATTTTCCCCATTCGGAAACATCACAATTCCATAGAACAAGAGTGCTAAAATTGAACCGCATATTTCCCATTTCTCTTCTTTGGCATACTTCCACGCTTGTTCTTCTAAGAATTTCCTCGAGAAACCCCTAGCTCCTTTGGGTGCCCAATTGGCTATCACATCACTTGTGGGAATCCCTAAGGCAGAAGCCACTTTCTTCAAAGTAAATTCTTCCTCAAGCTTCAGAAAAGGATCGCGGTCTTTGATGGAGAGGTTCAAAATCTTCTCGAATTCTTCCAAAGTGGGAGCTATCTGAAAATCAACGAAGGTAAAACAACGGAGAGAAGTGTCATAGTACTGAGCCAAGGCTGTGAGGGCTTCAAATTCTATCTTTTCTTTCAACAGATCCAAAATTCTCCCATAAGAAGAATGAAATTTGTTATGCTTGATGGGAGTGATCTTTGCGCTTAGAGCTCTTAGACTGTCAATTGAAGAATCTTTGTATTTGAAAGTGAAAGTACTTTTTCTGTCGGTCTTCTTGTTTAGTCTCATCGTCCCTAGGTTCACATTCATCACGATTGCTTCTGAAAAATGCTTACATCTGCAATAAGAACAAGACACTAAGAGCTTTGTTTTTATGAGTATGTATGTATGAGCGGATGCATAAATGGAGCTCGAGCACATGGGTTCATAGGTCCGAGGTATGGATATGGCTGATATTAACTGCTTTATGAAAAAGGTTCTCACAAGGTATGATCGAAAGTTTTAAAAGGGATCCCAAAGTCATGGATTCATATGAGTGTTTATCATGCATGACATGAACATGTCAGATGATGACTCCATCACATGAATCTCTTTTGGATGAGGTCCTCATATCGAACCATGCGAGAAGAGCTTCTCAGGGACTCATACTACGAGACACGTCGACATTGGGTTCTAGACAAGGATTTCAGCGTCATAGACTTCCTTGACTGTTTGTTACGTATGTCAGTCATTGCCAGGAAACAAACCATCAAGAAAGTCTCTTCTGAACAAGGTCTTCGTATCGATCCACATGAGAAGAGCTTCTCGAGGACCCATACTATGCGACCATCAATCTTAGTTGGTCAATGGTTCAAGGTTCTAAAAGGTCCTTAGAGTAATGGATTCCTAAGAAAATATTGGTTCAACACGCCAAGAGCTTGACAGTTTCCACCATTCTCAAAGAAATCTACTCTAAGCGAAGTTCTCGTATCGACTATCACGAGATGAGCATCTCGGAAGCCCATACTACTCAACCTCTCCTATCTCAATTTTAACACTCTAGACTCGGGTATAGAGTCTTTCCCTCAAGTTTTCTTTTTTTGCCAATGTATCCAATCCATACCACGACGAATGAAACCACACAAGGTAAGATACAATTGGATAGATAAGGGAAAGAGATAAACAAACAAAAAAAGAACCCAAACACGTGGAAAAAACCTAGATTAGGCTTGACTCGCTTAGGAAAAAGTCCCCAGCAGAGTCGCCAGCTGTTGCTATGCGAAAAATGACACAGAGTCGCCACCGAATTTTATTTATCCCAAGGAGGGAAAGGGAAATAGCAATAAAAACTTTGGGAAAAGAGCATGGTCATCGCAACCAAGTCTTAGGGTTCGGGAGTCAGTTATGCGAGGGGAAGGTGTTAGCACCCCTCGCATCCATCGTACTCGATGGGAACCTTCTAGGTTATTTGGCGTGAATGGGTGTTCTCAATATTTTCTGGTTTTTTCTCTCAATATCTTGCTCTCCCCATGTTCTGATTTTTCTCTCCAAAATGTAGTATCAATCCCCTAGTGTGTGTCAATGATAGTGAATGAATAATATCTCCCTATCTCTTGCTTGCAGCCCCCCTTTTCACACTTTTTCTGCCACGTTTTGCTGTTGTACCAAAGCCACACTTCTTGCACATCTTTCCATTTCAGAATTTCCCTTCTTGGCAATACCTTTTACTACTTTCTTGGTGCAGCCCCACTTTCCTTCTATTTCTAGTATGTTTTGCTGTATTTTTCTGCTGCAGCACTCTACATTGCTATCCATCCTTGTGTTCATTGGTCATTGGTTGGTTATGCTTGTATCTACCCATGTAGCCAATACCACTACCTTTTGACAGCATTTTAAAAAAACTGATATTTAGCATGTAGATGCATCATTTGCATGTTATTTCCTTGGTCTTATGACATAAAAATGATTTTGTAACATGGTACATATTGTCATCTCTTGCATGAGGCTGTTTTGCATGATATTCAAATTATCCATGGCTAAGAAAACATAGTCTTGATCTTGACATATTGCAATGTTGATTTAATTCTTAGATATTTCTTGGATATAATGTGGACTTGGTGTGACATTTCCATAACATGAATTTGATTAGAGACTTGAATGAAGATTAGAAATACATTAATTTCTAAACATTATCTAGATTTGGAACTCTTGTAACAAATGACATGATTGTAATGTCACAAAATTTCTCTTAGTAATATTCTTGTCTCCATTCATGAATTTTGAACTTTGAATGATGGATTCCCTCATGCCCTTAAAAATGACATCTTGAATTATGCATTTGTGATCTTGACTCATGCTTTGCAAATTTGCACTTCACTAGGCCATAGAAACAAATATGTATGAAAGAGCCTTGAATTTGGCCTTGCAATAATATTCATCTTGAATATCCTTGTATTTTGTCAAGTAATTTCCCCTTGCCGAAATTTACATGAGTAGAATTTTCCCCCTTAGATCAAACCTTAGATGATGAACCTTTTCTTCCATGTAGTCCAAGATAGATAAGTTACGAAAAACGACAAACCAGCCTAGTTCGTACCTTGTGAACCCGCATGCTCGATATGCAATAGAATGATGTATGATGTGCCGAATGTAGGGTATAAAAGGCTAACGGTGAAAATGAGGGTGTGACAGTGGGGGATGGATATCTTCGGCCCGTTCACCTTAGGCTCCTATCAGAACAAATACATGATAGCCGGTGTAGACTATTTCACTAAGTGGATCGAGGTCGAGGCCCTCGCCAAAATCACGGCACATAACATACTCCGCTTCTACAAGAGGAACATCCTCTCCAGGTTTGGCATACCCATGGCCATCGTGACCGACAACAGCACACAATTCACTAACAGAAACTTTCAAGACTTTGTGACCAAGCTCGGGACAAAGCAGCACTTTATGTCATTCGAACACGCGCAAATGAACGGCCAGGCTGAGTCCACGAACAAAGTCATTCTACGAGGCTTGAAACGCCGACTCGGGGACGCTAAGAAAAGATAGGTCGAGGAGATCTACAGCGTGCTCTGGACGTATAGAACGACACCTCACTCAACCACCGGGAAACACCTTTCCGGCTAACCTACGGAACCGATGCAGTAATCCCATTCGAAATAAGGGAACCGTCAATAAGAACGGAATCCCCCCTCGAAGAGGAGACCAACGACGAGGCCCTCAGAGACGAGCTCAACTTAGTCAAGGAGATACGCTAAGGGGCTTCTCTCCAGGAAGCCGCACTGAAGCAGAAAATTTCCCTTCAATAAGATTGCAGGGTCATAAAGCGTGAATTTCAGATCGACAATCTGGTATTACAGAGAAACCCCAAGGATTCGCACAAAAGGGAAAGCTCGCAGCCAACTGGGAAGGCCCCTACCGTGTCCGAGACAAGATGGCGCACGGGGCCTACTACCTCGAGAACTTACACGGGGACGAGATAACTCGACCATGGAACACTGAGAAGCTAAAAAATACTACAGTTAAACACTGCCTGCGATGACACGCCTCGCGACCATAGGAGCGCAACATGGTACAATTACGTCTCTTCAGAATCTACGAGATAGCAAGCATCTGCCCTTTGTATGTGCAGGTAAGACGCTCTATTCGACGACAACCCCTCGATCGAGAGTCACCTCCGCAGTATCGAGATTGGAAGAACACCCAGCTTGCGATGGGACGTTCATGTCGCGGGGACAGGTCCCCAACCGTGGTCCATCTCCGAAACTGACCAGATAACCACACCAGTCAACCAGCCAGTTCCCTACACTACCAGGCATAATAAATGTCGAGCTACCACTCCCAACAACATCGTAAACATATAAAATGAGCGTAATGAACGTACGAACAAGCATATAAAGTATGCATACATGAATAGATAACCGAACACACACAAAAACTTAGAAGAAAACGTGAATTCCATAAAAACGGGCACAAGCCCGACAATCAAATATTACAATAAAAGGCCCACGGCCCGAACAAAAGTCAAAGGTAGAAAAAACTTGACGCGCAGGCCGACAAAACAAAAAGGGGCACACAAGCCGCCATCCCTAATCTAGGTGGTCCTTCTCATCTCTGACAGCGTGGTCCTCTTCCTTGTCCTCCGAGTTGTCGGGAGGAACGATATTGGCCATCATGGATCTGATGATAGGGACCGACCCTGTCGATCACCAACACGAAGCTCGAGTTGACGAGCCGAAGCTGGTCGACAACACTCTTGAAGCCCACCTCGACAGCTCCTAAGCAGTCCTCCTCCAGCTGAAAGATCTTACCCATAAGCTCCCGCCGAGACACCAGCAATCCCTCCTCTTCAGACTCCTCCTCGGCCAGGGCGACCATACTCTCGAGCTCAGTAGCACGACCTCTGACTCCCGTTAGCTCGTCCTCCCTTTCCTTCAGTGCCTTCTTCGGATCCCCAATACGCTCTCGGTGGAGCTTGTCCTGCTTTTGGTACTCCTTCTGGTCAGCCTCCAGCTTAGAACGGACCTCCTCGGATACTGCAAGCTCGCTTCTAATAGCATCCAAAATCCTCTGAGGAGCACCCCTCCTCATTTAGCACAAGGGTTGTCTCAAAAGCCCTCACCACTGCAACCAGATCTACAAATAATATCTTCCTCCGGGCCTCCTTGCTCACAGACAAGATATTCCTCGCTTCCTCGGGAGCCACCGCCTGAACATTTCCCCTAAAAAGTAATTCGGTCGGAGACAGTATGGAGGCTGAACGAAACTCCACTCCAGGGACCCGTCCGTCAGATCAATTGAAGGTACTTCAGCTTCCCGTCGCTTCTTAGGGACCGGGGGTTACGTCGGGGAGCCGCTGCCCTGCGGGGATGAAGTCGCTCCCGCGGGCCTAACGACCGCCTCCCCCCAAATAGCGGTAGCCCGACCTTAAGGACGATGGTTACCCCTGCTCATCAACTTGGTTACATGTTCCTCCATAGAGACCATTGTGTCTGCAAGAAGAGCACAAGATAAACAATTAGCATTAAAAATAAAAAAACGAATAATGAGATCAGCCGGGGAGATGCCAAACTACCTAGGAGCCGATGGGCCTCAGCCTCTGTCTGATACTCGAGCAGGGCCTTAGTGTTGATACATCGGGTCTCTGTATGTATCTCCCTGTCAGCGTGACTGATGTACTCCCCGTCGGGGGACATGCACTTCTGAGGCGGCTGAAGTGCGTAAGCTTTTGGAAGGCCAAACTATCCTCCTCACCCAGACGGCTAGGTAGGTAAATGAAACTATCGGTGCTCGGAAGTGTAGGTCCATCCACTCCAAAGGAAAGTTGGACTCATAACTGTCCTTGGATTTCCTGTCCATGACGATGACTTCTCTCCAAAACATGGTGGCGTAGGCCTCGTCCTTCTCCGACATGACCATGAACCTCTTGTCTTTGAATCCCCGAACTGAGTCGGTATATGGCCGGAAAAGTCTGGTCAACTGCTTTAAAGATACCAGTTGTGTTGACCAACCACTGTCTGCCGCTGCAATTGAAAGACACAGAAGAACAATGGGATGATGGCCCCGAGTTCAAGGTAGTCACAGATAATTTCAAAATCCTAGAGGAAGGCGAGAAAGTTCGGATGGAGTTGGGACGGTGCCAACATTAAGTGGTCGAACACACCTGTTGGAAGCCTGTAAACGGTATATGCATCCCCACCTCTTTGAAAGAGAACTCGTACGTGGGGAACCGGCCTCCGTCGAAACATGAGCATATACGATCCAACTCATGTGGTCGGCAAGCTCGAAACTGACGGGGAGACTTAGCCACCCTATCTTCTATCACGGAGTTTGCGTCAGATTCGTAGAGGATGAACCTCAACATATAATTTAGAGGCTCATCCCCGACCCATTCCTCTAACGGACTGGGCGGGGGATCTGCGACGGCCTTGTTCTGGCGATCTTCCTCATCTTCAGACAGATACTACTGCATCTCTTCCTCGTCATGGTCGGCCATTTTACTTGAAAAGCAGAGGAACTTGGTGAATTTGACAGCCTAATCAAATCCACCCTTCCACCGCAGTTTAAGTGAAAGAAAGTGGTTGCCTAGACGTCTAGAAGACAAGTTGGGGGTAACCTTGCCCCCCGAGGTTCCTAGAGAACACCCTATCTGCCCTCGATGCACACATTCACTCGTGCCTGGGGCATTCATCAATTACCCTCGGGACATTCAAATTCCTATCAATCCTCCTCGGGCCACTCATCAAAAGGGCCGGGGACAGCCAATCACTACCCTAGTTTTTGAAAACCCTCCAGCGTATTCATCGGAAAACCTCAGCGTCATCCTGGAGCCGCCGAAAACGCTAAAAACACCAGAAGGGAAGCGAGAACTTACTTGATACGGTGGAAAAAAAAGGTGTTGCGTTGGGCTGAGAAATTACGGAGGTCGAATAGAAAAATCAAGGACGTCAGGCGGATATTTCGAGACGTAATGCAATAGTGAAAGAAACAAATGAACGAAAAGACGAGTTGGATCCGCATATATATATATATATATATATATATATATATATATATATATATATATATATATATATATATATATATATATATATATATATATATATATATATATATATATATATATATATATATATATATATATATATATATATATATATATATATATATATATATATATATATATATATATATATATATATATATATATATATATATATATATATATATATATATATATATATATATATATATATATCCCTAGCACGGGAAACAAAGCGTCTCTAGGAACTTAAGTACCTAGCCCGTAGCCGCCACAAGGAGACACGTGGCGACCCTCTACCTTCCCCGAGTCTCCTCAGATTCTCCTCCTCGCCGCAAACTTCCCTACGTCGCAGGTTCGCCTGACCGACATAGTCGCAGCCTTCCTGATGGAGCAACACGCTCGACGCCCTTCGCTGCTTAAGTCATAGCTTACTTGACCGCAAGCAACGACTTGGGGGCTACTGTTCTAGATTGGGACGACGCTTAGCCCACACTCGAGCACGGCCTAAACCCCACTGGATTTAGGCCCAATAAGACCTCATAGATGAGTAGGAGATCCGTCGAGCACAACATCCTCTCCCATCGGACACAGGCCAACAACTGTCGGGCAGGACCCTCGTAGCTGTCCAACTAGCCTCTTTCTCCCCCGTGGTTGGGTAGGAACCTCGTAGCTGCCCGGGGAGCTCCTCAGACCTTTCCCATGTTTTCTACATGTCCTCTACACGGAGACACGTCATTGAGTAACTACCCGTGTCCTGGAGATTCGGTATTCCACCTCCCGGATAGCACGGAATAATTACACTAGGGTGAAGACCACGGGGTGGTCTCCACGATGCCACGTCAGCCCAAGCAATTACCAACGTTGGGCCTGGAAACCCAGCCCAACGCGTGGTAACCATTGGCCTTGCGTTGGGGGCTTATTATAAATACCCTCTTCCACTAGAGGGTCAGGTAACTTAACTTTCTCACTCTTCTCTCTGTACTTGTCATCACTCTGCTCGTCTCTTACTTTGGCATTAGAGTATATTTCAGGAACACCGCCCTATTCGCTTCTCGCGAGCGCATATTGGCTGAGTGCGCCAACTCGGAGTTCGTCCAGGAAGGTGTCCGCTTTCCAACAGACGACGCCATAGGTCGTACCTGACCAGAGAGATTGTTGAACTGCCACGCGTATGAGTTATCGAACGATTGACTTAATGGACAGAGAGGGGTGTACCTAAAACACACTTTATTGGCAAAGTAAGTAACGAGCAGAGTGATAAAAAGTACAGAGAGAAGAGTGATAAAGTTAAGTTACCTAACCCTCCAGTGGAAGAGGGTATTTATAATTGTGAGGGCAAAGTTGTCCAATCACATAGGCTTCAAAAGTTTCGATGATGACAACCTTGAATAACTATCATGCATACTCTCTACTTGTCTTAAATAAACTTACTATATATGCCTCATAAATAACTATAACAAAAAGCACAGTGGCTGCAAAAGTATTGATTTTTGCAGGTTTTCAAAGCATGAGTCGACTCATCACTCAGCGCATGAAATATGAAGGTTCAGACGGCTCAGCGCATGGAAGCCATGCGTCGACCCTTCACTCAGCGCATGAATGTAAAATTCCCAAAGGGTCAGTGCCCAATCACATACGTCGACCATACCACTCGGCGCATGATCTTCGACTCAGCGCACGTCGACCTTATGGTCGACCGTTCACGCGCAGTAAACAAAATTCTGCTGTGTTTGAATTTCTGTTTTGTCTGTTGTTGTGTTGATTACTATAAATAGAACATTGCTTAATTTTAACAACTAACAATTGAAATCTTGAGTAAATTGTCAGGGCAAGAAACGTGAAATAGGTGCTACAAAATTCTTCATCTTCATCCTCCAAACAACACACAAATCCTCAACTATACACAATCATTTTTGCTGTGGTTTGTGTCTTGTTCAAAGGTGATAAGGTTTGAACGCATTGATTGAATATCCGGTTCGGGTGGAAATTGGGGCAGGTGTTTCTTGCAGAAAACCTTGAAGGTTTTACCCATCAAGACTTGAAGGTTTTGAGGGCTTTTGCTACGGAATAGTTCGTTCAACATTCAAGCAAGTGTGAAGGTAATTGATCAACGGAAGGTTCATCAATTTAGTAGCTAGGGCGTTGAAGTGTTGAAGACTTTCCCGGTTTGATTTGTTGGTGTCTAAGATCAGCCGAGCCGAAGGTTTGAACAACGGAAGGTTATTCAATAAGGTGGCTGGAATCGGAGGTCATTCACAACAAATTGAAGGGCTTGATTCATCTTGAATCAAGGTGCAAGAAGTGATAGCAAGTATCAACATCATTGAGATTGTTTGTATCATTGTCTATCAACTCTTGTGTAATTTGTTCTTCCAACAGGTGATATATATTCAATATATCTCAATTCTAGTTTTAGAATTGAGGGCAGACGTACCCCGAAGCGAGGACGACGGGGGAACTGCCTCATCAAATCGTGTGTTCTTTATTTTCTGTCTTTTCAATTCAGCTTAAAAAATAAGTGATTTTAGCTTAAGTGATTTTTTGTCAAATTGTGATACACATTGAGTAAGGTGTTGGAACTCTGTTTTTAACTACCAAGTACAATAAAAATATTGTACTAAGGCATTTCCAATCACTTACTTAACATAAATATCTTCTAAGATATTTGTGCACACCAACTGTTCGACAAAAGTCCTGAACTAAAATTGTCTTGTTTTTGCATCTAGTTTTGGTGTGCCCTGAAATTCATTGGAACTAGGAAATCCTACAAGTGTATTATATCATTGATTTGTATAAGTTGTGTCGTGATTTACTCTCCGTATTTGTCGTCAATTCATTCGCTTTACGCATATCCGGTTTTCCAATAATAGTTCGTTTTAGACTATATTTTCCTCGGCAGCTTCCGCATTCAAAATAATTTTCTTAAACCAATTTTTTAAATTGGTAGCGCCGACTCAAATTTTTAAAAGGGATCTATTCAACCCCCCCCCCCCTTCTAGATTTGTGCCTTAGTCTAACAAGTGGTATCACGAGCTCCGGTTATTCGGTGCTTCAAATACAACATTGATAGAATAATGGCTAACGAACCAAAAGGGGCGTATAATAGAGCTCCCGTTTTTAACGGTGAAAATTATAGTTATTGGAAAGACTGTATGCGGGTGCACATAAATTCCATAGACATGAAAATATGGAACGTTATTCTCAACGGTCCTATTGAAATTACCATGACCAATGAAAATAACGAAGTTGTGCCAAAGCCCGAAGCACAATGGACCGATGACGATGAACGAAAGTACAATTATGATTGGAAAGCTAAAAACATTCTAATCTCCTCATTAGGTGTAGACGAATATTATCGTGTATCTCATTGTCCTACTGCTAAGACTATGTGGGATGCACTACAAATTGCCCATGAGAGGACAAACGATGTTAAGTTAGCTAGAATCAACACACTTATACAAGAGTTTGATCTCTTTTTCATGGAGCAAGGGGAAACCATTGCGGACATTCAAAAGAGATTTACTCATCTCATCAATCGATTACATTCACTAGGTAGGCCTATTTCCAATGATGTTGCTACTAATAAAGTCTTGAGATGTCTTAACAGGGAATGGCAGCCGAAAGTGACCGCCATCAAAGAGGCAAATGATCTTACCGTATTAGACTTGACAACATTATTTGGCAAATTGCAAGAGCATGAACAGGTACTCTTGAGCCTAGACCAACACGAAAGAAAAGAAAAGAAGGACAAAACGAAGGTGAGTGAAAAGAAATCAATAGCTCTTAAGGCTTCCTCCTCAAAGTCTAAAGCACAAGAGCAAAGTTAGGATTCTTCGAGCGACGAAGAAGAAGAGGACAAGAGCGAAGACATGGGGCTGTTCGTTAAACGATACAACCGGTACGTGAGAAAGAACGACATTCAACATTCCGAGAAGAAATTAGTGAACTTCCGGAAACAATCAAGATTCTCCAAAAATGGTGACTCAAATGATAAAAAGACTAGAGGGTCGTGCTACAAGTGTGGAAAGCCCGGTCATTACAAACCGGACTGTCCGATGAACAAGAAGGGAAAGGATAGAGAATCATCCAAGTCACAAAGAACATCATCGAAGCCAAGAAGAGCTTACATAGCTTGGGAGAGTGATAGTGATTCCTCTGATGATGAAAGTTCTAGTGATGAAGATGAAGCCGCCAACCTATGTCTCTCGGCTCGTCAAAAGAATAAACAAAAAAAGGTACGACATGCTAAATATGAAAAATCCTCTAGTATGTCTCATCATGAGTTACAAGATGCTTTTAATACTTTGCATCATGAAGCTAAAGAGGCCTTTAAAAGGCTTGCCTCAAACAAACAAATTTTTATTCATTTGGAACAAAAGATTCGAGATTCCGAAAGGAAACTTGAGGCACTTAAAGCTTCTATGATTGAAAGTACAAAAGCAACTTGTGAGGACCTTAGAAATACGATACTTAATTATGGGTGCGATACTTGTCACATTTGGCAAGGCGAAGTAAGAAACCTTAAGGCCAAACTTGACAAGGCTCTTGAGCCCAAGATTACATTTGCTATCGATAAGTCAAACTTTCGAGAGAGTATGGTTAATCCATATCAAAAATACAAATATGTTATAAAGGATGAAGATAGAAAAGTTAATCAAAGTATTAATTTCTCTTGTCTCTATTGTTGCAAGAAAGGTCATTCTATTGCTAAATGCAGGTTTAGGAGATTTTTAGTTCCTAAAGGCATTTATCAATGGTTACCCAAATGCAACCCCTTTGTTACTCACAATTTAGGACCCAATAAGCCATTGGGTACCTTCTCGTGTTAATTGCATATTCATAGGTACAAAGTCTCGAGACCACCGAGAGAAGATGGGTTCTCGACAGTGGATGCTCAAGACACATGTCAGGAGACATATCATTCTTCTTTGACTTCGTGGCTAAGAAGAAAGGATACGTAACCTATGGTGACAACAACCGTGGAGAAATACTAGGTAAAGGTAGTGTAGGTAATCCTTCCTCTACTACTATCTCTGATGTTTTGCTTGTTGAAGGTCTTAAACACAATCTACTTAGCATCAGTCAGTTGTGCGACAAAGCATACAATGTATCATTTTCTAAAAACTGTTGCAAAATTGTACACAATGATGATAAGAAGAGTATGTTTAATGGCTTACGTGTGAATAATGTCTATATGTTGGACCTGAACGAAGTATCGTTAACTAGTGACAAATGCCTCATAACAATGAGTGAAGACTCATGGTTATGGCATAGGCGTTTAGCACATGTTAACTTTGACTTGCTAAATAAAATAGTCTCATAAGACTTAGTCATAGGACTCCCTAAAATAAAGTTCACCAAGGATCACCTTTGTGATGCTTGTCAAAAAGGGAAGCAAACGAGGATCTCATTTAAATCCAAAAAGATTATTTCAACAACGAGACCCCTCGAACTTCTCCATATGGATTTATTTGGGCCGTCTAGGATCAAAAGTCTAGGAGGAAACTATTACGGTTTTGTAATAGTGGACGATTTTTCAAGATTTTGTTGGACTATATTTTTAGCAAGTAAAAGTGATACATTCGCCGCTTTTGAAAGGTTTGCTAAGCTTTCCCAAAATAAGTTAAATACAAACATTGTGTCAATTAGAAGTGACCATGGTGGTGAGTTTGAAAATCATTTGTTTGAAGAATATTGCGGTAACCATGGCATCGACCATAACTTCTCGGCTCCACGAACTCCTCAACAAAATGGGGTTGTGGAGCGTAAAAACAGAATTTTAGAAGAATTGGGAAGGACAATGATTAACGATAGTGGTTTACCGAAATATATTTGGGCCGACGCAATTAGTACGGCATGTTATGTTTTGAATAGGGTGTTCATCCGCCCCATTCTAAATAAAACTCCGTATGAGCTTTTGAAAGGGCGAAAGCCAAATATCTCTCACCTACATGTCTTTGGTTGCAAATGTTTTGTATTAAACAATGGAAAGGAGAGCTTGGGTAAATTCGATTCCAAGGCCGACGAAGGTATCTTTCTTGGATACTCTCAATCTAGTAAAGCATATAGAATTTACAATAAACGATTACTTGCTGTAGAAGAGTCTGTACATGTTACTTTTGATGAGTCCTATCCGAGAAATGTCCGAAAGGATAGTGTTCTTCATGGTGCAGGTACATCCACAGAAGACATACTCAAAGATGGCGAAACGGGGATTGATCAACCCGACAAAGTCAAAGTTGAGGAGGATAAGGATGTACATCATGAAGCAAACGAGGAAGTTCATCCGCCTACAAACGATGATCTCCCTCAAGCTTGGAAGTCTTCAAAAGATCATCCAATCGACAACATTCTCGGAGACATCACAAAGGGAGTCACTACTCGATCGAAGCTAAGTAATTTCTGTTATCACTTCGCTTTCCTTTCGCAAATAGAACCTAAAAATCCTAAGGAAGCCCTACTCGATGAACACTGGTTTCTGTCAATGCAGGAGGAACTAAATCAATTTACTAGAAATGCGGTTTGGGATCTTGTCCCTCCTCCGCGAGGTCATCGAGTAATCGGCACCCGATGGGTGTTTAGGAACAAGCTGGACGAAAACGGGGTAATAACCCGTAACAAGGCGCGTTTAGTCGTGCAGGGGTATAACCAAGAGGAGGGCATCGACTATGAGGAAACTTATGCTTCGGTTGCCCGACTCGAGGCTATACGCCTTCTCCTTGCTTTCGCCTGTGCGAAAGATTTTAAGTTATTCCAAATAGATGTCAAGAGTGCGTTCCTTAACGGGTACATAAATAAAGAGGTCTACGTCGCACAACCTCCGGGTTTTGAATCTCATGAGTACCCTGATCATGTATATAAACTAAAACGGGTGTTGTATGGTATCGAGCAAGCTCCTAGAGCTTGGTATGAGCGCCTAAGTAAATTCCTACTTGATCAAGGTTACTCAAGAGGAAAGGTTGACACGACACTCTTTATTAAACGTCAAGGAAAGCACTTGATATTAGTTCAAATCTATGTTGATGATATAATCTTTGGATCTACTAACATGAATCTCGTGAGAGAGTTTTCTGTTCTTATGCAGGGTGAATTCGAAATGAGCATGATGGGAGAGCTCACATATTTTCTCGGCTTGCAAATCAAACAATTCAAAGAAGAAACTTTCGTGAGTCAAACAAAGTATTGTTTGGATCTTCTCAAGAGATTTGACATGGCAAAATCCAAGGCCATAGACACCCCCATGCCTACATGTGCAAATTTGAATAAGGATGAAAGCGGTAAGGACGTAGAGGTAAAAAGGTATAGATGTATGATTGGATCACTTCTCTATCTCACTGCGTCGCGTCCCGATATTATGTTTAGCATGTGTATGTGCGCAAGATATCAATCATGTCCTAAGGAATCCCACCTAAAAGTTGTTAAACGAATACTTCGGTACCTATCCGGTATTCCAAAGTATGGTCTGTGGTATTCCAAAGGTAGTGATTGTTCGTTGGTAGGTTATTCCGACTCCGAATTTGCCGGTTGCAAATTGGATAGGAAAAGCACTAGCGGTACGTGTCATTTGTTTTCAAATTCTTTGGTTAGTTGGCATAGCAAAAAGCAAGTTTCAGTTGCTTTATCAACCGCCGAAGTGGAATACGTTGCCGCCGGTAGTTGTTGTGCTCAAATCCTGTGGATTAAGCAACAATTATTGGACTTTAATCTTAAACTTGAACGTATTCCAATTCTATGTGACAATACCAGTGCTATTAATCTTACCAAGAACCCGGTATTGCACTCTCGCACTAAACATATCGAAATTCGACACCATTTTCTTCGGGATCATGTTGAGAAAGGTGATGTTGTATTTGAACATGTTGATACTAAGAATCAACTAGCGGATATTTTTACGAAGCCTCTAGCCACTGAACCTTTCTTTCATATTCGCCGAGAACTTGGTATTCTCGACATTTCGGAGCGGGAGTCATAAATTGCTTATTTCATCTTATTTCATTTAAAAATATTTTGTACTTCTAACAACTTGATGTTTTTGCAAGTACAAGTATGTTGTTTATCAAGCTCATCCGGCATTGAGGTGATATTGTTCCTCTTCTCTCTCTACATACAATTGTTTTGATCTCAAAGTATATCATGTTATCTGTAGTGCATCTGTTGTGTATTTAATTGTTTGATTGAACACTCTGTTGTGGCATTATTGTCTGCATTACTCAACACCATGACATATGAAACAAGGCAAAAATTCTGCATTTTCATGTCTTGAGTCGACCATACCAGGACAGAGGTCGACGCACTCTGTTTCAATTTTTCTATTTATTTAAAAACTTACAGTATGCGTCGACGCATGCAGAGCTATGGTCGACGGCTCGCTGAAAAATTCAGTTTTCTTTGGCGCCTGATGTTCCATCTTCTACATTTATGACACTTAACATGCATCCATTCATATTTCTAGGTAACCGTTTCTATTATCTCTCTACTCCTACCTGTCTCTTCCACTTTCCAACAAACCCTAAGTCAAATTGAAAAAGAAAAGGGGGAAGTCATCTTCTCTAAATCACCAAAACCTCTCATCTCCATCCAAAGGTCTCTACCCATGGCTACTTATGCTCGCCGAAAGCGGTCACGAGGATCAACTTCAGCATCAATACCCATTACTGCTGAATCTCTTGTACCCTCATCCCTTCGTGAAAACTTCAACAAGAACATTGGGCAGAGAAAAGTTGTTCGTCAACACGCATTCTATGAACTTGTCGCCGAGCGCATGCACTTTGGAGAAGTCCTGGAGACTCTCAAATTTCATGGTTTTGAGAAATTTCTTGAATGTAATGAAAAATACAGTGAAGGTCTGGTAAGGGTTTTCTACACTTGTCTTAATGATAAATTTCATGGTGAACATTTTCACTCTATTATCGGACCCACTAAGGTATATGTTAATGCTGATGTATGGAACAAATATTTTGATATGTCTGTGCTTGCAAATGCACCCCCTCTCCCTAAGGTAACTCATTCACAGATAATTGCTGGGTATAAATTTGAAGAAGCATTGAACAACATGCTTAAAAACCCCTATCCTACCCACATTGTTAACAGTGTTGCGTTTCCAAGATCTGTCACTTCCGGGAAACTCAAATCTGCAGCCAGAATCTATCAGTGGATAGTGGCGCGCATTTTGCGGCCCAAAAAGGGTGGGCTGTCACGAGTGGAACAGGCTGAAGTTCACCTCATCTACATTCTGGCTCACAGACTGAAAATAAACTGGCCGTATTACATCGCAAGTCGGATGTATGAATTGAGGGACTCCAGACGAGGCACGACACTTGCCTATGGTTCATTTATTCAAGAGGTTCTCAATGCTGCAGAGGTAAATTACCCTTCCTTCTCATATACTCCAATCTCCTCTGACAAAGAATTTAGTACAAAGACCTTCTCCATGATGGGCTACATATGGATACCGGAACAGAAAAGGTACAAATTCTATCGGAGAGGAACCATGTCTGAGACCCCTGTAGAGAGTGGAACTGATTCGGAGAGTGAAGAGAGTGAAGAAAATTCCGATAGTTCAGAAAGTGAAGAAGAACAAGAACAAGGAAATCAGGCAGAGGAAGACGAGCATCAAGACCAAGCAGATAACCCAGAACATCACACATATGAGCCTCTCGACAATTATCAAGAGTCGCCACAACATGTCAATATCAATAATGACTGGACTCAGTACTCGGGTCAACCTGAGGCTGAAGATGAGGAAAACAATCAGGGCTGGGGTGAGTGGCAATACACAGGGTGGACCACTCTTGGAAGACTTTATCAGCCCTACCAAGCTAGCTATGAGGCTCCTCCTTCTCCTCAGCAGCCATCCAACAACTCTGAAATTCTGGAAATGATGCAGTATATGCAATTGAATCAAAACAGCTTCATGTCCACCATGCAAGAGCAGCAGCAAACTTTTATGAGAAATCAGGATGAGCGGATGGAACATATTCGTTCTGAGCTGCGCACTCAAAATGAGCGGCTAAGTGGAATTTCAAAACAAATAGATGCTCGCTTTGAAATTCTGGTTCACTCCCATCAAGCTGAAGAGCGAGCCATTGCTGACAGCCTCGACTTTCTGAACAACATAACTGAAGAATTCACGGACTTAGCTCATCCTCAACGTCATCCCCACTACTATGAGAGGCGTGGCCGTGGTCGTGGACGTGGCAGGGGTTATTAGAGTGTATTATCTTAGATGCATCTATCATAGTTGTGTTTTAATTCCCGTTTTGCATAGTTTTGATGCGAACCTTGTTTTGATGTTTTATGGTTCTACATGTTATCATGACTTAATGTGCTTTGGTGTTTTATCTATCATGTTTACGTATCATCTGTTGGCTATATTGAATGTTTACTCAAGTTTTTTTTGGATCTTTTGTTAATCTGTTGAGCCTTTATACGCTTTCATTTCTTTTTGATGTTGTCAAAGGGGGAGAAAGGCGTAATCCACAACCGCTACAACTGAAAAAGACAGGGGGAGCATTTATATGTTTTCGTTTCTTTTAAGATATCGTATGTTGTGTGCATAAGTTGTCATCATCAAAAAGGGGGAGAATGTGAGGGCAAAGTTGTCCAATCACATAGGCTTTAAAAGTTTCGATGATGACAACCTTGAATAACTATCATGCATACTCTCTACTTGTCTTAAATAAACTTACTATATATGCCTCATAAATAACTATAACAAAAAGCACAGTGGCTGCGAAGGAATTGATTTTTGCAGGTTTTCAAAGCATGAGTCGACTCATCACTCAGCGCATGAAATATGAAGGTTTAGACGGCTCAGCGCATGGAAGCCATGCGTCGACCCTTTACTCAGCGCATGAATGTAAAATTCCCAAAGGGTCAGTGCACAATCACATACGTCGACCATACCACTCGGCGCATGATCTTCGACTCAGTGCACGTCGACCCTATGGTCGACCGTTCGCGCGCAGTAAACAAAATTCTGCTGTGTTTGAATTTCTGTTTTGTCTGTTGTTGTGTTGATTACTATAAATAGAACATTGCTTAATTTTAACAACTAACAATTGAAATCTTGAGTAAATTGTCAGGGCAAGAAACGTGAAATAGGTGCTACAAATTTCTTCATCTTCATCCTCCAAACAACACACAAATCCTCAACTATACACAATCATTTTTGTTGTGGTTTGTGTCTTGTTCAAAGGTGATAAGGTTCGAACGCGTTGATTGAATATCCGGTTCGGGTGGAAATTGGGGCAGGTGTTTCTTGCAGAAAACCTTGAAGGTTTTACCCATCAAGACTTGAAGGTTTTGAGGGCTTTTGCTACGGAATAGTTCGTTCAACATTCAAGCAAGTGCGAAGGTAATTGATCAACGGAAGGTTCATCAATTTAGTAGCTAGGGCGTTGAAGTGTTGAAGACTTTCCGGGTTTGATTTGTTGGTGTCTAAGATCAGCCGAGCCAAAGGTTTGAACAACGGAAGGTTATTCAATAAGGTGGCTGGAATCGGAGGTCATTCACAACAAATTGAAGGGCTTGATTCATCTTGAATCAAGGTGCAAGAAGTGATAGAAAGTATCAACATCATTGAGATTGTTTGTATCATTGTCTATCAACTCTTGTGTAATTTGTTCTTCCAACAGGTGATATATATTCAATATATCTCAATTCTAGTTTTAGAATTGAGGGCAGACGTACCCCGAAGCGAGGACGACGGGGGAACTGCCTCATCAAATCGTGTGTTCTTTATTTTCTGTCTTTTCAATTCAGCTTAAAAAATAAGTGATTTTAGCTTAAGTGATTTTTTGTCAAATTGTGATACACATTGAGTAAGGTGTTGGAACTCTGTTTTTAACTACCAAGTACAATAAAAATATTGTACTAAGGCATTTCCAATCACTTACTTAACATAAATATCTTCTAAGATATTTGTGCACACCAACTGTTCGACAAAAGTCCTGAACTAAAATTGTCTTGTTTTTGCTTCTAGTTTTGGTGTGCCCTGAAATTCATTGGAACTAGGAAATCCTACAAGTGTATTATATCATTGATTTGTATAAGTTGTGTGGTGATTTACTCTCCGTATTTGTCGTCAATTCATTCGCTTTACGCATATCCGGTTTTCCAATAATAGTTCGTTTTAGACTATATTTTCCTCGGCAGCTTCCGCATTCAAAACAATTTTCTTAAACCAATTTTTTAAATTGGTAGCGCCGACTCAAATTTTTAAAAGGGATCTATTCAACCCCCCCTTCTAGATCCGTGCCTTAGTCTAACAATAATGAGCCCCCAGCACAGGGCAAACGGTTACCGCGCGTTGGGTTGGGTTGCCAGGCCCAACGTTGGTAACTGCTAGGGCTGACGTGGCGTCATAGAGACCAGCACGTGGTCTTCGCTCTAGTATAACTGTTCTGTGCTATCCAGGAGGTGGAAGACCGAATCTCCAGGATACAGGTAGTTACTCAATGACGTGTCTCCGTGTAGTGGACACGTAGAGAACATGGGGGAGGTCTGAGGAGTTCCCCGGGAAGCTACAAGGGTCCTGCCTGACCACGGGGGAGAAATAGGCTAGTCGGATAGCTACGAGGGTCCTGCCTGAAGGCTGTTGGCCTGTGTCCGACGAGAGAGGATGTTGTGCTCGACAGATCTCCTACTCGTCTTCTACAACTGCTGTTATATGGATGTGGATATGGTGACTGACCGTGCAAAGGAAATGGTATTGGATTATGTGCTCTAGCATAAAAATGTCAGTTTCATTGTTGTCACACCTTTATTTCCTAGTGTAACACCCCAAAATTTGCCCTTCTGTTTTAACCTCAACTGGCTTATGTTTCTCTGCATTTCACATTTTTGCATATCATAGCATTTATTCTTGAGGCATGGGATCAAGGAATTTCTGTGGCTCTGATTTCTTTTCTATGCAAAAAGACCAAACGTTGAGCATTAGAGACTCCGACATTTATTTTGCCCGGCGACCAAGCGGTCGATTTTATTTTTATTTTGCAGGATATTTTCAGCTCAGGAGGCAACATTCGGGCTATCTCAAGCATTCTCGCAGTTTTGACATTCAAGAACAAGTTTCATAAGCTTAACAGGGCTCAAAATGGTTGAAAACAGACTATTGTGCACTTTTCCCTCCAAAAGGCGCCAAAAATCAAATTTCAAGGGTGTTAACCGATTAACCAAAGCAAAATCAGCCAAATTCAAATTTTCAAGGGTGTTAATCGATTAACCCAGATGGTTAACCGGTTAACCAAGGCAAAATTTTCCTCTGCACGTGAGTTTTTCAAGTATGCCACTTTGAGGTCCATTTTGATCACTTGTGAATTGGATTTTACACCAGAGGAAGGATCTAGAACCACTTTGAGTTTTGGTTAATTTTCAAAATCATTTCAAATTCCCTCCTATTTTCCGTTCCTAATCCCATTCCAATTTTCATAACCACACTCCAAACCACCATTTTACTCTTAACCTAAGGGGTATTTAAATGATTTTGCTCCAAACTTCAAAAGAGAATACTCATAATTTCATTTCATTTTAAGATTTCACACACTCTTTGAATTTTGCTCTCAATTTCTCCATCTCCAAAATTCCATTAGAGCTCTCACCTTGGAATTCTTTGATTCTAAATTGGAATCATTGAATTCTATAGCTAAACCATCATCCTTCATCCTTATTATCTCCATTTCTCCATCCAATTTTCGTGCTAGTGTGGATCTGAATTTTGAAGTTGATCTAGAAGAGCTTATTTGGATTATTTTAGCTTAATTTTGGTGGATCTCCATTGCTACTATAAGAAATCACTTGGATCTTGAAGAATTTTCGGATTTCTTGCTTGGATCTGCTTATTTGAAGTTGGATCAACATTAACCGAGGCAAATCTCTGCTTCGAAGGTTGGAAATTCTAGATCCGATGCTATTTTGAGCTTATTTTGCATATTTGATGTGGATCTTTAATTTTGATTGATTTTTGGTTGATTTGATTCATGTGATTTGTGATCTTGCTGTTTGAATGTGTTTATATGTTGATTGGATCACTAACTTTTGGTTTAAATTCGTGCATAATTGATTATATGATCATTTGGACCAACGCACAATTGATTAATTGTTAAAAGTGCTTTTGAGCAGCTATTTTTCTACTTATGGTACAGTGGTAATCAGTTAACCACTTGCAGTACAAACCGGTTAACCGATTAACCAATACGAATTTGAAATTTTTTAAGTGGTTAATCGATTAACCAATAGTGTTAACTGATTAACACTGAACCAGAATGCCTTTTTTGCTTATTTTCAAGCATGTTTTGGTTGCTTCTCACTTTGAATCTTCGTGGATCAATATGATGCATTTGAGTGAGCTATTTTGGATATGTGTTGCTGATCTTGATTGTTTAATCTTGATTCTTCGACACACGTTGTCTGATTTCCGTTTGAGTGCATGCTTTTTGGATGTTGTTCAAGTGATGATTATTTGCATTGCATGAGCTTAGAGAATTGCTTGGTTGAGATGTGCTTGTGATGGCTGCTATCCCACACTTTTTTCCTCCCACGTTTCTTTGATGATTGATAGTAATGGTTGTAGGAGCTTGCTTCTCCCATTTCATCTCATCTTTGCATCTTTTGTGCTTGCTTTTCATGTTTGCATTGCATCTTTCATTTTCATTTTTGTGATTGAATTACTTTGTGTTTTCTTGGTCTTTTGCCATGACCCCTTAGGATTCCTAGTCCCTCCGTTTAGGATGGGAGTAGGAGAGACATTAGGTGTTCAATTCAAGCATGCTAACATTAGGGTAGATTTCCCTTTTTAATCCCAACTCTAGGACCACTTTGCATGACAACGTTAGGGCCGAGTTTCCCTTAGACCTTCTGCGCATCTCTCTTCTCATCTCAAAACACATTCTAACTCAGCTAATAAATATGATGAATGTTATACGCTACGAGCCTTAAGCACATGTGAAATGATGAGTGAGGCGTCTCCTCTCGCTTGTCTAGAGTGTTTAGTGTATGTCCCGTTTGGGGGTGATACGCGACGCATTCGCTCTTATGTCATAGTCTTTAGTGCAACGTGAATCACAAATCAAACTAATTCACTTCACTAAAACACACAAACAAAACTCAAACCTTTTTATCCTTTGTGATTAAGTAAAAATCATTTTTGGAAAGAGTGTGTTAACTCTTGGTTCTACCGCAAACAGGTAACGCCTAAAGTCTCCAATGGTCGAGCAGCAATACACCTAACAGCTAGAACGAAGGTTTAACCCTACTCAGTTAAAACACTTAACCAATCTGTGGTTGGGTCAGCCCGAACTACATTTGCCCTGATTTCTCGTACCAGACGAGGATACGTAGGCACAAGATGTCAATGTCTTGGCGAGCAAATTTCCCCCTTCACCCGTAGTTTTCCGAACTACGTTGACTCTGACTTTCCCATTGCACGAGGGAATACGTAGGCATAGAGCGACGATGCTCTATATAGTCTTTTTTCTTTCTTTTATCCTTGTGAGCCATCCTTGATAGATAAACACACCCTTTTAGATAGACATCAAGTGTGGATCCCGTTAAGTATAACGGACGCGAGGGAAGCTAATACCTTCCCCTTGCGTAACCGTCTCCCGAACCCAAGATATGGTTACGATGACCTTGTCTTTTCCTTTTTCATTAGGTTTTCTTTGATTGTTTCCTTTCCCTCTCTTTGGGATAAATAACCTTCGGTGGTGACTCTTCTGTTTTTTTTTCGCCAGGTGTTTTCGCAGTTGCGACAGCTGGCGACTCTGTCGGGGAACCATTTCCCTATGCGAGTCAATCCTAGCGCCTGTCTGTTTTGCGTCTTTGGGTGTTTACTTTTATGCAATTATTTTTCTTTATGTACATTATCTGTTGTATATTATTACATTTTCATTTTGTTATCATATTATGCTGTTGCTGTGATGCGGGTGGTTGTTCCAATGAGAGGTAGGCCCGATACCCAGGCTTGAGTATACACACATGATTAATATGGAGAGTAGCGGGTGCTTGTGTAGAGTTTGTCCATGCAATAGCTCGTGCGAAATTTACTTCCAGACGAGGTTTTTCTTTAGAAACATTCTATCCCGCGCGTCTGGTGTAGTTGAGGGAGTATTGACTTAGAAAGACTAACGACTCTGGAGACCGTTCATTGGGAAGTCAGCTAAGTGAGACCGCTTCGTTTGACTATGATGCAAAACTAGAAATGGTGAACGTATTATCGTTTCTTGAAAGTCTGTGAAAATGATGACCTGCATAGGATGTCATACCTTTCAAGACTAGAACCCACATGTGAGAGGGGATGGGTTTTGCAGGAAACTTTGACCTTCAACCAACCCAGTTTTCTCGTCAGTGTGGACCTTTGATCATGAATATTAGAGGTTTCTATCATTTCAGTGATGTTGGTATTCTGTTTGTTCCAGTATTTTCTCGCCGAAGCGAAGCTCTGGTTCGATTCAGTCAACGACACGACATCAAGTTTGAGCATTGGATACCTTGATCCCATGTGTGCATCTGCATAATCTTCCTGCATTTTAACATTGCATGTCTATGTGTTCGAAAGGTTCTCGTCTCTCCTTCGATTCTAGTACTGGTCTTCTGTAGAGATGGAAGTAGACAGAAAAAGGATTGTGTTATACAAGTTTCCGACACCTAAGTTAGGGCCTTTATCTGGCCTGATCTCCATGGTTGAGCCTGGCGTCTTTGAAACCTTCAAGAAGGATTTTACTTGATATATGAGAATATTATTATGGTGTTCTTATCCATCTCTAATGTTCTTGTTTATTGAAACTAGAATCAAGGGGAATATCTCCTTGTAAATACATAGACATGTTTGCATTTTTCATTTGCATTTCATTTGCATAACAGGTGTCCGAGGATGGGTTTTGTTATCCTGATCTGATTTTTCTGCAAAATTTTAGATATCAACTTGTAGAGAGGATAGAAGTTAGCTATGGATCATATTCAAGCAGAGTTGAGAGAAGTCTTAAGCCAAATGGGACAATTCATGGTAGATATGCAAGCCTTGTGTTTGGATCAAAAAATGCTCGGGGAGGAAGTTCATCAGCTGAAGACTCAGATGGGCCTGATCACAGAAGTCATAAGAAACGTGCTGAGAAAGGAAGGCAATCATGTTCCTGAAGCTGCAGCAGAAATGGTTATTCCACCCTTACCTGTGGAATCTCTCCTAGAGCGTAGTGCGCCTCAAAGATCTTTGGCACAACCAGAGGTCCCAGAGTTTCCCCGTCAGAAGCTACCTCCTATTTCCCAAGACAATCCTAAGATTAAGAGGTATTCTCAGAGGCCGAAGTTGTCCACCAGAATATTCGACCGGATCCCATTGACTTATACTCAGTTGCTACAACTCTTGCTTCAACTTCAATTGGTTGAACTTAGAACTCTAGCTCTGTTTGCCGGTAAGCCACCACCAGGCCATGACGCAAGTGCCCATTGTTATTTCCATTCTGGGGAACCAGGGCATAATGTGGAAAAATTGTAAAGCTTTTAAGCACAAAGTCTAGGACTTAATCGATTCAAAGGTAGTTGAATTCGCGTCGAGCGGTGTGAGCGTACCAGGTGGTCTTATTCCAGTTACTGCAAAAAAGGTGGATGTTCCTATTTTTCCCCTAAAGCTGTATTAGATCATGAGTATGTCTTGCAATCTGTGATTTCAGAATCTCCATGCCCACAGTTGTTGCATGTTCCTAGGTGTTGAAGCGGTAAAGCAGCAAGTAAAAATTATTAAGTACCCAGTTTTGTCGTCTCCACAGGGATCGGTGCGATACGAACACCGTTCAATGGCCTCCATATTTCTAAGCTTATTATTCAAAAGTTTTGGTTTAAAAGGTTCAAGGAACCGTGGATAAAAAGAGAAAATATAAAGACGGAAAGTATAAAGTAAAACTGAAATATAAACGGAGCCTTGTTGGGATTGGATCTCATCAATTGATAACATATGCATTATTCTGATCAAGTTAAAGACAATGCAATCATTCGTATAATATCATCACGTATCACCCACAACAAAGCTTATCTCTAATGCAACATCGAGAGAACAACTGTGTTGTCTCATTGGTGATATCTCATCCAACAAAAACACAATACAGAGCATTAAGAACTGATACTCAAGCAAATGCTAAGCCTAAACCTATCTCTAGCATTTAGAACCTAACATGTAATCATCCTAGATCCATATTTGAAGAGTATATCTCTATCACGGTTCAAATCAAAGATAAATAGGTAAGCAAAGACGACACCCATATCGGATAAATGATTGTTTCATATAAAACACAATGATCAGAATACGTACACACACTTAACCCTTTTTACATGTATTCACCTAATTTTCCAAATGGTTGTGAACATCGTTCTTCATCACTATTATCACGCACCCGTATAATATCATATTGATCCTACTCATGATACCCATGCTACTTAATCAACACAATACAATAGAAGATACAATGAATATCAATTTTCAAAACCATGTCAAAAGTTTGTTCATTGATAGATGAAAATCTTAGATCAAAGATGTGAAAAGGTTTTGTCAAGACCCACAAATAAGAAAGCAAAGATAATCAATCAATAGAGAATCCAAACTAGTTCACAAACATAAATTAGATGAAATACATAAGGTATCAAAAGATTACATCCAAACCCCAACAAGAGATCAAAGATCTTACCTCCTCCCTCTTAGGGTTTTGTGTTTCTCTCTCTAGAATAAATAAAGAGAGATAAGTTCTGATGTAGAAAAATATTACATAATAGATTATGACCTAAAAAGCAATAAAAATACTTAAATAGTACATTCAGGATCTGTCTGTCGCTACTCGAAAAATGCATCGCGCAACGACGGGGAGGCAAAAAAGATAGACAGAAGAGTCGCCACCGAACTTTATTTATCCCATGAGGGGAAAGGAAAATATCGAGAAAACCTTAAGAAAAGAATGGATAAGATGGTCTCGCAACCAAGATCGGGTTCGGAAGCCGGTTATGCGAGGGGAAGGTATTAGCACCCCTCGCATCCATCGTACTCGATGGGAACCATTTGTTTGTCGATGTATGAATTTATCTGCTTAAATATTATGCTATAAAAGAGTGTTCCTAGGGGAAAGAGGGAAGGGTTAGAAACATGGGAAAGAGAGATAACGGGGGAAGAAGAGAAAGAACGGACTCGGTAGGACTTCGCGGTCCTAGGCCTACGTATTCTTAACAGATATGAGAAAATCAGAGTCAACGTAGTTCGGGGCTACGGATATAGGGGGAATGTGCTCGGCAAGGATTGTGGCCCTTGTGCCTACGTATATTTACTTGAAGAAGTAAAGAATCAGAGCAGCCGTAGTTCGGCCTACGGTGTACGGGGGGGAGTTCTGGTAGACGATGTTATCGTGCGCATTATAGCAGTTAGGTGTATTGATGCTCGCTCGTTGGAGACTTAGGTGTTACCTGTTTGCGGTAGAACGGACGTAGCATGCCTTTTTGGGAAAGGGTGGAAAAAGAAAAGGGTGCTCGCTAGGATTGTCGCAATCCTATGCCTACGTATTCTCAACATGCAAGAAAAATCAGAGCGACGTAGTTCGAGCCTACGATGCGGATAACCGGTGTGTTTGTGTGGATGATGTTATCGTGCGCGTTCTAGCATTTTAGGTGTTTTGCTGCTCGCTCGTTTGGAGACTTATGCGTACCTGTTTGTGGTCGAACGGATGTAACATATCCTTTGGGAGATTGGTTTTCGCCATACGAGGCAAGGTGTCATGTTTGATTGGTTGAGATTGTTTTTGGGGCGAGATAGGTCCTCGGATAGTAACCCCTACAGGTAGTACCCAATTCTTTATCTCAAAGTTTTTGTTGTAAAAGGGTGTGGCGAACGAGGCGTCTTCGTATTGAAAGACGAGCGTCGAAACCACCCTCACTACAGTGGGCATCCCTACGCTCGGAGAAGAAGAGGTCTACACCCAATCCTCTCTCTTTAATTCAATACAAAGGGAACTTCGTTCTCTTATTAAAGATGTTTTTGGTTTTGAATGGTAAGTGATTTGCGACAGAGAACCCTATGGTAAACGTCAGCACTCGGGATAGGAGAAGGCCTATGCCTAACCACTCCACGACCATTCAAGTTTTTGTTATGAAAGAAGTTTGAAAGTGCACTCGGTACGGGACCGAGGTTTTAGGTGAAAAGGGTTACGGAATGAAGTTGTGAAAGGAAATGGTGGATAAAGTCGCGTTTTCGTATCGAAAGACGAGTATCGAGACCACCCTCACTACAGTGGGCATCCCAACACTCGGAGAAGAAAAGGTCTACACCCAATCTTCTCTCTTTAATTCGATACAAAGAGAAATCAATTTATTATGGTTTGAAAATGGACTCGGTACGAGACCGAGGTTTTAGGAGAGATGGTATGGAAACGTCTTCGTATTGAAAGACGAGCGTCGAAACCACCCTCACTACAGTGGGTATCCCAACGCTCGAAGAAGAAGAGGTCTACACCCAATCCTCTCTTTTTAATTCAATACAAAGAATTGATTTTAAGGAGATGAGATTTGAAAATGGATGGGAAGCGTCTTCGTATTGAAAGACGAGTGTCGAAACCACCCTCACTACAGTGGGCATCCCAACACTCGGAGAGGAAGAAAGTCTACACTTAATCCCCTCTTTTTAATTCAATACAAAGATAATTGGATTATTGAAGAGATTTGATAACCTGCCAAAGAGATGAGATAAATTCTAATATATACAAGAAATAGATAATATACAAGATATATAATCAACAGTCCACCAATTAGCATTTTATGGTTTGATATTTTATTAGGTATTTTTTTGGAAGAATGTACAAGTGTTGAATATTTACAAGATAGTAATAATATACAAATATAATATGTATAAGAATATAAATGACTGAAAATAAAACAGTTGTATATTTGACAGAAAATTAAAGCAGTGTTATATTGACAGAAAATAAAGCAGTTGTATATTTGACAGAAAATTAAAACAGTGGTATATTGGTTAGTTGATTGAATCGGGACGCAAAGAATGGGATCTCGTCTTAACCGCAAACAAAAATGCCGATTAATCGAAGGTAGCCTATCGCGATCCCAAAGTAAGGAAGATGACCTCAATGGTCATCCCCCATAGATTTGAAATCGGGAAGGTTATCGACTTTGAAAATCTGACGCTTGCGGATAAAAAGCTTTCATCGATCCATAAGTCGAAATGAAATTTAAATAGAGAAGAGATGAGAAGAGAATGGGGTGGTCTCAGATCCAACGATACTTATCAATATATTGACTTAGTAATCGATTTATGGAAGCGTCGTCATCGATCAAAAGGGCAAAAATGCCCAATAACAAAAGAGAAATAATATTTATCTCTAATATGAAAATAAAAGAAATATTCTAAATCTAAAATCCTAAAAAAATATATATAATAGAGATATTAAAATAAATAGAATATAAAAATAATATATACAAACTCTAAAAGAAATATGAATATAAAATAAATAATATATGCACAAAATAAAGTTAAAAAAAAAATAATATATAATAATATTTACATAATATAAAAAAGTTTAAGAAATATAAATAAATGAAAACAGGGGAGGGGGTAAGATATACAGATATACGGAAAAGGGGCGGTGTAAACTGCAATGGGTCGTAAAGCCCACCAGGAAACAAGACAAAATGAATAAATAATAAACAAAAAGAAAATAAAAACCGAATCCTCTTCTTCGTAATTTCCTCAACCTCTCTCTGCGTTTTAATCTCACATCACCAACGTTTTCTCTCTGTTCACCCCTGTTTCAGTTGAACAACAAAATTCGGAGAAAAAAAAACTCATGGAAATGGTACCCAAATCAAGTCTCGTTTGCCAACCGATTCTTCATCTTTCTGACTCATGATCTAGTCTATTTGAACTCGGATTTGTGTTGGATTTTCAAGTTTGGAATGCTTATGCTTCAACTTTGTTTCAATCTCCTTTCTTTTATCTCAAATCTGTTCCACGATTTCGAGTTGTGTGTTTGGGTTTGTAGAGGATTTGGAAGATGGAGAAAAAAAAAAGAACCGTGAAGGTGATTCGGTGAAGAAAGATGGTGAAGATGAAGGTTGAGATTCGGTGGTTCGAAGCTGGGAAGTTCTGTTGCATTTGGATGGGTTAACGATGGAGAATGGAAGAACTGTTGGGAAGGAGAGATTATGGGTAACGATTTGAGGTTTTGAGGTTGTTTTAGTGTGAATCATTGGAAAGTTTGAAGATTTGGAGAATGGAGTTTGGAGGAAAGAGAAAAGTTGTTGGATATGGTGATTTGCAGTTGCTTTTCGTCGGAAGTTTGAAGGGTGTTTCAGAAGATGGAAGTAGAAAGGATTTTATGAGTTTTGATTTGAAGTTTGTCTGGGGGGTTGAAGATGGTTGTTGGAGGGACAGTGTTAGAAGGATAATGATGATGAAGATTTTCGGAGGAGAAAGTTGGTTTGGTCGGAAAATGGTGAGTGAAAGGGAGATTGACGGCGGTTTTTGGATTTCTGGGTATGTTTGTTGTTTGTGTGGTTGATGAAGTTTGATATGTGGAAGATGGCGATGTGAAGTGGTAGAGGGATGAACGGTAAGGAGCAAGGCCTCCGCGGCTAGGGTTTGGTCTCCGCGTAGGAGGTAGGTTTTGGAGGCTGCTAGGGTTGTCTGTGGGGGAAGGTGAATAGTGGCCCTCCCCTATATAGGGCTGCCACGTGGCAGCTGGAGGGGGTTAATGACTGATTATATTAATTAATGACAAACTAATGATGATTAAAGCAAATTAATTAAATCTAATGACTAATTCAAATAATATTATAAAATAACTAACTTAAATATGAATTAAACTAAATAACTCTAAATGAACTAAAATCCTAATTAATAAATAATCTGAATAAATCTACTAATAAATAAAATTAACAATAATAAAAGAAGATTAATACTAATTAACAATCTATTTCTACCAATATTAGAAAAATAATTAATATAAAAAACTTTCTATAAACTAATAATTAAAACCTATTTTAAACTCTGTTAAATTAATCTAAATGAATAAATAAAAGAAAATAATTCTATCCTAGTAATAATCTAATTAATAATAAATAAAAATCTAATAACTTTAAAAAACTCTAATTAAAAAAAAATCTATTTCCTAAAAAAAAACTTTCATTCTAGAAATTCCTAAAATAAAAAGAAAACTCTAATAATCTAATTTCCAGTAAAACTAAATAAACTAAAAAAATAAAATCTAAATTATTAAAAAATTAACTAAACAAAATCTTGACTATTAATAATGAAATAAAATAATCCTAATTTAATAATACTAATAATGACCATAAATCCTAATTTAATAATACTAATAAATATCATAAATACTAATTAAACTATCAATAATAATCTAAACTTAATCTAATTTTCTAATAAAATAATAAATAAATAAATAAATAAATAAGCTAAAAATTCTAATTAATTATAAAAAATATTAATAAAAACTCACACAAAATAAAATTCTATATTAAAACAAAATAAAACTCTATTTAACTCCTAATAATAAAAATCACTAAAAATTATATTTAACCTAAAAGTTATTTCTAAACTATAGAATTAAATCTATTTAAAATAAAAGTTATTTCTAATAAAATTAAAATCTAAAAACTATTTAAATCCTAAAATATCTCTAACATTACTAATTTAAATTTAAAATCCTAAAATATCTCTAAAATTACTAACTTAATTCTAAATTCCTAAAATATCTCTAAAATTACTAACTTAAATTTAAAATCCTAAAATAGTCCTAAATTAAATCAAATCTAATTAATTCTAATACTAAAATGATTCTAAAAACAAATTAATTCTATGCTATAAAAATAATCTATTTCTATTCTAAATAAGAAAAAACTATTTCTAATAAAAATTCTAACTAAATTAAAATTCTATATAAAAACTATTAAAATAAAATCTATTCTAAAGAAAAAAATAAATAACTATTGTAATTCTAAAAAATGTAATAAAACAAACTATTTGAATTAAATAAATGATAAAATAAAAATATGAACAAAAATTTATTATTTGAAAAGAAAAATGAGAAAATGAAAATAGAAACAAAATTTACCAAAATGCCCTTAGGCCACATGTCACGCTTCTACTGGACAAAAAATAGTCAAGATCTGAAAAACGCACAATCGGGGTGGACACGTGTCTAAACGGCGTGAAAAATGTGAAATAAAAAATGCAAAAATATTTACAAAAGCTGGCGGGCAAATTTGGGGTATGACAGATGCCCCTATCTAATTGGCTTAGACCGAGTAAGATGAATTGCTGCAGCGTTCATTTTTCAAGGTAGAAGTCAATTAGATACAAAGAATATCCTAAATTTGTCCGAAAAGGAAAACAAAAGTTTGAGAATTGAAATATAAACAAACCTGACACCCAAAAGGATGTAGGGGATAAGCTTCTCTGAAGAGATTGCCACTTATCGTTGAAGACAGATAAGCTTCTCTTGAAGAGATTTCCACTTATCGCCGAAGACGGATAAGCTTCTCCCAAGAGATTGCCACTTATCGTTGAAGACAGATAGTCAAGTTTGCTGGAGACAAATTACTGAGGATCGTCCATGGCTTTACTGAAGATGCCCCTGTCTAGGCTGAATGTTGATTTGAAGATCTGATTAACCACGAGTTTGAAATACGTCATGCAATACATCCATGGTCTTGAAAAGATGCCCCTGACTGGGCTGAATTTTGCTTTGATAATCTTGAATTTTGTGGGACCCACGGTCTTGCAGATAATGCCCTTGATTGGGCTGATGATTGCATTGAAGCTCTTGAATTTGCCCAACAAAAGTTGCACAACTTCGTGGGGAACACCCACGGTCTTACATAAGATGCCCCTGACTGGGATGATTATGGTCTTGAAAATCTTCGAGATTGATCCTGGATCTGAGCTCGCATATGCTAATGCTTTATGATGATGTTGTCCCAATAAATGGAAATGCAAATGCAAATGCTAATGCGCGGAGATGCAAGAGCTGGGGAAGAGTATGATATGATTAGGAATATGCATATGATGCAAGATGCTTATGAAGTCGAATGCGATGTGTATGATGCATATGATAATGATGGATGAAGGCAGGTGATTAGGAATGCAGGTGATGACGTGGCAGACTTTTGGTGGTTGCAATGTAAATTGGATTTTGGGTTGGAAGTACCAGGTGAGGGCTGGTATTCGGAGGGTAGACCAGATGGGACTGGTTGGCGGAAGGCTAAGTTGTCAAAGGAGGGCTGATTTTGTGGTTTTCCAGATGGGAGCTGGACTCTGGGATGAGGTTTACCAGACAAGAACAGGTGGCAAAAGGTTAAGTTGTCAGACGAGAACTGACTTCTAGGTTTGGTGTCAGACGGGAACTGACTTTGTGGTTTTCCAGACGAGGACTGGACTTTGAAATTGTGTTTTCCAGACAAGGACTAGTTAAACGGAAGGTGACCAGATGGGACTGGTTTGAAGGTTTAAAGGTTTGACCAGATGGGACTGGTATTTAGGCTTGCCAGACAAGAACTGGACTTTGGAGGTTTCGGTATGTTTTGATAGGTGACAGGTTTAGGCTGTGGGATGAAGGATCCAATGACAGCAAGGCCTTCAGACGGTTAAGGTTATTAGGTGAGATGACAGTATGATTCCTCGACACTTGTTTTGAACTCAACAGTTGCTGATGATGATGAACTTGCTAGAGTAATTTGCCATGAGACGACCTCGAGATGGCTTGCCCAGAGTTTGTACCACGAAAGGATTTATCATTGTTTAACCAATTCTTGTGGTGATTGGCTTCAATATACTCTTTGGAGTAGCTTGCTCCTGAAAGAGCGTTGAAGCGACTTAACTTATCCTGATTGAACATTGGAGGGATCTATCCTCAAGTCAGAGAAACTCTGGGTGGCCTGCCCCTGATCGGTATAATTCACTCTTGATCAACCGCTTCTGGAATGGTTTGCCCCATAATCAACCGTTGTTTGGGGATTGCCTCAGACTGACTCATTCCAAATTCTTGGATCTCAATGCCCCAGTTCCATAGGGCTACAAAGTATGCTCGATTCTGATCCAGACTGTTGAATAGTCTAGTCCTGTTTGATTGCTTTATGTTAGAATTTCCTCAATGCCAACCACTGACTTGCAATTAAAATTGTTTATTCACGAATGGTAATTTCAATGCGAAGTTCATGCAAATTTTTTTAAAGAATTGTCGTTTATTGAGTGTCGTGATAGTGAGACGAATGGACCATTAGTCCAAATGTTGTGCTAACTTGATTGGTGTAAAATATATAGCAAGGAAAATGACACCAATGCTGATGATTAGCAAATACATGAGGAGTCAGGTTACGCAATCTTGCGATAGTATGCTTTCAGAATAAACCTCGCCTCAATTAGGTCTTTCGAGGGTTATAACTTGGTCTGGTTCATGGTTTATAGAACAAAGGATATTAGGCTCAAAGAATTATTTGTACCCACCCCTTCTTCTTGATGACTTCCAGTCCTACGCTCAGTTAATTTTGCACTTACCTTGACGGTGTAAGCTTGACGGTTCAAGGTTTGCTTGAAATGGCAATCACCTTATTTTGATAAATGTCAGTAGACTATAGATTTGGGTGGCCACTGAGTCTTATTTTGTTTTTGTTGAAGGTTTAAAAACCTCTTTTGATTTTGTTTTTGATCCCTAACTTTTGCATGGACTGATTTTGCTTGTCAGATCCATCGGGATAGCCCTGATTTTTGCCTAAGTCCCCTTTTGAAGTGTTTGACTTAGCAGACTTTTGATTTTTTTTTTATTTTGTTGGAGGATGGTGACTGCCATGTCATGAGACATTGATGAACAACCGTCATGTCTTTGGATTTTGCTTTATTGATTCGAATGCGAGATTAGATTAACTGAACATTACCCTGCCCCAGGTTGAGTGTTAAGGGTTTGAATATCCGAAGGAAACTCCTACTTCTAGGCTCGAAGTGGTTGACTAGGGATTAACTCCTTATATCTTCGATGTTTAGGGGATTTAAAACAATGCCTGTACATCATTGACGAGATTTTGTCTGAAAGCATACGATTTGCAATTATGGGTATTTCGTTTTCGTCATCCTCCCTCCAATCTTTGCTAAAACAACAGTGATAAAGTGGAGTGGATAAAAAGTGTATGTGTCTGTGATTAGTGGAAATAATGAGTGAATACGACGTGACTGATTCGGAAAATGCATAATCACTTCATTAATATTACCATTCGAAACAATCAATGTTTAAAAAAAACAAGTAGCAATTAACAAGAAATAAACTACAAGATGCAAATGATAAAAAGCGCTCAAGGACTGCCAATGTTGAGGATGTATGCCTGTTTGAACCACTGGCTTAAGGAGATGACCCTTGGAATCTTCGAGCTTAGACAACTGAGAGGTTGACATGGACAACCAAACCTCCTTCTGGAAAAGATATATACTCTTTGTCAATCAATTGTTGCACTTTGGCTTGGAAGGCTTTGCATTCTTCAGTCGAGTGCCCCATGGATCCACCATGATATCCACACTGAACATTGGGATTGTACCCAGGAGGGTAAGGTTCTGGCACAGGCTTAAGACTGTTAGGCTCCACCAATGAGTTTTGAATCAGATATGGGAGAAGCTGACTGTGCGACATAGGGACTGGATGAAGAGGAACAGTCCTTCTTTCCAGGTTGTTGTTGGGCCTATTCTGATTTCGGCGCTGATTTTGATATCCTTGGCCATGGACTCGTTGATTTGCATGAGGAGCGACCCACGACTTGTAGGATGAAGCTTTAGGCATGACTGATTTTCCATAAGGATAGCATGGCACTGGTAATGATGCCTGTTGAGAAGATGAGGGACCATAGAGTTTCGCTGGTACACCACGAGAGTACTCAATGTTTGTTATGAGTGCGCTGGTTTCATCCTTGTATTCCTCATGGAAATCGTTGAAGGATTCAGTCTCAATGGCTTGGTTGCTGGAGGCGTCCTAGATCTTTCCGCTTTTAAGGTAGCTTTCGATGCGCTCTCCTACAATCACAAGGTCAGAGAGGCTTGATGGTGTACAACCAGCCATTCTTTCAAGGTACGAACCATGCAAACTGTTGATGAACATGTCAATCAGTTCCCTGTCCGAGAGTGGTGGTTGCACTCTTGCTGCGAATTCTCTCCACCGCTGTGCATATCCCTTAAAAGATTCATTTTCATTTTGAGATAGGCTTTGCAACTGCATGCGGACGGGAGGAGTGTCTAGATTGAACTGGTAAAGCTTTAGAAAAGCGCTGGCTAGGTCCCTCCATGATTGGATATGACTCCTTTCTAAATCTGTGTACCAACTTAATGATGCCCCACTCAGACTTTCTTGAAAACAGTGGATCATCAGCTTATCGTCATGAGTATAGGGGGTCATTTTTCGACAGTACATCACCAAATGACGCCTCGGGCAACTAAAGCCTGTGTACATCTTGAAGTTGGGTATCTTGAATTTTGGAGGAATCACCAAGTCTAGCACTAGACACATATCAGCAACATCGAGTCTGGGCATGTCAGACACTCTCATAGCTTGAATTGTCTCCTCAAGGGCACAGAGCTTTTCTTCCATGGGATCAGTCGTTGGTATCCTCTGGGGTCGAGTAGGAACGTTTACTTGCGGAAGATCATACAGTGGATTGTTCGTCACAGTAAATCCTTGTGGGGGATCAACATTCTGGCGGTCGTTCTCTGACATAGCTATCTCAGCTGGCATTGTCTGATTGGCCTTTCAAGGCGTCTATGCTCCTATTTCTTCAAATGCTTCACAACTTTCACGAGTTCAGTAGGAGTGTCGGGAAATCAACTGCGGGTTATGAACAGAGGATGGGTAAGCTCTTGGTATCTGGTTAGGGAAGAAAATGCAAAATGATGCAGATATGCTTATGCAAATGCAATGCAATGAGTGCACACGATAACAGATCCACAACAACGATTAAAGTCACAAATCCTGCAAGATAACAACAAAAGGTATCTCTCCCCTCAGGTGGACAATCTACTGGTTTAATAAGAGGGTATCCCAAAGGCCTTTAAACAAATTCCCATGCACTAACCCTCAAAAGTTTTCCATCAGAACGACTACTCGTAAGACGGTATTCCCTTTAAAGGATGAACACAGAGTTATGTTTTAGGAACCTTCGGAATAAGGTTCTACAAAAGGTCCTCAGAGTCACAGACTCCCAAGTTGGAAATAAAGACGCCATTACGACTACACGTAAGACATAATCATCCCAAAAGGGTCTCATCTGAGCGATGGAATTCGATCCAACTCAACGAATCCTAAGTCTCGCAAATCAGAAAGAAACCACCTCCTAATCTTAGTGTATACTATAAAGCTCGGGTAGAAAGCTTTTATCCTCACAAACCAACCCTAATAAACCCAACCAGGTTAGAAAATAAAGCATAAACAAATAAATCAAATAAAACCTAAACACGACAAACAAATTAGGCTTGGCTCGCTAAGAGATCCCCAGCAGAGTCGCCAGCTGTCGCTACTCGAAAAATGCATCGCGCAACGACGGGGAGGCAAAAAAGATAGACAGAAGAGTCGCCACCGAACTTTATTTATCCCATGAGGGGAAAGGAAAATATCGAGAAAACCTTAAGAAAAGAATGGATAAGATGGTCTCGCAACCAAGATCGGGTTCGGAAGCCGGTTATGCGAGGGGAAGGTATTAGCACCCCTCGCATCCATCGTACTCGATGGGAACCATTTGTTTGTCGATGTATGAATTTATCTGCTTAAATATTATGCTATAAAAGAGTGTTCCTAGGGGAAAGAGGGAAGGGTTAGAAACACGGGAAAGAGAGATAACGGGGGAAGAAGAGAAAGAACGGACTCGGTAGGACTTCGCGGTCCTAGGCCTACGTATTCTTAACAGATATGAGAAAATCAGAGTCAACGTAGTTCGGGGCTACGGATATAGGGGGAATGTGCTCGGCAAGGATTGTGGCCCTTGTGCCTACGTATCTTTACTTGAAGAAGTAAAGAATCAGAGCAGCCGTAGTTCGGCCTACGGTGTACGGGGGGGAGTTCTGGTAGACGATGTTATCGTGCGCATTATAGCAGTTAGGTGTATTGATGCTCGCTCGTTGGAGACTTAGGTGTTACCTGTTTGCGGTAGAACGGACGTAGCATGCCTTTTTGGGAAAGGGTGGAAAAAGAAAAGGGTGCTCGCTAGGATTGTCGCAATCCTATGCCTACGTATTCTCAACATGCAAGAGAAATCAGAGCGACGTAGTTCGAGCCTACGATGCGGATAACCGGTGTGTTTGTGTGGATGATGTTATCGTGCGCGTTCTAGCATTTTAGGTGTTTTGCTGCTCGCTCGTTTGGAGACTTATGCGTACCTGTTTGCGGTCGAACGGATGTAACATATCCTTTGGGAGATTGGTTTTCGCCATACGAGGCAAGGTGTCATGTTTGATTGGTTGAGATTGTTTTTGGGGCGAGATAGGTCCTCGGATAGTAACCCCTACAGGTAGTACCCAATTCTTTATCTCAAAGTTTTTGTTGTAAAAGGGTGTGGCGAACGAGGCGTCTTCGTATTGAAAGACGAGCGTCGAAACCACCCTCACTACAGTGGGCATCCCTACGCTCGGAGAAGAAGAGGTCTACACCCAATCCTCTCTCTTTAATTCAATACAAAGGGAACTTCGTTCTCTTATTAAAGATGTTTTTGGTTTTGAATGGTAAGTGATTTGCGACAGAGAACCCTATGGTAAACGTCAGCACTCGGGATAGGAGAAGGCCTATGCCTAACCACTCCACGACCATTCAAGTTTTTGTTATGAAAGAAGTTTGAAAGTGCACTCGGTACGGGACCGAGGTTTTAGGTGAAAAGGGTTACGGAATGAAGTTGTGAAAGGAAATGGTGGATAAAGTCGCGTTTTCGTATCGAAAGACGAGTATCGAGACCACCCTCACTACAGTGGGCATCCCAACACTCGGAGAAGAAAAGGTCTACACCCAATCTTCTCTCTTTAATTCGATACAAAGAGAAATCAATTTATTATGGTTTGAAAATGGACTCGGTACGAGACCGAGGTTTTAGGAGAGATGGTATGGAAACGTCTTCGTATTGAAAGACGAGCGTCGAAACCACCCTCACTACAGTGGGTATCCCAACGCTCGAAGAAGAAGAGGTCTACACCCAATCCTCTCTTTTTAATTCAATACAAAGAATTGATTTTAAGGAGATGAGATTTGAAAATGGATGGGAAGCGTCTTCGTATTGAAAGACGAGTGTCGAAACCACCCTCACTACAGTGGGCATCCCAACACTCGGAGAGGAAGAAAGTCTACACTTAATCCCCTCTTTTTAATTCAATACAAAGATAATTGGATTATTGAAGAGATTTGATAACCTGCCAAAGAGATGAGATAAATTCGAATATATACAAGAAATAGATAATATACAAGATATATAATCAACAGTCCACCAATTAGCATTTTATGGTTTGATATTTTATTAGGTATTTTTTTGGAAGAATGTACAAGTGTTGAATATTTACAAGATAGTAATAATATACAAATATAATATGTATAAGAATATAAATGACTGAAAATAAAACAGTTGTATATTTGACAGAAAATTAAAGTAGTGTTATATTGACAGAAAATAAAGCAGTTGTATATTTGACAGAAAATTAAAACAGTGGTATATTGGTTAGTTGATTGAATCGGGACGCAAAGAATGGGATCTCGTCTTAACCGCAAACAAAAATGCCGATTAATCGAAGGTAGCCTATCGCGATCCCAAAGTAAGGAAGATGACCTCAATGGTCATCCCCCATAGATTTAAAATCGGGAAGGTTATCGACTTTGAAAATCTGACGCTTGCGGATAAAAAGCTTTCATCGATCCATAAGTCGAAATGAAATTTAAATAGAGAAGAGATGAGAAGAGAATGGGGTGGTCTCAGATCCAACGATACTTATCAATATATTGACTTAGTAATCGATTTATGGAAGCGTCGTCATCGATCAAAAGGGCAAAAATGCCCAATAACAAAAGAGAAATAATATCTATCTCTAATATGAAAATAAAAGAAATATTCTAAATCTAAAATCCTAAAAAAATATATATAATAGAGATATTAAAATAAATAGAATATAAAAATAATATATACAAACTCTAAAAGAAATATGAATATAAAATAAATAATATATGCACAAAATAAAGTTAAAAAAAAATAAAATAATATATAATAATATTTACATAATATAAAAAAGTTTAAGAAATATAAATAAATGAAAACAGGGGAGGGGGTAAGATATACAGATATACGGAAAAGGGGCGGTGTAAACTGCAATGGGTCGTAAAGCCCACCAGGAAACAAGACAAAATGAATAAATAATAAACAAAAAGAAAATAAAAACCGAATCCTCTTCTTCGTAATTTCCTCAACCTCTCTCTGCGTTTTAATCTCACATCACCAACGTTTTCTCTCTGTTCACCCCTGTTTCAGTTGAACAACAAAATTCGGAGAAAAAAAAACTCATGGAAATGGTACCCAAATCAAGTCTCGTTTGCCAACCGATTCTTCATCTTTCTGACTCATGATCTAGTCTATTTGAACTCGGATTTGTGTTGGATTTTCAAGTTTGGAATGCTTATGCTTCAACTTTGTTTCAATCTCCTTTCTTTTATCTCAAATCTGTTCCACGATTTCGAGTTGTGTGTTTGGGTTTGTAGAGGATTTGGAAGATGGAGGAAAAAAAAAGAACCGTGAAGGTGATTCGGTGAAGAAAGATGGTGAAGATGAAGGTTGAGATTCGGTGGTTCGAAGCTGGGAAGTTCTGTTGCATTTGGATGAGTTAACGATGGAGAATGGAAGAACTGTTGGGAAGGAGAGATTATGGGTAACGATTTGAGGTTTTGAGGTTGTTTTAGTGTGAATCGTTGGAAAGTTTGAAGATTTGGAGAATGGAGTTTGGAGGAAAGAGAAAAGTTGTTGGATATGGTGATTTGCAGTTGCTTTTCGTCGGAAGTTTGAAGGGTGTTTCAGAAGATGGAAGTAGAAAGGATTTTATGAGTTTTGATTTGAAGTTTGTCTGGGGGGTTGAAGATGGTTGTTGGAGGGACAGTGTTAGAAGGATAATGATGATGAAGATTTTCGGAGGAGAAAGTTGGTTTGGTCGGAAAATGGTGAGTGAAAGGGAGATTGACGGCGGTTTTTGGATTTCTGGGTATGTTTGTTGTTTGTGTGGTTGATGAAGTTTGATATGTGGAAGATGGCGATGTGAAGTGGTAGAGGGATGAACGGTAAGGAGCAAGGCCTCCGCGGCTAGGGTTTGGTCTCCGCGTAGGAGGTAGGTTTTGGAGGCTGCTAGGGTTGTCTGTGGGGGAAGGTGAATAGTGGCCCTCCCCTATATAGGGCTGCCACGTGGCAGCTGGAGGGGGTTAATGACTGATTATATTAATTAATGACAAACTAATGATGATTAAAGCAAATTAATTAAATCTAATGACTAATTCAAATAATATTATAAAATAACTAACTTAAATATGAATTAAACTAAATAACTCTAAATGAACTAAAATCCTAATTAATAAATAATCTGAATAAATCTACTAATAAATAAAATTAACAATAATAAAAGAAGATTAATACTAATTAACAATCTATTTCTACCAATATTAGAAAAATAATTAATATAAAAAACTTTCTATAAACTAATAATTAAAACCTATTTTAAACTCTGTTAAATTAATCTAAATGAATAAATAAAAGAAAATAATTCTATCCTAGTAATAATCTAATTAATAATAAATAAAAATCTAATAACTTTAAAAAACTCTAATTAAAAAAAAATCTATTTCCTAAAAAAAAACTTTCATTCTAGAAATTCCTAAAATAAAAAGAAAACTCTAATAATCTAATTTCCAGTAAAACTAAATAAACTAAAAAAATAAAATCTAAATTATTAAAAAATTAACTAAACAAAATCTTGACTATTAATAATGAAATAAAATAATCCTAATTTAATAATACTAATAATGACCATAAATCCTAATTTAATAATACTAATAAATATCATAAATACTAATTAAACTATCAATAATAATCTAAACTTAATCTAATTTTCTAATAAAATAATAAATAAATAAATAAATAAATAAGCTAAAAATTCTAATTAATTATAAAAAATATTAATAAAAACTCACACAAAATAAAATTCTATATTAAAACAAAATAAAACTCTATTTAACTCCTAATAATAAAAATCACTAAAAATTATATTTAACCTAAAAGTTATTTCTAAACTATAGAATTAAATCTATTTAAAATAAAAGCTATTTCTAATAAAATTAAAATCTAAAAACTATTTAAATCCTAAAATATCTCTAACATTACTAATTTAAATTTAAAATCCTAAAATATCTCTAAAATTACTAACTTAATTCTAAAATCCTAAAATATCTCTAAAATTACTAACTTAAATTTAAAATCCTAAAATAGTCCTAAATTAAATCAAATCTAATTAATTCTAATACTAAAATGATTCTAAAAACAAATTAATTCTATGCTATAAAAATAATCTATTTCTATTCTAAATAAGAAAAAACTATTTCTAATAAAAATTCTAACTAAATTAAAATTTTATATAAAAACTATTAAAATAAAATCTATTCTAAAGAAAAAAATAAATAACTATTGTAATTCTAAAAAATGTAATAAAACAAACTATTTGAATTAAATAAATGATAAAATAAAAATATGAACAAAAATTTATTATTTGAAAAGAAAAATGAGAAAATGAAAATAGAAACAAAATTTACCAAAATGCCCTTAGGCCACGTGTCACGCTTCTACTGGACAAAAAATAGTCAAGATCTGAAAAACGCACAATCGGGGTGGACACGTGTCTAAACGGCGTGAAAAATGTGAAATAAAAAATGCAAAAATATTTACAAAAGCTGGCGGGCAAATTTGGGGTATGACACTGTCATGTTCGCCTAGCGAACAACAAATTAGGCACCTGAGGTGCCTCTGAACAGTTAAACCGCCCTTGAGAAATAACTAAAGTTCGATGGGCGATAAATCCTTCACCTAGCAAAGCCTTCCCTGTGAACTTCACCTAGCGAGTTTATGGTCCTTTCGCCCCTGTCTCAAGTCTGGGAGTGTCCGCTAGAGCTTCGCTACTACTTCGCCTAGCGAGTTCTTCGCTGTGAACGTCGCCTAGCGAGCTTGATGATGTTTTGATGGCAGCTTCGCTAGAAAGTTCGCCTAGCGAACTTGCTCTTGTTTGCATGCTATCTTGATTTCTTTGTCATATTTCTTGTGTCTTAATTTCCATATTTTCATGCCTAATTCCTGCACAATAACACACAAATCAAAGGTACCAAGACATTTACATAATATGTTGCGAACCAACCAAATCAAGAGTAGTTTATAACACTTTCTTGACAAAAAGGAGTGAACGATGCCAACATTTAATAGGGAAAATAAGAAAAGTTTGACATCTAACACTAGGCCGAGCCTGAGGATGAAAGTACCTGAACAAAGGGAGTCCCCGATACCTCAGACTCAGTCTCCAGACGTTTCAATTGTTCAGAGTCAACGATCTAATGGGTCTTTGTACCAGATATCGTTTCCTATCCAGAGGCAACGGTCGTACCGTCATCAGCCGCGTCAGCACGCCTGACTAAGACCAAAGAAGCCAGAGAGGTATTTCACTCGGTTGCTGATGTCGTATAGTCAGATGTTGCCAGATCTGATCAAAGGTGGATTGATAGTGCCAAAGAAGATTGATCCAGAGATTCCTCCGTATCCGTCAGGTTTTAATGTCAACGCCCGATGTGAGTACCATGCTGGGGCACTGGGGCATTCAACGAAAGACTGTAAGGTGCTTAGGAGTAAGATTCAGACTCTGCTGGATTCTAATATGTTCTCAATCACACCTTAGGGTATCCAGATCAGCAATCTTCCTTCATCCCATGTGGGTTTGTCGGTTCATATTATGGAAGAATTTACCGAGGGCAGAGGTTCAAAAGATACCAGACTGACTGCGACGAGCAATTCTGAAGATGGCTAATTCATCAGCAAGTCAAGATTTGAAAGACATCCCCTGAAGCTAGCAATCACTTTTATCATGTCACTTCTTTACATTTGTAGTTTCTTTTCTGTTTAAGTGCAAATCTTATTTGTAAAACTTGCTTGTTTTCAATTGATAATGAGGATGAAATGTGTTGCAGTGAAAATAGGATATCAAATTATTAATTAATTTGAATCACATTTTTAATTCACAACCGATCTTTGATTTATCCGAAGGAAAAGGTCAAAAGAAGGAAAACCTAATTTTACATCGTAAACAATACGGGGAGAGACCTAGGTAAGGGGTTGGTTAAGCTTAAGGAAGGTACTAGCACCCTAAACTTCTGTAGTACTCTACAGGAACCTTTTATTTAAAGTATGCTTTTTATTTTTTCATTATCTGTTTGGAATGTATATTGAGTTAAGGGATAGAGTGACCTAAAAGACCTAAGGGTTATTCCTAAGTTTACTCGCCAAGACTCCCATCTTGTGCCTACGTATCCGAAATAGGGAATGGAATCAGAGTAATCGTAGTTCCCCTCACTGAGGTTAGAAACTCCTTGACTGTTGTCAAGGTTTTAATGGGGAATAAGTGTTCTTAAGGACACGCTTACGTGGAGTCTCCAAACTCCTATTTCTAACGTTGAACTTGTTAATTGAAATTAAGGTTAAAATTAGGGTTGAAATTAGGGAGTCCACAATGGGAAACCCTAAATAGAGTACGGTGACTCTTTGACCTAAAGCTTGGGTAAAAAGGTATTTTCGTCCACTGAGGGACACCCAGGCTATTAGGGTTTGAACCATTCAAAGGGTAAGGCTATTGACTCAACGGTCAAACTATTAGACCTAATCTTTCGGAAGGTTTAACGGTAAAATTATGCAAATGATGGATTATTACATGGCAAAGATTGAAATATGAAACACATAAAACAATACGGAATGGAAGCACGCGACGACGATAGCCTCACATAAATTACAACTGAAAATAATAAGCAAGAACAATAATTGCGACAATGGCCTCGTGTAATTACAAACCACAATTGGAATGTGATTAACCCAAGAAACAGTAAGCAGAGACAAACGAGCATTAAAGTACTGTCAGAAGAAAAAGTGAACCCGATAGATTATGAACTCTCTACTTTTGAATCTAAAACATCTATTGAGCTTTTATTTTTAAAAAGAATCTTTTTTTTTTTAAAAAAAACAATTATTTATACTTGATTAAAACAAAAAAAAACAAATGCACTCCAATTAGAAATTAATCATTGGTTAGTTCCACAAAAGGTTAATTATGAGTAATTACAAAAAGTTGATTGTTTCTTTAAAAAAAATTTGCACAAAATTCTGATTACTAAAATCAACTTAAGTCTTAATAACCATAATGTTCCTTTTTTGAAAATGATCTCTTTATGTTTTTTTTAACACAACTTTTACTAACTTCAAGTTTTAACTTGGTTTTGTTTAATTCTAATTTAATTTTACAGAATAAAACCCTTAGTTAATACATTAGTAGCACTCCCTAATTATTAATTACAAGCAGAAAAAATAAATAACCAAATAATAAAAAACAAACACAAAATATAAGGCCAGACGAAAAACACGGAAAGGGGATAAGAGTGGGAGAGGGCTCATGTGCATTGGAGAAACATTTAGGGTTCCTCTGAACCCTTCTCCTTGAACTGGCGGCGCCGCCGTTGTAGCATGTCTAAGCCGTTCCATTCTTCCTCTTTGTTCTTGCATGTCCGTTGTCTCCATTGATGCCTTCGAAGCTCTTCCTCCTCCTGTAAAATAAAAACAAAATCATTACGGTTCGTTGCTTACCTTTCTTGAGGTTAGAAGCGGCGAACGCGGACGACACTAAAGTGATGATAAATTTCGCCCTCCGATCTGAAGAGCTTTGATGATGGCAACTGAGGAGTTCTTCGTGAACTTGACGGTAGATGGTGAATCTCCTAGTTCTCTGAGTATGATGGTTGCTGAAAACCTTTTCGTTCTGGGTTCCTTTATATTTCAATCTCTTCTTCTTTTTTCTTCTGGATGGGTGATGATGAGGAAGCTTGAAGCTTCTCTGAACCCGTCATTTTATTGTGCTTCCTCTAGGTTCTGGGTTCTATTGTTTTTGTTTTTATGATGATGAAGCCTCCCTCTTTGATGCAGATGAGGAAACCCTTTATGTTGTGTTTTCTTTGGGCCGAATCCACCACGGTTTTGGGTGCGAAACAATGTTTTATTCATACTCATTTTTAGGAGTGGTGGTTTTGACTCGTTTTTTGGCTTAGAGATTGCTGCGTTTTGGTCGCATTTGATTATTATATTCATTGTGGTTTGCTGACTGATTGTTTGTTCATGACGATTGTGCTTATCTTGCAGGATTTTGTGGAAGTTCTGTTTGGGCTGTATTGAAACTTTTGTTCCACAACCTTGTTGGCCTGCATTGCATTTTTTCAGGAAGCTTTGTTTCATCTGCTCAGTTGAGAAATTTCTAGAAAAATGTGTTAAGGCTACCTTTGGAAAACCACTTTTTCTAAAAACACTTTTTCAAATAAGTGCTTTTCCAATAAGCACTTTTGAAAATCACTTCTTTGAAAACGCTTCTTTCTTAATCACTTTTCCTCTCTATATTGGTTGTCTTGAAAAGAACAGAAGTTGCCGATTTTGCCAATGGTCGGAAATAAAGTCGGGAGCCGGCGACGGAGAAATCCGTTACCCTCCCGACGCGCCCGATGATGATAATACTCTAAGGGTGTCGGATAAAATTCTAACCGATTAAATTGTCGTTTGTTTTGCTTATTTTTGCAGGTTCAAAAGAAAAAAATCGGAAGCTCGGAGAAGCGGGAGGAATACTTAGGAAATTAGGCAATTAGGAAATTTTTTAGAAAAATATAATTTATTTTCTTTTTGTAATTTTATTTATTTATTATTTTTTTTTGAAAAAAACTAATATTATTAATAACAATTCTTTATTTTAAACTATTGTAAAAACATTATTATTATTATTATTATTATTATTATTATTATTATTATTATTATTATTATTATTATTATTATTATTTTATATGCAAAATGAAAACTATTATTAAAATGTAACAAAATTGTTATTTAAAAATGGAAATGAGACCCACCTCTAAAATAAATAAATAAAGAAATAGAAATAATATTTAAAATAAAACAAAATTATGAAATGAAAACAAATATTAAAAAATGAAATGAATTTTTTCAAAATGAAATAAAAATAAAATTAAGAAATGAAAATTGATTAAAAATAAACTGAAAATAAAATGAAATACAATTGATTTAAAATGAAAATGAAAATGAAATGAAATTTCATGCTTTCCTAATAATTCCTAATTCCTCCAATTTATCCGATCACTCCCGTCTTCGACATAAATCTTGACCACCTGGCAATTTAAAGGAGACCTTACCCGTATAAATTGAAACTTTCTAATTAAACTCAAATGATTATACTCTTCGGCTAACTTCATTCCAAGAACTTGAATCGATTTAATTCAAACAGCTCAAAATCTTCCTCAATTAAACGCTTCAAAACTCCATTCACAACAATAGATTCAAACGGTTCAGATTCTCTGACTGCAACTTAGATTCACGACTTGACAGTCGGCTGTAAATAAAAGACAATGTTGCCCTTCGTCTGTCAAAGAGCGCACAACGAGATTTTCCTGCAAAATCAACCAACTGCACGGACTCGTTGATGAATGGTTAAATGTAATACAAAAATACCATGGAATGCGAGATGATTGGACTAAATCTTAGGGAAAATTTTGGGGTATTACAGTTGCCCCTATTTAAATATAGATAACCGAATTTTTCCCCCTCAGATGCAGTGATTTGCAATGCTATGGACAAAACGGAAATAACTGATAATGCTGACAATGCTATGGATCTAGTATGATGTGTATGATGGAATGATAAATGCAAGGCTGCAGACGACACGACAGCATAGGGGATTGCGACGCACTAGGAAACAACACAACACTAGGGAATTCCAAAGTGATGGCCAACCGGTGCGAACACGACCAATTGTTACTTTAAGAAAGGGAATGATAAAACGAGATCCTCAATGGAGATGGCACCGATGAGACGGCCTTCACTGGGGAATATCTAAGAGTAAATGTTCAACAAGTTCAGGCGTGACCTGTAACAGTCCAATTTTATTAATTAATTACTTATATTAATTAAATGAATTATGGGGTTTATTTAATTAGTGGGTGATTAATTAAATGAAATTGGTAGGTATTGGAAGAAATTAGAAGAGAAAGATATATAAAGGAAAAGTGGAAAGAATAGAAAGGATAGAAACATAAGAGAAAGGAAGAGAAAGAAAGTGGAAGAGGAGAAAAGGGAAGAAAAGAGGGAAAAGTTGGAATCATCAAGAACAACTCTCAAGCATCGATTTAATCAAGGTAAGGGTGTGAAATATTGTTATCTTAGCAATGTATATGATTATGTATGCTTAGGTTGGATTGTTGGATGTTTTTCTACAACTTCCATTTTAGGTCGAAATGAGTTTAATCGGTAAAATCCGAGTTTTTAATGTTGAAAATGAGAATAAGTGGTATAATTTATATCGAGGGACGTTAGACCGAATTTATGGGAACTGATTTGGTGAGAATCGGTCGGTTTTGTGAAGAGTTGTGGTTGTGGAACAGTTTGGGAAAACTCTATTCGCAGACCTTCGCTAGTTGTTCGCTAGGCGAGCTGGTCACGAACGTTCGCTGGGTCCTCGCCTAGCGAGCCTGCAGCGAACGAAAACAGAATTGTTTTGGTCTTCTTTGCTGGTAGCGAGTGTGAAATATGTTTTATGATTGTCCATATGTGTTTATACATGTTGTTAAATGCATGATGAACTATGAATAAAGTGTGGTGAGAATTGTGGGATATTTATATTCTTTAATCTTGTATATGTATATATAATTATATGCATTGATTATTATAATAATATTTCTCACCCTTCTGCTGTTTTATAATGCTCTATGAGGCATTGCAGATTAGGTTGCTTGAGATCTCTTTTTGTGAAGTATAGCTTCATTCTTTTGTCGGTTCGCTCTGATATGTAGCACAGGGTAGATAGGCTGTATAACATTCTTTTGAGATACATTGTATATGTATTTGATGGCAAATGTGTTTTGTAAAATCCTGAATGATGTGATGAACAAACTGATTGATATGTAAATTATATGATTACATGTTTTAGTGATTCAATGTTTTAATCTTCTGCTTAATTTCAAAAGTTGAAATGTGGGTGTAAGGACTAAGTTCCTCCAATTCAAAAATACCCCACTGTTACATGTGTTTTATTAAGCAAGTGTTGTATGTTTTATTTTGGTGATGATGTGGCATACCTCTTTATACCATGTTTTCTTAAACTCTGATGAAAATTTTTATATGTGCGTAATTTTTTTTATTGTTTATTTGGGGTATAGAAGGGAGTGTTACATTAAGTGGTATCAGAGCAGGTCGGTCATGTTGACCAAGTTGTTTATGTGTGTTCATTCCCTTATGCATTTGGTAGGTGCGTGTAGCACTATCAATATGGTTGTTCTAACAAGGATTTGTTGTGGGAATCAAGAATAACGGTTGCAGGCAGGAATGACAAAGCGATTGTTGAGGCTTTGGCGATGTTGGCTGGAGTGATTGGGCAGAATCCTCAAGCCAATGTGAATGATGGAAACAACGTCGAAGATGAGCTTCGTGCTTTGGGAAGGTTCTAAAGGAACAATCCGTCGATTTTCAAGGGAACCCATGAACCTGATAAAGCACAAATTTGGTTGAAAGAAATTGAGAAGATCTTTCGAGTTATGGACTGTTCAGATACACAGAAGGTGCAGTTTGGTACTCATATGCTTGAAGAGGAAGCTGAGGACTGGTGGGGTAACACTCGCCAAAGATTTGAAGAGACTAGTATTGTGGTTACTTGGGAAGTTTTTAGGGAGACATTTCTGGAGAAGTATTTTTCAGAAGATGTGCGTGGTAAGAAGGAGATTGAGTTCCTTGAGCTGAAGCAGGGTAACTCAACTGTAGCTGAGTATGCGGCAAGGTTTGAAGAATTGATTAAGTTTTTCCCTCATTACAACACTGTTGATGCTGAAAGATCTAAGTGTCTCAAGTTTGTAAATGGTTTGAGGCCTGAGATTAAACAAGTTGTTGGTTATCAGGAAATTAGGAGATTTTCTGAGTTGGTGAACAAGAGTAGGATTTACGATGAAGATAGTAGGGCTCGGTCTAGCCACTACAAGAGTTTGAATGATAATAAAGGAAAAGGTCAATTCAGAGGGAAGTCGTATGTGACTCCTGCTGATAAGGGGAAACAGAAAGCTGGTTTTGGCAAGAAGCCAAGTGGGGGAGGAGTTTCTACCCCAGTGAGATGTTTTAGATGCGGTGAAGCGGGACATCGTGCTCCCGAGTGCAAAAGTGTTGAGCAGAAATGTTTCAAGTGTGGCAAGCCAGGCCACAAAGCTCTTGAGTGCAGAAGCGGTGCGAATGTGACTTGCTACAACTGTGGTGAGCAAGGGCACATTAGTACCAAGTGTAACAAGCCAAAGAAGACTCAAGAGAGTGGGAAAGTGTTTGCTCTATCGGGACCGGAGACTGCTAGTGATGATCGATTGATCCGAGGTACGTGTTTCATTAATGGTATACCTTTGATCTCTATAATTGATACTGGAGCTACGCATTCTTTTATTTCGTTGGATGGTGTTAAGAGGTTAGATCTTGAGTTGTCGGTTATGAGTGGTGGTATGGTTATTGATACTCCTGCTATAGGTTCGGTAACTACTCCGTATGTGTGTTTGAATTGTCCGTTGAGTATTTTTAGTAAAGACTTTGGAGTTGATTTAGCGTGTCTTCACTTATACCAACTTGATGTTATTCTTGGGATGAATTGGTTAGAATTCATTCGGGTCTATATTAACTGTTTTGACAAAACGGTTATTTTTCCTAAATCTGGTGATGAAGGAGATTTGTTTTTGACTGCTAAGCAAGTGAAGGAGGCGGTGCGAGATGGTGCTAAGGTATTTATGTTGTTGGCAACTTTGAACATTGGTGAAAGTGGAGCAATTGATGCTTTACCAATTGTTCGTGATTTTCCGGAAGTTTTTCCTGAAGAGATAAGAGATTTATCGCTGGAACGAGAAGTGGAGTTTACGATAGACTTAGTTCCTGGAACTAGTCCGATATCGATGGCTCCATATCGTATGCCCGCATCGGAATTGAAAGAGCTGAAGAGTCAACTTGAAGATCTACTTGAGAAGAGGTTTATTCGTCCGAGTGTGTCACCGTGGGGTGCATCTGTGTTGTTGGTTAAGAAGAAAGAAGGTTCGATGAGGCTCTGTGTGGACTACAGACAGTTGAACAAGGTAACTATTAAGAATAAGTATCCACTTCCAAGGATTGATGATCTGATGGATCAGTTGGTTGGTGCAAGTGTGTTCAGCAAGATAGATCTGAGGTCTGGATATCATCAAATTCGTGTGAAGGTTGAGGATATTCAGAAGACTCCTTTTAGGACGAGGTATAGACACTATGAGTATTCTGTGATGTCATTTGGTGTGACTAATGCACCAGGTGTATTTATGGAGTACATGAATAGGATTTTCCATCCTTATTTGGACAAGTTTGTGGTTTTGTTCATTGATGACATTTTGGTTTATTCGAAGAGCGAAGAAGAGCATGTTTAACACCTGAGGATTGTGTTGTCTGTGTTGAAAGAGAAACAGTTGTATGCAAAACTTTCTAAGTGTGAATTTTGGTTGAAGGAAGTGAGTTTCCTTGGGCATGTGATTTCGATTAGAGGTATTGCGGTTGATCCGTCAAAGGTTGAAGCGATGTCGCAATGGGAGACTCCGAAATCAGTTTTTGAGATTAGAAGTTTTCTTGGGTTAGCCGGTTACTATCGGAAGTTTATTGAAGGATTTGCTAAGTTATCATTGTCGTTGACGCAGTTGACTAGGAAACGTCATGCTTTTGTTTGGGATGCAAAGTGTGAAGAAAGCTTTCAAGAGCTTAAGAGAAGATTGACGACAACTCCTGTTTTGATTTTGCCGAATCCGGCAAAACCGTTTGTTGTGTATTATGATGCTTCCTTGATGGGTTTGGGAGGTATGTTGATGCAATATAAACAAGTTGTAGCTTATTCTTCGAGACAACTCAAAGTGCATGACTTAGAGTTCGCCGCCGTGGTATTTGTGTTGAAACTTTGGAGGCATTATCTGTTTGGTTTGAGATTTGAGGTATTTAGTGATCATAAGAGTTTGAAGTATCTCTTTGATCAGAAAGAATTGAATGCAAGACAAATAAGATGGTTAGAACTTCTGAAGGATTATGACTTTGGTTTGAATTACCATCCGGGTAAAGCGAATGTGGTAGCTGATGCGTTGAGTAGAAAATCGTTGCATATGTCGATGATGATGGTAAAAGAGTTGGAATTGGTTGAGCAATTTCGTGATCTGAGTCTAATATGTGAGAAGACTTCTTTTGGAGTTAAGCTTGGCATGTTAAATCTTACTAGTGGTATTGTGGATGAGATTCGAGAAGGACAAAAATCTGATTTGAGTTTAGTTGATCGGTTGACTTTGATCAATCAAGGTCAAGGTGGTGATTTTCGGATTGATGAAAACGGTATTATAAGGTGTCGTGATAGAGTTTGTGTTCCTGATGTTGTTGAGCTGAAAAAGAGTATTCTTGAAGAAGGACATCGTAGTGGATTGAATATTCATCTGGGTGCTACTAAGATGTACCAAGATTTGAGGAAAGTATTTTGGTGGCCTCGTATGAAGAAGGATATTGCCGAGTTTTTGTATTCTTGTTTGACTTGTCAAAAATCAAATATTGAGCATCAGAAACCGTCGAGTTTGATGAAGTCGTTGTTTATTCCTGAGTGGAAATGGGATAACATTTCTATGGATTTTGTGGCTGGTTTACCGAGGACACCGAGTAATTTTGAAGCTATTTGGGTTATTGTGGATAGATTGACTAAATCTGCTCACTTTATTCCTATGCGAATGGATTACCCGTTGGAGAAGTTGGCAAAGATGTACATTGATAGGATTGTCAGTTTGCATGGTATTCCATCTAGTATTGTGTCGGATAGAGATCTGAGGTTTACTTCGAGATTTTGGGAAAGTTTACAAAGTGCTTTGGGTATGAAGTTGCGTTTGAGCTCAGCTTATCATCCGCAGACTGATGGTCAGACTGAGAGGACTATTCAGTCACTTGAGCATCTTTTGAGAGCTTGTGTGTTGGAGAAAGGAGGAATTTGGGATAGATACTTGCCTTTGGTTGAATTTACTTACAACAACAGTTTTCATTCGAGTATTGGTATGGCACCGTTCGAGGCCTTGTATGGTAGACGGTGTAGAACGCCATTGTGTTGGTATGAGTCGGGAGAGAATCTTGTAGTTGGACCGGAGATAGTTCAGCAAACTACTGATAATATTAAGATGATTCAAGAGAAGATGAGGATTTCTCAGAGTCTCCAGAAGAGTTATCATGACAAGAGGAGGAAAGCACTTGAATTTCAGGAGGGGGATCATGTGTTTCTTTGAGTCACTCTGATGACTGGTGTTGGTAGGGCATTGAAGTCACGTAAGTTGACGCCGCGTTTTATTAGTCCTTATCAGATTTTGCAGATGATAGGAGAGGTGGCCTATCGTGTTGCTTTACCGCAGTCTCTTGCTAATATCCATGACGTGTTCCGTGTATATCAGTTGAGGAAATGCATTGCGGATCCGTCTCATGTAGTCCAAGTAGATGATGTACAGGTAAGAGATGACTTGACTGTGGAGACATCACCTATGCGGATAGAGGATCAGAAGTTGAAGAAACTTCGAGGTAAAGAGATTTCTTTGGTACAGGTAGCTTGGGGAGGATCGGCTGGTGGAAACGTGACTTGGGAACTTGAGAGCAAGATGAGGGAGTCTTATCCAGAACTGTTTGAATCAGGTAACATTTTCGAGGACGAAAATTCCTAAGTGGGGGAGGGTTGTAACAGTCCAATTTTATTAATTAATTACTTATATTAATTAAATGAATTATGGGGTTTATTTAATTAGTGGGTGATTAATTAAATGAAATTGGTAGGTATTGGAAGGAATTATAAGAGAAAGATATATAAAGGAAAAGTGGAAAGAATAGAAAGGATAGAAACATAAGAGAAAGGAAGAGAAAGAAAGTGGAAGAGGAGAAAAGGGAAGAAAAGAGGGAAAAGTTGGAATCATCAAGAACAACTCTCAAGCATCGATTTAATCAAGGCAAAGGTGTGAAATATTGTTATCTTAGCAATGTATATGATTATGTATGCTTGGGTTGGATTGTTGGATGTTTTTCTACAACTTCCATTTTAGGTCGAAATGAGTTTAATCGGTAGAATCCGAGTTTTTAATGTTGAAAATGAGAATAAGTGGTATAATTTATGTCGAGGGACGTTAGACCAGAGTTATGGGAACTGATTTGGTGAGAATCGGTCGGTTTTGTGAAGAATTGTGGTTGTGGAACAGTTTGGGAAAACTCTGTTCGCAGACCTTCACTAGTTGTTCACTAGGCGAGCTGGTCACGAACGTTCGCTGGGTCCTCGCCTAGCGAGCCTGCAGCGAACAAAAACAAAATTGTTTTGGTCTTCTTCGCTGGTAGCGAGTGTGGTAGCAAACTGTTCGCTAGGGCCTCGCTGAGCGAATTGGTAGCGAAGCCTTCCAGTGGCTTCATCTTGGGGTTTTCTAGCTTGTTCGCTAGGCGAACAGGTAGTGAATGTTCGCTAGGTGCTCTCCTAGCGAGACAGTAGCGAACATGACAGCATTTTATTCCTGTGATTTCATTCCTTGTTAGTTTGTGGTTTCGAGTGTGTTCGATCTTTATCGAAATGGAAGGATTATATGCCGTGTATATGTGTTGTGGGTAGCCGTTTGGCGTGAATCCTAGATGATTGGATTAATTGATATGTGGCCTTTTGGCGTATATGTATGCATTGTTTTTAATTGATTAAAAATTTATGACGTTTGTGATTGAGTTCGTTGTCGTTGGCACGATATTGTGAATAATGCATGGGAACATATTGTGAATATGTGTGCATTGATTGAAAGTGTGATGATATTGAATTGTGAGTGCGTATTGTTTGTATGCTATTATATGTGAATAATGCATGGGAACATATTGATGAATATGTGTGCATTATTGATGAATATGATGATGTAAAGTATGAATACTTTGATTTTATGAATATGTTGTGTGTGCAATCTTGTTATAATTCTTGAAGGGAGGAATTATTTGAATGCATGGGATTAAGATGCGGGAACGGTCTTAAGTGCATTTGGTTGTTGATTGCATATGCATCATTTAGTCAAGAGGCAATGTTTGCTAGTTTCGTGGAGACTAGTGACTTGTCCCAAACCTAGAAGGGTGGGTTTGAAAGCTTAGGGAACGAACTTTTGTTGTTATCGGTCTAGAAGGGTGGACCCGGTTTAAGTGTAAAAACTGAAAAATCATAACAAGTGTTGGTACCACATGGCATTGAGTTGCATTGAGTTGTGTTGAGTCACATAGCATTGATTTCATTTTTATATGATCTATGCTTGTGTGTGAATTGGTGAATTATGAATGATGGATTAGTGTATGATGAAATATGTTTTATGATTGTCCATATGTGTTTATACATATTGTTAAATGCATGATGAACTATGAATAAAGTATGGTGAGAATTGTGGGATATTTATATTCTTTAATCTTGTATATGCATATATAATTATATGCATTGATTATTATGATAATATTTCTCACCCTTCTGCTATTTTGTAATGCTCTATGAGGCATTGCAGATTAGGTTGCTGGAGTTTTTTTTTTGAAGTATAGCTTCATTCTTTTTTCGGGTCGCTCTGATATGTAGCACCGGGTAGATAGGTTGTATAACATTCTTTTGAGATACATTGTATATGTATCTGATGGCAAATGTGTTTTGTAAAATCATGAATGGTGTGATGAACAAACTGATTGATATGTAAATTATATGATTACATGTTTAAGTGATTCAATGTTTTAATCTTCCGCTTAATTTCGAAAGTTGAAATGTGGGTGTAAGGACTAAGTTCTTCCAATTAAAAACTACTCCACTATTACATATCTTTTATTGAGCAAGTGTTGTGTATTTTATTTTGGTGATGATGTGGCATACCTCTTTATACCATGTTTTCTTAAACTGTGATGAAATTTTTTATATGTGCGTAATTGTTTTTATTGTTTATTTGGGGTATAGAAGGGGGTGTTACATGACCAGCCGTACTCTAGGATAAATGACAAAAACTGGATCTGCACGATTGTAGGATCAAGTAAACAGAATGCTGGAGCATTGAGCAAAGAATAACATCCGAGCTTCTGGGAACTTTCAGGAATCCGTAGAAAATTTACAGGGTAAAACCGGCTGCATGCCAAAATAAATGGACTTTAATGGGAAATGCCCTGATAAGCTTCTCAAAAAAGAACTGTTACTTATCGTTGGAAGGGACTTATATGCTAAAACTGGATAAGCTCTCAAATAAAGAGATTGTTGCTTATCTGGGGATAATAGATGAACATTAGTTGACAAGCTCCACTAGAGGGATTGTCACTCATCTGATAAATACCTCTTCATATCTAAGGTCGGTGCCTGGAATACGATTCAGATTCTTCTTTTACTAGAGGATAAAATGAACTTCTTTTACTAAAGGATAAAATGAACCTCTTCCACTTCAAGGTCGGCTCCCTGAACATGATTCAGCTCCTTCTTTTACTAAAGGATAAAATGAACTTCTTCATACTTCAAGGTCTGTACCCTGAACATTTTTCAGTTCAAACCTCCCCGCACTTCAAGATGAAAAGGAAATGGAAACCAACTTCTCGATGGAGATGGCCACTTGCTGCTCCTCATAATGAAGGTAGGATAAGCTTCCCAGGTGAAAAATACAGCTTATTTGCAAGAATAGGAATGATAAGCTTCTTGGATGAGTATTGCCTGTAGAGGTGGTAACATGTAATGTAAATTGTGCAAAAAGTTGTAATGAAATGATGAGCTTCTTTTACGAGAAGATCGATCGTATAGTGTAAAGTGTAATGATGATATGCTTCTCGGCTGAGAAGTGTCGCATATCAGCAAAGGATTCTAACGGCTTTTCTTGAAAGATAGTGCAAAATAAATGCACGCCTAGGTAGGTTCGGCAACCGACGGGACTGAAGTTCAACCTAGAATTGGGCTAGAAAAAACTGCCACAACAAGACTCCATTGAGGAAATGAGCTCTCATGGGGATTATCTTATCCTATCACGGAAAGATAACTGAAATAACCATCGTCCACGAGAGTTGAACTCTGTGGGGATTAACTGGAAACACATAGTATTTTATGCTTAGGGCTGACGATCTACTTGGAGAGAGCATACAAATCCAGTTACTTGGCGGTAACGATAAAGACGACCACAAATAGAAAACATGAAAATGAGTATATCGACGTGTATGGAAATGAAATGAAATAAGTATGTAACGCTTATGCTAATGTGTATGCATATGCTCACAGACGAGAAAGGAGACACGAGATGAAATAAACATCTCGACAGGAATACCCTGGCGACCTCTGTAACAATACATTTATCAAGGAAAAGAAAAGTTGATGGTAGAGCCAAACTCTGGCTTCAACAGTCTAACTTCTCCGGGGAGAAAATAATCCACTTGGGGATACAATACTATGACTTCCATATGGGGATGCGATATAACCTCACTGGAGAGTACGATATCATGACTTCCTCATGGGGAAAGTGAGGCAAATTCACTGAGGAACAGATGATTCCAAGGAGAGTGGATCTTCAAGAACATGGATCACTTGGAGGATACTGAGGAAATCTCCACAACAACGGGCATCACTGGAGATTTATCGGATTAATCCAAAGTATTGTCAGCTTAAAGTCTCGCTGGGGACTATCACTGGGAAGACGTTGGCAGGACCTCTGCTATCTTGGAGATCACCGGCTCGGTCCAAAGTGTTGTCAGCTTATAGTCTCACTAGGAATTGTATCGGTAATGAACGAATGCTTATGCAACAATGAGACTTAGTGGGGAACGAAGAGATCTTTCACAGATTTCCACAAGTCAAAGCAACTTTCATTTTCAAATGTATTTTCGAGAAAATAGTTTTAAAGTTTTGAAAACACTTTTCACATTCAAAATTTATTAACAAAAGCAAATTGCATAACGAAAATAAAATAGAGATAATGCGAACAAGGAATTTGAATAGAAAAAGTTAAATTTTATTGAAAAATGGTAGCTTGCTAAAGGCATAACTCCATGGGAAATTACAAATTGAAATTGGCAATATGAGAAAAGTTACATTGAATCCAACGACCTACTGACCCTAATGGCTAAGACTACCCAACTTTGCTTATAAAGAAAGCGATTGGATTTGGAATGGATGTCCGTAAAAAGTATATGCAATGCTCGGTGTCATCCGATGCAGTAAACTGCCTTTGTCCCTAATTTTTGCCTGGACCGCCCTTTCGGGTTTTCAATCCACCGGGACACTCATTTTTGCCTAAGCCTCCCTTTCAGGTTTTCAACTTAGCGAGCTGTATATTTTTTGCTTTTCTTTTAGGCATAATATTTTTGGACTGCATCAGAATTCAAGGGATGGGCGAGATCTTCACCGTCCATTGTCGTAAGAATTAGCGATCCACCGAAGAAGACTGTCATAACAACAAATTGGCCTTCATAGTTGGGCATCCATTTCCCACGCATGTCTTTGTGAACTGGAAAGATTTTCTTGAGTACAAGTTCTCCTTGGCAGAATTCTCGAGGTCAAACTTTCTTGTCAAAAGCTTTCTTCATTTGGTTCTGATATAGTTGACTGTGGCACATAGCTGTCAAGTGCTTCTCGTCGATGAGATTCAGCTGGTCATATCTGTCTTGATCCCAATCGACTTCATCTAGCTTGGCTTCCATCAACACCCTTAAGGAAGGTAACTCAACTTCGATGAGGAGAATGACATCTATTCCATATACCAGTGAGAAAGGGGTTTCCCCTATTGAAGTTCGTACGGTAGTTCTGTATCCGTGCAAAGCAAATGGTAACATTTCATGCCAATCCTTGTAAGTCTTAACCATCTTTTGCAGGATCTTTTTAATATTCTTATTCACAGCTTCAATAGCTCCATTCATCTGAGGACGGTACGAAGAAGAATTGTGATGTGCATTCTTGAGAGTATCACACAACTCCTTCATAGTCTTATTGTTCAGATTGGTACCATTGTCAGTTATGATCCGACTCAGAACTCCATAACGACAAATAATTTCTTTCCTGATGAAGCAAGCAACTACTTGCTTGGTTACATTGGCGCAGGAGGCAACTTCTACCCATTTGGTGAAATAGTCAATAACGACTAGAATGAATCGGTGACCATTGGAAGTTTTCGGCTCAATTGCCCCAATCATGTCAATGGCCCACATAGAGAAAGGCCACGGTGAAGTCAGAACATTGAACGGTCAAGGAGAAACATCCATCTTGTCAGCATAGATTTGGCACTTGTGACATTTCCTGGCATATTGGATGTCGTCAGATTCCATTGTTAACCAGTAATATTCAGCTCTTAACATCTTCTTAGACATCACATAACCATTGGCATGAGTCCCAAAAGTTCCTTCATGAATATCTTGAAGTAACATGTCTACTTCACGCTTGTCAACACACCTGAGCAAAACCATGTCGTAATTTCTTTTGTATAACATGCCATTGCTAATGAAAAACCTGGATGCCAGTCTTCTCAAGGTTTTCTTGTCAAGACCGGTAGCACCGTCGGGATACTCTTGTTTTAACAAATAGTTCTTGATATCATGAAACCATGGCTTTTCATCCACCTCGTCTTCTTCGACCACCTGACAGTAAGCGGGCTCAGTCTTGCATTCAATTCGAATGAGGGGTGCTTCATTATCCAATCAGACCTTCCACATGGAGGCTAACATGGCTAAAGCATCGACCACATGATTCTTAGATTTCGGAACATGTTCGAACTTGATCTCGTCAAAGTACTAAACCAACTCGATGATGTAGGCTTTATAAGGGATTAACTTCTCATGCTTCGTCTCCCATTTACCTTTTACTTGATAAATAACCAACGCCGAATCTCCACTTGCTTTGAGAAGTTTGATCCGGAGGTCAATAGCTGATTCAAGGCCAAGAATGCATGCTTCATATTCTGCGACATTATTTGTATATTCAAAATCTAACCTTGATGTAAATGGAGTAAAGCCACCTTTTGGATTCATCAAAACAACGCCTATACCATGCCCACTGTAATTTGAAGAACCATCAAACATCATCCTCCACCAAAGACCCGGTTCGGGACCTTCATTCGGACATGGCTCTTCACAATCCTTCTTTATCAACAGGATCTCTTCGTCAGGAAAGTCAAACTTGAGAGGCTCATAATCTTCGACTGGCTGGTCTACAAGATAGTCTGATAAGATACTTCCTTTGATAGCTTTCTGCGGAACGTATTGGATGTCATATTCTGATAGCAACATGTGCCAACGGGAAAGTCTTCCAGTCTGAACAGGTTTCTCGAAAATGTACTTTATTGGATCCATCTTCGAGATCAACAACATGGTGTGACAAATCATGTACTGTTGGAGACGCCTAGCAGCCCAGGCTAGCGCACAACATGTTTTCTCCAAAAGTGAGTATCTTTTTTCACAATCGGTGAACTTCTTGCTTAAGTAGTGTACGACATGTTCCTTTCTTCCAGTCTCATCGTGTTGCCCAAGTACGCAACCCATAGAATTCTCAAGAACGGTAAGGTACATGAACAATGGTCTTCCATGAACGGGAGGAACCAAGATAGGAGGCTACTGCAAGTAGTCCTTAATATTTTCAAATGCTCTCTGACAATCAGGATTCCAATCAACGGTCTTCCCCTTGCATAGCAACTTGAATATTGGTTTGCAAGTAGCAGTCAAATTCGAGATAAACCTGGAAATGTAATTCAAACGTCCAAGAAAACCTATGACTTGTGTTTTAGTCCGCGGAGCGGGCATGTCTTGAATGGATCGGACTTTATCAGGATCTACTTCGATTCCTCGTTGACTGACGATAAAACCAAGTAGTTTGCTGGATCTAACGCCAAAGGTACACTTAGCAGGATTCAACTTCAACTGATACTTTATGAGCCATTCAAATAATTTGACCAAATGATCCAAATGCTCCTCTTCGTTTCGAGATTTGGCGATCATATCATCCACATAAACTTCAATCTCTTTGTGCATCATGTCATGGAAGAGAGCTGTCATCGCACCCTAATAGGTTGCCCCTGCGTTCTTTAAACCGAAGGGCATAACTTTGTAGCAGAAGGTTCCCCAAGGGGTAATGAACATAGTCTTTTCTTGGTCATCTGGATCCATCTTGATCTGATTATAACCGGAGAAACCATCCATAAATGAGAAAACCGTAAAACTTGATGTATTATCAACAAGCGTATCAATATGTGATAGAGGAAAATCATCCTTTGGACTGGCTTTGTTCAGATCCCTGTAATCTACACACATTCTTACTTTACCATCCTTCTTGGGAATTGGAACAATGTTGGCAACCCAATCTGGATACTTCGCAACTGCAAGGAAACCTGAATTTTCAAAGACATGTCGGGTCTGGTTCTTCGAAGTTTCTGCTTGATAGGCGGACAATCTGGTTTGAGCGGTAACCTATGAACAACAATATATGTGTCTAAGCTGGGCATATCTTGATACGACCATGCAAACATATCCATATATTCCTTCAAAAGTTTGATCAATCTCTGTTTGGCCTCAGCCCCAAGTATTGCACCAACTTTGATCTCTTTCTTGTCTTCATCTGTGCCAAGATTAATCAAATCTACCTGCTCTTTATGCGGTTGAAGTTCTGTGTACTCGTACTCAACCAATTTTATCAGTTTAGTGGGTACTTCAAAATCTTCTTCACCCACATCTTCAGCTTGATAAATGGGTGAATCCTAGTAAGGAGAGACAATAGAGTCATTGGATTCAACAAGGGTTGTAATGCCATTTGACAATGGAAAAATAACACGAATCTCTATAGCCTCCCAGTTGCTCAATGCTGCCTCACTCTTGAACACCAGATTCCTCAAATCTTCCTCTTCTCCACCGTTGCCGATAGCATTAACATGAAAACCTCCGCTGACAAACACTTCTTGAAAAACCTTCGGACGTCCTTCGACAGATGTAGAAGCTTTACCATGAGTTCGTCTGTAACCCAACCCGTAACGATCAGTCTTCGTCTTGATATTGATTACCTCTCCCCAACCTTCAGGAATGCCCCTGTCAATTTTTGACTTGGTACTCTTCAAGGATGCAAAAGATGGACTACTCTGACCTTCCACGGTCTCTTCGACTTCCACTAAAACAACATTGGCAATCTCAAGTGCTTGGAAAGAGGTTTCCAATGCATCTTCATCAGCTTCAATATACTAGAACGACAACAAATTACTAACCATCAAATCTTACTCACCATGTATAATCACCAACTTGTCATCAACTACGAACTTCATCTTTTGATGCAAGGTAGAAGTTACTGCCCCAGCGACATGAATCCAAGGTCTTTCGAGCAAACAAATATAGTTAGGATTGATATCCATGACCTGGAAAGTGATATTGAAAACATGAGGACCGACTAGAATCGGAAGCTCCACTTCGCCGATCACAGATCTACGAGAACCATCAAAAGCCTTAACAATTAAAGAGGTAGGTTTCACCCCAGTGTCCTTAGATTCCAGTTAGAGAGAACCTTCTTAGGTAAGACGTTCAAGGAAGAACCAGTATCCACAAACACCCTTACTAAATTATCCTCCTCACACTTTACTGATATGTACAAGGCACGATTGTGATTTGGACCATCTCTCAGTAATTCATCATTGCTGAAACTCAGAGTATTATAAGCGGTAATGTTAGCAATTACACTATCAAATAGACCAGTTGTAATATCTTGAGCAACACGAGCCTGAGTCAAGAGTTTCTATAGAGTGGCTCTATGCGCGGGTGAACTCAATAACAAAGAAAAAATGGAAATCTTCGAAGGAGTCTAGTGAAGCTGGTCAATAACCTTATAATTACTCTTTCTGATTATCCTCAAGAACTCAGCATCCTCATCATTGGTAACAACCTCTTTACCTTTATCTCTAGCGAGTACGGCGGTATTAGTAGCTGTCTCTTTAGACGAAGCCTCATCAAAATGGGGTGTATAGACACGACCACTGCGAGTCATCCTGCTTGCCCCAGCTATGTTGGTCACGTTTTCAGCATCGAGTTTCACCTCTTCTCTCAGAATGACATTCCTGGATTCTTTGTCAATCGCAGTTACGTCGTACTTACAAGTTACAACTTTGGGATCACTGAACAGAAATGGGATCGGCTTTTTAATGATCAATGGTTTAGGCTCATCCACTGTTGGAGTAACAGGTTGTGGCATACTGAATACTGGCATGGAAGAACCTACCCCTGGAAGATTAAACATTGGCATCCCACCCCTTGGTTCGGGAAAATTTAACATAGGTTCAATCATAGCAACTTCCTCCTTCTTCACCTTGTTACCTACTTGCAGAAAACCGTCATCAATCAACTTCTGAACGTATCTCCGGACCATAACACAACCCTTAACACAATCCTCACAACTTGCACAATTGATATGAGAAACAGACACTAGACCTGCTTCAAACAGCTTTGACTGGAACGCCTTCAGTGGAGTCTTGATCTGGGATACATCAAGAATAAGATTCTCATTATACGAATCATCAATGACATTAACGACCCCATGTGTAGGCAAAGGATTGCTTTTAACATTGGGCGGCGGATCGTTGAACGACAAAATCTTCTTTTCTATCAGATCCCTAACAATATTCTTCAAAGCATAACAATTCTCCAAATCGTGACCTGGCGCACCCTCATGAAATAAACAATGAGTGACGGTGTTGTAGTTGGCTGGCAAAGGATTAGGCGATGGACCCAAATCTCGAGTAGTAATCAAACCTCGTTGCACTAAGTAAGGATACAACTCGGTGAACTTCATTGGAATCGGCGGACAAGGCTTATATTGTCTCCTATTCGGATCGTTTTGGCAAGGTGCCTGATTCCTCTGTTGTTGATTAGCGAGAGAGTTATTCGCTTGCTGATAGTTAGGCGGAGGTTGTTGATAAATCGGAGGCAGATACACAAGAGCTTGCTGCATAGGCTGATAAGTAGGAGCCTGAGGAACCTGTTGACTAAAAGATGGTGCAATAGCAGCTACATATTGAGGTGGAGCATACTGAAATGGGTAACCATGTGGTTAAGTATACTGCGGCAGACATTAATATTGTTGATTTCTCCTTCTACCTGAAGATACAACATGAGTTTCTCCTTCTTTCTTTTTCGGAGGATTAAAAGTAGACTTCTTAGCTTGGTCCTTTGTACTTGAACTACCAGAACCACTAGACATCTTTCCACTCTTCATAGCCAATTCAACTTTTACCCCAACAACAACAATGTCAGCAAAATTCGTAGTCACACTACCCACCATTCTCTCATAGAATTCGGGACGAACAGTGTCAACAAACCAGTCAGCTAGCTCTTTATCCGCCAATGGAGGTTCGACTTGAGAAGAAATTTCCCTCCATCTCTGGGCGTATTCTTTAAAGGTCTCAGAACTCTTCTAAGTCATACTCAATAGTTGGCGCCTGTCAGGAGCTAAGTCCATGTTATACTTATAGTGTTTAATAAAAGCATCGGACAAATCCTGAAAAGACTTGATGCGGGATTGGTCCAACGTCAAATACCACTTTGATAAAGCATCTTTTAGACTCTCTTGAAAATAGTGGATCATCAATTTGTCATTATTCACATGGGCAGCCATCCTGCGATAGTATATTATCAAATGGCTTTTCGGACAAGTAGTCCCTTTGTAGCAGTCAAAGTTCGGAGTTTTAAACTTTGGTGGAATAACCAGGCCGGTAACCAAACAGACATCTCAGGTAGCAACACCAAATATCTGGTCCCCTTCCATCTTTCTCAATCTTTGATCAATGGTAACAACTTCTTCACGAAGCCTATCACGTGGTTGGTACCCTTTCATCATGATCATCCAGAATTTCATAAACGGGCTCATTGAGATGAGGCTGCACCCGAGTGTGAATATTAGCTGGTGCGAAAGTTGGAACCACCTTAGGAGGCTCGGAAACCAAAGGCACAACTTGTTGAACATTTTGCACGACAGGAATAGTTTGTTGAACATTTTGCGCACCATGAATAGCTTGTTGACCTGATGTAACAACAGGAGGAGGTACGAAACCGGGTTGTAAACCATAAGGATAGGCGTTCTCAACAGTAACAACCAGTGGAGGCTCGGCAACAGTAGCGACAACCTTAGAGACCACAGTAGGCTGAGTATCCATCTTTGCATTGATAACCTAGAGCAACTCCATAATCGTTCCTACATTCCCTCGAAGGTCTGCTAATTCGTTGTTGACGCGATCCATTTCTTGAGCTTGGTCTTCCATCCTCTTTCGAGCTTGAGCTCTAGTGTAGTATCTGTGCAGAGAACTCAGGGTGACGAAACTAGAAGGCGAGAGAACCGAGTATGAGAAACCGAGAGACACATGGAATGCAAAAATATGATGCTAATATGCGAATGGAATGATTTCATGGGATTCAAATATTTACGAATATTGCGGAATATCGAAAAAGATTTTTTTTTATTTATTGGAAAAGGGATTACAAATCAATATTCTTAAAATAAATTCTTAACAACAGCTAAATAATAGCTAATAAAAACCCTAAGGAAGCATCATCCACAACTTCGGCGAGTAGGCGAAGAGTCAGAGGAAAATAAATCCTCGTAGATTCTTCTCTTCTTGTAAGAAAGCACCTTTTCATTCTTCGCCTGAAGCTGTTTTTGAAGTTCATCATTCTCACTGACCATCACATGGTATTTTTTCTTCCATGCTTCTGCCTCATATTGTGCCTTCTTCAAGGCGATATTCGACGTTTCAACTTCGGTCATGAAAAATAGGACAGGTTCCTCTCTTGGAGGTAAAGGATCTTGACGAGGATAATGCATCTTTAACTTGATGGCTCTTTCTCGGACCCAATGAAGGTATGGCTCGATAGACACACAATTCGGCCTTCCCAAACTTTCTCGACCTTTCCTATGCAAGTGTTGCTAGGTAGATACAATCTAATCTCGGAGTTCTTTGTGGTCTTTGAAGAAGATATTCTCCACATGGACACTTTTAGGCAGTTCCTTCAAGGGATACCCTAACTGTCGACGAGCTAGGACTGGGTTGTAGTTGATTCCTCCATTAAAACCTAGTAAAGGTATGTTGGCAAAGTCTCCATAACCGTTAATAATCAGTATTCCATCATACCCGCGGTTATACCAATCAATGTCCGAGTGTGTTAGCGCCATAACCCTTAGTGACCACGGTCCCTTGTCAAGATCCAAAAAGGAAGTAGACTTGGGCAAGTGCAAAATAAACCACTTGTATAATAGGGGCACACAACAGGTAATCATCCCTCCACCATGAAAGTTTCGGAGATGCACAGAATGGTAAGTGTTACCCAATAAGTTGGTACTAGATTGGTCTTCATGAAGATCTTAATAGCGTTGATATCAATGAACCCATCAAAACTTGGGAAAAGTAGCACTCCATAAACAAGTAAGGCGAGGATTGCATCAAATGTAGGCGTGCTTAAACGATTGGCACAGTGTTGGGCTTTCTTGATCAAGAAGTCTGTAGACAAACCGAAAGTCCCACCTTTGGAAATCATATTACCTTAGATGTCGGACGTCTTTAGATAGAGGGCTTTAGAAATGTCTTGTTCTTTAGGGTTCCTCTCCAAGAAAGGGAAAGGTGAGTCCTCCAGAATAGTCCAGAAAGGTAAGTTCTTCTAAGGTAGGCAATAACTGATAGTCCGGAAAGGTAAAGCAGTGATAGTCTGGATCATAGAATTGTAGCAAAGTAGAAAGAAGTCCCTCCTGAACTTGGATTCTTAATAAAGACAACAACCTTCCATACTTGTTTCTGAACCCCTCCTGATCTTTGACCAAAGCTCCTAACTTCTTTAGGTCATCCAACTTAGGATTCTTAAAAGAATATTTCACAGTATTTCTCCTATTGTAATCCATAGTACCCTGCAATGTTCATAAATAAAAAGAGCATTTGCCCATAAGGTATGTACTAAGGTTAGTTGTACCAGCACAACAAGGGTTCTAAAAGGGTGCCCAAAGTCATCAGCCTATCTTTCAGATATTATCAATTTCCCGATTGACTTGGTGGTTAATAATATTCTCAAGAGAACCTCTTTTGAGTGTAGTATCGCGTAGCAACTATTTTGGGACTACTCCCTCATACTTCCCGCACTACGTCCTAAATAAGGCCAAAGTGGTGTTTTAAGGTAATACGGTCCCTAGTATCACAGGCTCCAATCGAAAATAGTAAGTGTTTTCACGATTACTCGTTCAACAGAACTATTTTCAAAAGGGCCTCAACTGAGCGGTGATTCTCAAGTCAGCTTGGTCGAGATTCACTCCCTATAAGCCTCTTTGAATATATCACCTTCCTATAATAGTGTCACTCAAGTCCGGGTGTAGGACTTATCTCACAACAAAGATATATATATATATATATATATATATATATATATATATATATATATATATATATATATATATATATATATATATATATATATATATATATATATATATATATATATATATATATATATATATATATATATATATATATATATATATATATATATATATATATATATATATATATATATATATATATATATATATATATATATATATATATATATATATATATATATATATATATACACACACACACACACACACACACACACAAATAAACAGATAGTGAAGTAAATGGCATACAATAAACAAAATAGGGGTAACCCTCAAAATTTAGGAGGAATCCCGAGTGAAGTCGCCATTTTCTGTTGCGATGAAAATAGGATATCAAATTATTAATTAATTTAAATCACATTTTTAATTCACAACCGATCTTTGATTTATTCGAAGGAAAAGTTCAAAATAAGGAAAATCTAATTTTGCATCGTAAATAATGCGGGGAGAGACCTAGGTAAGGGGTTGGTTAAGCTTAGGGAAGGTACTAGCACCATAAACTTCTGTAGTACTCTACAGGAACCTTTTGTTTAAAGTATGCTTTTTATTTTTTCATTATCTGTTTGGAATGTATACTGAGCTAAGGGATAGAGTGACCTAAAAGACCTAAGGGTTAGTCCTAAGTTTACTCGCTAAGACTCACATCTTGTGCCTACGTATCCCGAATAGGAAATGGAATAAGAGTAATCGTAGTTCCCCTCACTGAGGTTAGAAACTCCTTGACTGTGGTCAAGGTTTCAATGGGGAATAAGCTTTCAAAAGGAAACGCTTACGTGGAGTCTCAAAACACCTATTTCTAACGTTGAACTTGCTAATTGAAATTAAGGTTAAAATTAGGGAGTCAACGGTGGGAAAACCTAAACAGAGTATGGCGACTCTTTGACCTAAAGCTAGGGTAAAAGGGTGTTTTCGTCCACAGCGGGACAACTAGGTTATTAGGGTTTGAACCAGTCATGGGATCTCAACAGTTCACGTTGTGGAAGAATTCAGTCGAAGCAGATCAAAAGAGCATCTGAAACCTCCGACAAACAATTCTAAAGATGGTTGAAGCCCAGTTCCCAGAAGCTGACAATTTTCATGTTATCATGTCATTTCTTTGCATTCGTAGTTTCTTTCCTATTTAAATGTCAATTTCGTTTGTAAAACTTGTTGTTTTCAATTGATATTGATAATGAAATAAATATGCATGTTTTTGATTAAATCCATTCGGGTTCACTTTATTGCTTTCATTTATTTCCAACGTTTGTTTAAGTGGAATCCGAGGGAGGATGATGAAATCAATGACGCATAAGCTTCCGAGTGTATGCTTTTTAATAAAAACCCGTTGATGATGTACATGCATTGTTTCAATCCATAAACACCAGAGATATAAATAAGATAATCCCTTGTTAACCCCTTTGAGCCTAGTAGTAGGAGTTTCTTTCTGAAAAACAAAAAAACCCTCAATCTTAACCTGAGGGCAGGGTAGGTGTCAGCTAATTTGACCTAGCATCCAAATCGTAACAGGAGTATTTCTGTTTGAAGATAAATACACCTGTATAGGTCGTACCTAAAAAAAACCACAATGGTTAAACCTTGCCGATAAGGAGTGAAGCAGTCACGAGCTCTTAACAAGTCAGACAAGCCGGTGTCACACGATTTGTTCAAAAGAGAAAGAGAAAAAGCAAAAGAAAAAAGCCCGCTAAGTCGAATCTTGCAAACAGGCGACTTAGGAAAAAATTAGGGCATCCCGCTGGACCCCGCGATCGTAAGAAACTCAAAAGAGTTAGTCCAGGCAAAAATTAGAAGAAAAAAAAACGAAATGAACGAAAGACGAAAAGGATTACGAAAGGAAAATCCTCGAAAAGAACAAGTCGTGTGGCTACAGGCAGCCAAAGACGGAAAGCGAGTAACTGTCACTCCGAAAATGTGTGGTTTCCTGAACCTTTACTCCTATCATACAACCTCTGAGAGGTGAGCGCTTGTGTCGAACTAGCTGAACGTAAGATCGGAGAACATCAAGGAGAATGGGTGGGTTAAAATAAACTTTGAGGCTTTATCTTTTCCTTCTTAAACCGTGAACCTGACCACGTTACAACCCGAAAAAGTCCTAATTGAAGCAGGTTTGTTTCGAGAGCATACTCCGGTAAAGATCACATCAAAACTGACTCCAAAAAAAAGGATTCCTCTTACAGTGTTGTATTAATGTTGACATGTTGATAAGTGATTCGTTCATTATATGTCATAAACTTTTTTCCAGTGAACATAATTGGATTTTCAAAAATGTCATATGCATTGCATTTAATATATCTTTTATGCAGAATAATTGGTTTTACTTACGAGTAAGGGCCTGACAGCAAGAAAGTTCCACGATGGAAAGTTTGATCAGGGCAGAATGCAGAACTCCTGAATACTCCGTCAACAGGGGCTAGCTACATACAATGATCATGGGAGTCATCCGTCCATAAGGCAAATAATCTGGGCCAATCTGGTCGAGATTCTGTAAATCTCTCTTAGCCAGAGGTACTGCTCCACAAATCAGCCAATCAAGGGCAAAGTCATTGCAAGACTGGGGCAGGTCATATCAAATCGTCGGGATACAGAGATTTCAGATTTCCTCTCGAGGAGGATGTTACGGAGATTCCAGCAGGCAGGTTTTGACTTCCCTCAAAGTCTGAACACATGACTGTGTCACTAATTTGCTTCCCCGAGCAGAAGCAACGTTTTCCCCCGTGGGGCAATTCTCAGAAAAGTCAGGTAAGAATGGTGGTCTCCACTTGGTAATCTACAACAAAGATTGATTTTTTTCCACAGCCAAGCAAATCCCTAGTAGGTCAGCAGAGCGGGTTCGTTCCCATGTGTTGTTGTGTATCCCAGAAAGACCTCGGTATTCCAGGAAGCCAGTCGGGGCTACTCCCCCCCGTCAAGGCAGTTAATTTCAGGGGTCGATCCTGATTCTCCCTTCAGGGTTGTTAGTTCTCCGGCAGGTAAGTTTGATTCCAATGGTCTGGAAGTCTTTCCTCAGCCAAGTTTGTTGTTCCCAAGGAGATCCGTATCCAGGGAAACCGTTTAGAGCATCGTTGGTTTTCTCCAGCAAGTGAGAGTGGTTGTGTAGCTTTTACTATATTTCCCCAACGGAGTTCGTATCTCCAGGAAAATTATATTTGTGAAGGTCGTTCATGGCGCCTTTTCCTCAGCAGTGTGTGGTTCGTATACCAGTTGAGCAGATACAGGATCTCATAGAACATTGTTTCCCAGCGGAAAATCCGTCTGAGGCCCGTTTTCCCCAAGTTAAGTCCATTTGAGATTTACATGTTGCACCTCCCCAACAGGGTGGGTTCTTCTCCCTGGAAGGGCGGCTCTCTCTTCAGCATTTATTTTGTTGATCTGGTTCCGTAGCATTTTTGCATGCATGCATAACATCTACCTCAAATGCATAGCATTTCCATTTCGTATGGAGCATTACGCTATTTTTAACATATGCATTCTAAAGCATAAGCCAGATCGTTATCTCCTGCAGGTGATCTTCAAGCTCCGACTTTTACGTTGAGCGTTCAGGCCCCGGCTTCTCCGATGAATATCTAGATTCCGGTGAATTTTCAATTTGTGATGTTTAGCTTTACCCGTGGAGTGTCCAGACTCCAGATGGGTATATTAATCTTGATAAATTGTGATAGTACTCCTTATCCGTTGAATAGTTAGATTCCAGTGAATGTTCAGTTCATGACGTATTCCTTTGCCCGTTGAATATCCAAACTCCGATAATTCCGCAGTGAGGTCGCTAATTTCATTGAGCATTCCGACTCTAATTTGTTTCATTGAGTGTCCCAAATTTCATTTGGTTCGTTGAGTGTTTAGGCTCCAATTTGCTTCTGTTTGTTTCATTGAGCGTTCCGGCTCTAATTTGTTTCATTGAGCGTCCCCGCTTTGGATTGGTTCATTGAGTGTTTAGGCTCCGATTTTCTTCGATTTATTTCATTGAGTGTTTCGACTCTGATTTTTTTCATTGAGCATCCCGACTCTGGTTTGTTTCGTTGAGTGTTTAGACTCTGATTTGCTTTGGTTTGTTTCATTGAGCGTTCTAGCTCTGATTTGTTTCATTGATCATCCCGGCTTTTGTTTTTTTCGTTGAGTGTTTAGGCTTCGATTTGTGTTTCATTAAGCGTCCCGGCTCTAGTTTGTTTCGTTGAGTGTTTAGGCTCTGATTTGCCTCATTTGTTTCATTGAGCGTTCCAGCTCTGATTTGTTTCATTGAGCATCCCGACTCTGGTTTGTTTCGTTGAGTGTTTAGGCTCCGACTTACTTCGGTTTATTTCATTGAGCGTTCCGACTCTGATTTGTTTCATTGAGCATCCTGACTCTAGTTTGTTTCGTTGAGTGTTTAGGCTCTGATTTGCTTCGATCTTTGTTTCATTGAGCGTCCCAGCTCTGGTTTGTGTCATTGAGTGTTTAGGCTCTGATTTGCCTAATTTGTTTCATTGAGCGTTCCGTCTCTGATTTGTTTCATCGAGCGTCCCGAATATGGTTTGTTTTGTTGAGTGTTTAGACTCCTATTTTCTTCGGTTTGTTTCATTGAGCGTTCCGACTCTGATTTGTTTCATCGAGCGTCCCGGCTCTGGTTTATGTCGTTGAGTGTTTAGGCTCCGATTTTCCTGATTTGTTTCATTGAGCGTTTTGGCTCTGATTTGTTTCATCGAGCATCCCAGCTCTGGTTTGTCTCATTGAGTGTTTAGACTTCGATTTGCTTTGGTTTGTTTCATTGAGCGTTCAGGATCTGATTTGTTTCATTGAACATCCCAGCTCTGGGTTGTTTCGTTGAGTGTTTAGGCTTCGATTTGCTTCGCTTTGTTTCATTGAGCATTCCCAATCTGATTTGTTTCATTGAGAATCCCGGATCTGGTTTGTTTCATTGAGTGTTTAGGCTCCAATTTGCTTCGGTTTGTTTCATTGAGTGTTCCGACTCTGATTTGTTTCATTGAGCATCCCGGCTCTGGTTTGTTTCTTTGAGTGTTTAGGCTCTGATTTGCTTCAGTTTGTTTCATTGAGCGTTCCAGCTCTGGTTTGTTTCGTTGAGTGTTTAGGCTCCGATTGGCGGAGGTTTATTTCATTGAGCATTCCGACTCTGATTTGTTTCGTACAGCGTCCCGGCTCTGATTTGCTTCATTGAGTGTTTAGGCTCTGGTTTGTTTTGATTTGTTTCGGTCTATTTCATTGAGCGTTCCGGCTCTGACTCATTTCGTTGAGTGTCCCAGGCTCCGGTTCATTTCGGTTTATCTCGTTGAGTACTCAGACTCTAGCAAGGTCCAATTGATGATGTATTCCTCACCCCATTGAGCGTCCCAACTCCGGTTGTATTTTGTTCAGTATCTAGGCTCCGTCAAATTTCGTTGGTTCATTGTGTTCATTGAATATCCAGATTCTGACAATTTGATATGTTACCCTTCAGCCCATATGGTATTCAGACCACAACACCAGTTTTATTATATATTTCCTCAGCGGAGTAACTTGATTAAGTCTCTCTTCCCCAGCAGAGTGTTCAAGGTGTTCATCATGTTCAAATTTTTCTCCGGAGACTGTTATTCCCTTTTTAGTTTGTGCAGTTCATTTTCTGCGGTTGGCAAATTTCTGGGTTTCTTTGGTATTCAACCGTCTTTTACCTTGATTGTTTGAAAGCCAGTCGTTTTTCATCCAGTCAGGTCCAAGCCGTTTGAATAGGGGCAGCTGTTGCACCCTAAAATTTGCCCAACCTTTTCCTTTACCTAGATTATGTTTCATTGCATTCATCATAACATTAGCATATGCATTGCATTGTCATTTGTGCAGGGGATCAAGAAGTGTGCCTATCAAGAGGAGGCTACCAAAGGTCCAAGCTTAAGCAAGGAATGTATTCAAGATATCAAGTGCTTATTATCCTCGGAAGAATGTCAAAGCTCATTGAAGAAGTGGATGGTTAAGATTGGTATACCTCCTATCTTGGGGGGTCAATGAAGACTGCCAGATGATACAAGTCCCTGGTTATGGATAGAAGCTATTGTGAGAGCTGATGAGATGTCTTGAGAGTCATTATGGAGCTTGGGCAAGTCATTATACAAAGTGCAAGGAGTCACAGCCATGGGTGGTGCAACTAGGGTTTTCATCTAGTCAACCCTAAGTCAACTATGAAATTGGAGGAGATTAAGACTCAATTCCAAGTCTTTGTGATCATGGAATGTTGTGTTGATACATGTCATATATTATTTCAAGATCTATTCATCAATATTCAAGAGTGTGGTAAGTTGCTAAGCTAGGGTTTCTAAGCTTGACAGTGTAAAATCCCCAATTTAGTGCCCAACTTCAAGACCACATAACCCATGATTCAAGTCTCATCTCATCTTAACTCCAACATGAGACTTTTAGATCATGTTCTTAGCTTTCCTTTGAGTACTATAAGTCTTCCATTGGATTTCTAGAACTCAAGATATGAAGCAGACAAGTTACAGGTCATCAGATGAATGTGATTTTGGACCTTGAAAGTCAACCAACTTCCAAGACATTTTTGACCTAGTAGGATGTCTCTCCTCATCTTGACCCAAACATGAAAGTTGTTCCTTATAATCCTAGATTTCCAAAAAGCCCTAGAAGTCCTCAATCTGATTTGTGGAGCTCAAGATATGAAACTTACAAGGCAGGGGTATTTTGGGAAACTTTGATTATATGTAACTTTTGATTATAGGTCAATTTCACCACTTTGCACATCTCAAATGGAAATATTTCCAACTTAAAACTTGCTCCAAATAGGGTCAATTGCATCATCAAACATCAATGTATCATTGGAGTGGCTTGCATGTGAGAATCCTTGAAGGAAATTCTATGAAAGAAAGCTTTAAAAGGCCTAAATTGGATCAAATTCATTTGGAACCAATTTTATTCATATTTGTGCATATTTTCAGTGCCAAAAACATTCTAAACATGATGTAAAAATCAGAATTGGGATTTGAGGTCCAAAACAATGTCATTTTCATACTTACTTCAAGCTTAAGTAACAAATGCAATCCAATCCATTGAGATTAAAATAAGGGATTAATCCACACCATTGAATCCCTCACATCACCAACAACATGAATGGATCAATTTGCAGCAGTGGAAGTGTCGCTATTTATCCTAAAGGAAGGAAAGGAAACGATCAGGGGAAACCTAGCGAAAAGGGATGAGACCGGTTGTCGCAACCAAATCTCAGTTCAGGAGTCGGTTACGCAAGGGGAAGGTATTAGCACCCCTCACGTCCATTGTACTCAACGGGATCCACGCTTGTTTATTTATCTAAAGAGTTGTTTTATCTATCTTACTAAGAGGTATAGGTTAAAAGAAAAGAAAAAGGACTCGACAGAGCGTCGCTGCTCGGGGCCTACGTATTCCCTCGTGCAATGGGAAAGTCAGAGTTAACGTAGTTCGACTAACTACGGGTGAAAGGTGGGGAAGGTAGCTCGCCAAGACATCGCATCTTGTGCCTACGTACTCTCAACAGGTATGAGAGATCAGAGCTTACGTAGTTCGGGATAAAAAGGAACACAAGTTTGTTCACATGTTTTTTACCCGAGTAGGGTTAACAAATAGTTCTAAAAGTTTGGTGTATGCAGCTCGCTCGTTGGAGACTTATGCGTTACCGTTTGCGGTAGAACTAAGAGTTAACAAAACTATTTTATCTGAAAATATTTTCTTGATTAAAGAACCTCACAGGGCAAATGGAAGTTTGAATGTTTGTTTTTGTAGTCTTTTACGAGAAGTGTTTTTGAATGAATGTTTGTAATTTATATTGCACTAGAGACTATGACTTAGGAGTGAATGCGTCACATGTCACCCTAAGGGTGCCACACTAAATATCCTGGCCATTAGGAGTAGCTCCTAATCAGCATTTCCTAAGTAGCTTAAGGCTCGTAACATACAATACTCATTAGCCTTTATTAGATGTTTTGAATGTGTTTGAATATGAGAAGAGAGAGAAGGACTCTAGGGGAGACTAACCAAAACCCTACTGTTATCATGCAAGATGGTCCTAAGGTTGAGTTTGAAAAGGGAATCTATCCTACTGTTATCATGCATGGATTAGAGCCCAGTGTCTATCATCACTATTCTTAAACAAGGAAGTGAGAATCCTAAGGGATCATGGCAACGGAAAGCAAAGCAGAAGAATATAGCTAAAATCATTAAGCAGGTGACATATGAAAGTGAATGGATGCATATGCAATGCAACAGTACAAGCAAGGGAGGAAACCTCGACCTTTAATGCAAACATGGCAAGTACAAAAGGAATACAACACACAAGCAAAGGGAGGAAACCTCAACCTTTAATGCAAACATGAGCCTAAGAAGAAGAATGCCTACACATGCACCTCTATCCTAATGCACCAAATTAAACTATATGAAAAGGAGAGGGCAAACAAAGAAGTTGGGAGGCAAAGGGAGAACCAAACTCATCAGGTTCAACGTGTAAAAACAAATGAGTATACAAAAGTTCAACTTCTTTATGGAATTCCCTTAGTTCTACCAAAGGAAGAACTGGGCTCTCACAAGAAGGATCCTAAGAGTGTAGGACACTGGGGAAGGAATGAAGAGAAGCATAGTGAGAACTAAAGGACCCACTATGTTCAATGTGTATCAACACAAGAGTCCATAAAAGGTTCAACTTCTTTATGGAATTCTTTTAGTTCAACCAAAGGAAGAACCAGGCTCTCATAAGAAGGATCCTAAAATAGTAGGACAGATAGGAATGAATGATAAGAAACACAGTGAGAACCAAAGGAACTCACCATGTTCAATGTGTAACAACACAAGAGTCCATCAAAGGCTCAACTTATTTATGGAATGCCCTTAGTTCAACCAAAGGAAGAACTGGTCTCTCACAAGAAGGATCCTAAGATTGTAGGAAAATGGAAATAATGAATAATGATGGGAAGCACAATGAGAACCTAAGGAACACACTATGACACTCAACCAAGATCATAAAGATATATCCTGAAAGGCTCAACTTCTCATGGAATGTCCTAAGTTCCTTATAAGGAGGAATTAGGATCTCACAAGAATGATCCTAATATCATAGGACATAGAGGAATCATAAGAAGAAGGGGTGAAGAAAGAATCATGCAAAGATGGAATTCATTCAAGGGTATTCACAAGGAAAGGCCAAAGGAAAGTCCTTAAGGGAACCTTGGTTATGAACTAGTTAGGAGCAAGATTAAGACTTGGAAATGCACATACAAGTGACTTAAGAATTATAGAATATGAACATGGAATAGTTGGAGGCACAAGCATTGCACAATGATCAAACAAAATGCAAACAAGGCCAAAGGTAGAGTTGGAAACACACAAAAGTTAGTCAGAATGTAAAATCTTCCAAAAATAGTAAAATGATCCTAAAAATTTTAATAAAATTCCTAGGGGACCCTTATGGTGTTGGGAACCAAGGGTCAAAATTTGAGAGGAAAACTCTAAGCCTAGGTATGCCAACAGGGGGCAAAACCCTAGGGTGCTCCAAGAACTAAGCAAAAGGAAAAGGTGCTAAAGGATCAACCTAAACCCTAATCCAAACGATATCTAAAATAAAGAAAAAAAATACTACAATATCAATTAAAGTATCAAGAATTAACACACAAAAATTCATGAATTTATTTGATGTTTTGATAGGGAAAGAAAAATCAGAAAGTGAACATGTCAACTTTTCCATTTATTAAAAGTATATTAAATGAGAAATACACAATTAAATGAAAAAGAATTAAAAAATGCAATATAAAATATGGAAAATTAATACACAGGTCAAAGTATACAAATATATTTTTTCATGATTTATGAGGTTATTTAACATTTTCATGAATTAAAATGCAAATAGAAATAAAATGCAAAATAAGAAAAAGGAAATAAAAAAGAAAAATGAACGGTGCCATTAATAGCCTAGTCACATGTATTTTAATGGGCTTATTGGAAGAGGGCGAATAGCAGGGAGAGTCCAAGTCCAAGCGCGTTTAATGAAATGCATAGTTTTGGCATGTTTCAGTGTATTTAGTCAAGGAGGGCGCATGGTAGGTCTTGTTTCTGGAAGTTGAATCATCCAAATGCAATGCAAGCTACATGTGTTTAGGCCAGAATTTAAAATTGGAAAACGAGGGAGAAGACGCAGACGGCGGAGCACGACGGCTCCGATCTTCTGCAACTATAGCACGTCCAAAAATGTCCATGAAACTCCAAATCGGACACACCAATCGATTCGTCTTGCTACAAGGATCAAGAATCCCCTAATGGTTTCTACCAATGGCCTCTAAATCAGCCTGACCGAATCCATCAAGTTCCATGGTGTCATCAAGAATTGTTGCAAACGACACTAAAACCTATCCTAAATCTATCTACACCTCTCAAGGAATACAAATCCACAAAAGTGGCGCATGATTACATCAAGAACAGAGAGAAATGTTGAAAAGTGATTTACCTAATGGATCACCTCCATTGGGCCTTCGAATGCAGTTGAAGCTTGCTAAAAAGTGTCCAAAAATTATCAGTGAACTTCAATTGAGGTCTCTGAATGCTTAGTTTTACTTGAAACTTGATGAATCTTCAAAATCAATTTTCACTCTTCATCCACTTTTCCCAACTATTTTCTAACTGAATTCCCCTCCAAAATCTATTATTTTCTGTTGTAGATGATCAGGGAAATATATAGAATGGATTTGGATAATTTTGAAGCCCAATAGAAACCCACATTAATCAATCCAAAAATCCAAAAATATCCACTTGAAGCTTTATGGAATTCATGAAAACAGAGCTTGGACTGCTCCAATCTTGGCTCCTTGTTGCTGATGTTGCAATGAATCCAATGGTGGAGGTTTGGCCCTTGAAAGTGGATCAATGGTTGGTTTGGAATGTGTTACTTCAAGATGAAGTAACCTTGAATTTAGCCTTCGAAATGACCTCAAAATTGGTTTATGATTTTGGCATCATTCTTAGAACATTTAAGGCACTCAAAATATGCACACACTAGACATGAATTGGTTTGATTTGAACTTGATCCATTCTAAGCCTTTTAAAGCTTCCTTTCATGAAATTTTCTTCACCAATTCTCCAAGCCAAGCCAATTCAATGATTCCTTGATGTTTGGTTGAGCAAATGACCCCATTTTGAGCAACTTTCAAGTTGGAAAGATTTTTATTTGAGTTGAGAAAAGTGGTGAAATTGACCTATAATCAAAAGTGACATATAATCAAAGTTTTCCAAAATACCCTTGCCTTGCAAGATTCATATCTTGAGCTCTACAAATCATCTTGAGGACTTCTAGGACTTTTATAAAATCTAAGATCATGAGGAACAACTTTCATGTGTGGGTCAAGGATAGGTGAGACATCCTTCTAGGCCAAAAATGGCATGGAAGTTAGTTGACTTTCAAGGACCAAAATCACATTCATCTGATAACTTGTAACTTGTCTGCTTCATATATTGAGTTCTATAAATACAATGAGGGATTTCTAGTACTCAAAATAAAGCTATGAACATGCTCTACAAGTCTCATGTTGGGGTCAAGATGAGAAGAAACTTGCATCTTGAATTATGTGGTCTTGAAGTTAGGAACTAAACCAGGGGATTATACACTGTTAAGTAGGGCTGGAAATGAGTCGAGTCAAGTCGAACTCACCTCAGCTTGGCTCGAATCGTTAAGAATTGGTTCGAGTTCGAGTTCGACACAAACTTTTGTTTAAGCTCAAACTCGACTCGTTATAAGTTCACGAGCAGTTCGGTTCAACTCCTTAGGTTCATCTCATTAAACTCAGCTCAAATGACTCACGGACTTATAAGCTATTTTTTAATATATATATATATATATATATATATATATATATATATATATATATATATATATATATATATATATATATATATATATATATATATATATATATATATATATATATATATATATATATATATATATATATATATATATATATATATATATATATATATATATATATATATATATATATATATATATATATATATATATATATATATATATATATATATATATATATATATATATATATATATATATATATATATATATATATATATATATTAGTATATTTGACATTTTAAATAAATATATGTTTTTAAAATAAAATATTAAAAAGTTATCATATTGAAAATTTAACTTTATCTTCGAAATCTACTAATTCAAAACCTACACAACTTTCAAGAGATACATTTGAGAGTTTAATTCATAAACTACTAAATTGAAGATTAAATATGTCTAAGCTTTGAAGTAAATATTTAAACCTAATCTTAAAGACAATATAATTCTTCTCATATGTAATCGAGTTGACTCATGAACCTAACGAGTCGAACTATGTATAGTTCAAGTTCAGCTCATTTAGTTAACGAACTTAATTTTTCGCTCATACTCAACTCATTTGGTTCATGAACCTAGTTCAACGATTTAATTGTCGAATCGAATTCTGAACTATTTTCGAGTTGGTTCGGTTCATTGTCAACCCTACTGTCAAGCTTAGATACCCTAGCTTAGTAACTTCTCACACTCTTGAGTATTGATGAATTGATCTTGGAAAAATCTTTTAGGTGTCTTAACACAACATTCCATTATCATAGTTGCTTGGAATTGAGTCTTAAACTCCTTTAATTCAACTGTTGACTTAGGGTTGACCAGATGAAAACCCTAATTGCACCATCTTTGGATGTGGCTTCTTGCACAAGCTCCATAATGACTCTCAAGACATCCCATGAGCTTTCTCAATAGCTTCTATCCATACCCATGGACTTGATATCATCTGACAATCTTCATTGACCCCCGAGATAGGAGGTACACCAATCTTAACCAATCACTCCTTCAATGAGCTTTACCATTCTTCTGAGGGTAATAAGCACCTGATAGCTTGAATACAACCCCTTGATTAGGCTTAGACCTTGATAAGTACTCTCTTGATAAGCACATACCTCTCAATCCCCTGCAAATGGACTATGGTATACAAATGCTAATGCTATGAATGCAATGAAACAAAAGCCAGTTAAAGAAAAAGGTTGGGCAAATTTTTGGGTGCAACAACTGCCCCTATTCAAACGACTTGGACCTGACTGGGTGAGAAGCGAAGGAATTTCATACAATCAAGGTAGAAGACGGTTGAATACCAAAGAAACCCAGGAATTTGTCAACCTGTAGAAATAAACTGCAACACTGATTAGGAAAACATCACTGGAAACAATTGAATACAGTTGCACCGCAACAAACTGACTAATCTTCTGATAAAGAACACCGGACCTCACCGCCAGTCACGCAGTTGATAATGTCACATCGTCTAATGATAGACAGAAAGAAAACAATACTCACATCGTCTAAACATAGACGGAAAGACACCAACGTTCACATAGTCTAAGGATAGACTGAAAGAAAACCACCACGCTCACATCATCTGAGGGTAGACAGAAAGAAATCTAATACTCACATCGTCTAAAGATAGACGGAAAGACTCCAATACTCACATCGTCTAAAGAAAGACGAAAAGAAAGTATCCAAACCCATAGATCATGTCAATGAACTTCAAACCCATTCAGCAAACTTCAGCATCTTTTCATTAATAGAAATTGATGGAAAGAAAATATCTTCAAAGGGCCACATCGTCAATAGAGATTGACAGAAAGAAAACCACCTTCAAAGAGCCATATCATCAATAGTGATTGACAACACAAACCAAACATTTTTCAAAAGAGCCACGACGTCAATATGATTTGACAGCACGAAAAACCCTCCTGAAATGTCATCTCATCCAATAACGGAAAGAAAACCATATCCGAACCTCACATCGTCTAAGAATAGACGGAGAGAAAACCATGTCTAGATCTCATATCCAGAGTCCATATCGTCGAACAGAAGATCATCTTCAAAGCTCACATCGACTAAGAATAGACGGAGAGAACACCAAATCAAAATCTCGCATCGTCTAAGAATAGACGGAGAGAAAACCTGTCGGGGAAACATATCCAAATATCGCATCGTCTAAGAATAGATGGGGAGAAAACTTGTTGGGGAAACTTATCGTCATTAGAGATTGACAACAAGAATCTGTTGGGATGTCGTCATCAGAAGACTGGTGGACAAAGAAAATCTTCTTGGAGAAGGCATCCTCAACGGGCCAATGAACAGAGAAAATCCGACGTACGATCTGGAACCCAAGTAAACTGATGAGCTATCTAAGCATAATTGTTGAATAAATGCCTCTGTATTCATTGCAGAGTGATTCACGACGCCACGGAAGGATGATAGAAAACTGGCTTATGTCTCGTATGCATCTGCTCGAATTTTTCTATGGTGTAATGCTCCATACGAAATGGAAATGCTACGCATTTGAGGATGAAATGCAAATATGATGGAAATGTGATGATTATATGCAGAAATGCAAGTGAAGGCTCGGGCTGCGAGAGAAGTCTGCGTATAACAGAGTTGCTATAGAAAAATAAATGCTGAAGACGAAACCAACTCCGCTGGAGATAACCGGATGTGCCAAGTATGATTTGACTTTTGCTGGGGAAGACAGGTGAAACCTGACGACGATTGACTAACATGACTTCCCGACATTCATCTTGAACTTGAAAGTTGATTGAACTTGCTTGAACAGCTCTGAACAGTTCTGATAATACGGAAAGGAACGATTCCTTCTAACTCCGATTTTTGCCCCAGCCCGTAGGATCACTGTGGGGATGTTCCTTGAAAGGAAATCTGAAATCTCTACACCTTGATGGTTGGATATGAACAGCCTCAGCATCTCAAACCTCGATAGAGGTGCTTCACGTTAATCGTGCTCGGGGTAAGCATAGCTTTTGTACTCTTGGTGTGACCTGCTCCAGTCTCATGATGTCTTTTCCCCTGATTGGCTGATTCGTGGAGCGGTATCTCTGGCTATGAGAGATTCACAGAATCTCGACCTGATTGGCCTAGATTAACTGACTTTTGGATGGCTGACCTCCATAATCATAGCTTGCCCCAGTTCGACGGAGTACTCGGTGTTCTGCATTCGGCCCTGCTCAAACTTTCCATCGTGGAAACTTTCCTGCTGTCAAGCGCTTACTCGTAAGTAAAACAGATTGTTCTGCATAAAAGATATATTAAATGTAATACATATGACAGGTTTGAAAATCCAGGTCGGTTCATTGGTAAAAGTTTGTGACATATAATGAACTAATTAATTATCAACATGTCAACATTAATACAACCCTGTAAGAGGAATCCTCTCTTGGGAGTCAGTTTTGATGCGATCTTTACCGAAGTATGCTCTTGAAATAAACCTGCTTCAATTAGGACTTTTCCAGGTTGTAACTTGGTCAGGTTCACGGTTTAAGAAGGAAAGGATATAGGCTCAATGTTCATTTTAACCCACCTGTTCTCCGTGATGCTCTCCAATCCTACATTCAGCTAGTTCGACCCAAGCACTCACCTCTCAAAGACTGTGAGATAGGAGTGATGGGTCAGGATACCACAAGCTTTTTGGAGTGACAGTCACTCGCTTTCTGTTTTTTTGAGTGCCTGGAATCGCACGACTCATTCTTTTCGAGGATCTTCTTTCGTAATCCTTTTCGTCTTTCGTTTTTTTATTCCCTAATTATTTCCTGGACTGACTCTTTTGAGTTTATTATGATTTCGAAGTCCAGCGGGATGCCCTAATTTTTGCCTAAGTCGCTTGTTCGCAAGATTCGACTTAGCGGGCTTTTTCTTTTGATTTTTTCTTTTTTTCGAACAAATCGTGTGACACTGGCTTGTCTGACTTGTTAAAAGCTCGTGACGTTTTACTCCTTATCGGCAAGGTTTAACCACTGCGGTTTTTTAGGTACGACCTATACAACTATGATTTATCCTCGAATGGGAAAACTCCTTTCACAATTTGGATGTTCGGTCAAAATAGTTGACACCTACCCTGCCCCGGGGTATGATTGAGGGTTTTTTCGTTTTCAGAAAGAAACTCCTACTACTAGGCTTGAGGGGGTTAATAAGTGATTATCTTCCTTATATCTCCAGTGTTTATGGATTGAAACAATGCATGTACATCATCAACAGGTTTTTATTCAAAAGAAAACCATCGGAAGCTTACGCATTTTTTGATTTCAATTTCATCATCCTCCCCGGATTCCACTTAAACAAGTGTTTGAAATAAATGAAAGCAATAGAGTAAACACGAATGGACTTAGTCAAAATATGCATATTTATTTCATTTATCAATATCAATTGAAAACAAAGAGTTTTACAAACGAAATATGCATATTGACAGGAAAGAAACTACAATGCAAAGAAATAACAGAATAAAACGAAAATTACCAACCTTCAGTAACTGGGCTTTCACACTGCTTTGCCGCGGGGATGCGACCCTTGACGTCTTCAGACTTGATCAGATGAGCGGTGTACGACCAACTTTCCTCTTGGAACGGATATACACCTTTTGTCCATCAATTGATGCACTCGGGCTTGAAAAGCTTCGTAATCTTCAGTTAAGTGCCTCATGGATCCCCCATGATATCCACAATGAGCACAGGGATCGTATCCGGAAGGGTGTGTCTCTGACACTGGTTTGAGAGCCTTGGGCTCCACCAAAGAGTTTCGAATTAAATGCGGCAGCAGCTGACTGTATGTCATAGGCACTAGGTGAAGAGGAGCGTTCCTCCTTTTCAAATTATTATGTGTCCTACTTTGATTCTGATAGTTTTGCTGCAACGTGTTACACCCCAAAATTTGCCTAACCTTTTTCATTACCTAGCTTATGTTACATTGCATTCATCTTAGCATTAGCATATGCATTGCACTGACATGTGTGCAGGGATCAAGAGGTGTGCTTATCAGGAAAGGGCTACCACAAAGTTCTAAGGCTACTCAAGAGGCTTTATTCAAGTATCCAAGGGCATATCAGTCCCATCAAGTCATCAGAAAAGAAGTCAAAGCTCTTTGGATAAGTGGGTGGATACATATTTGCTTACCTCTTATCTTGGGGGTCAATGAAGATCATCAGAAGGTTATGAGTCCATGGTTATGGATGGATATTATTTAGTAAGCTCATGGAGTGTCTTGAGGGATATTGGGGAGCTTATCCATGTCATTATATCAAGTGCAAGAAGCCACAGTCAAAGCGTTGCATCTAGGGTTTTCATTTTGTCAACCCTAAGTCAACTGTGAGACTGAAGGAGATTAAGACTCAATTCCAAGAAATTATGATTATGGAATGTTGTGTTGAGACACCTAAGAGGTTAACCCAAGACCATGTTATCAATACTCAATAGTGTGAGAAGTTCCTAGGCCAGGGTCTCCCATCTTGACAATGTAAAATCCCTTGGTTTAGTGTCTAACTTCAAGACCACACAACTCAAGATGCAAGTATCATCTCATCTTGACTCCAACATGAGACTTGTAGAGAATGATCATAGCTTTATTTTGAGTACTAGAAGTCCCTTATTGGATGCATAGAACTCAAGATATGAAGCAGACAAGTTACAGGTCATCAGATGAATGTGATTTTGGTCCTTGAAAGTCAACCAACTTCCATGCCATTTTTGACCTAGGAAGAGGTCTCACATATCCTTGAACCAAACATGCAAGTTGTTCCTTATCATCTTATATTTCCAAAAATTCCTAGAAGTCCTCATTTGGATTTGTAGAACTCAAGATGTGAAGCTTGCAAGGCAAGGGTATTTTGGGAAACTTTGATTATAGGTCACTTTTGGTTATAGGTCAATTTCACCCCCTTGCCTACCCAAATGAAAATCTTTCCAACTTGAAAGTTGCTTAAAATGAGGTCATTTTCTAAACCAAACATCAAGGAACCATTGATATGGCTTGGATTGGAGATTTGATAAAGAAATTTTCATGAAAAGAACATTAAAGGCCATTAAAAGTAAAAAATTCAAATATATTCATAATGGACCAAAGTTGTGCAAATGTGTGCATATTTTGAGTGCATTATATATTTCAAACACAATGGCATTTGTGGATTTGAAATTTGAGCCAAAGAACCATGACATTTCATGGTTGCTTAACCTTGAAGTAACACATTCAAGATCAACCATTGATCCATTTTCAAGGGCCAAACCTCCACCATTGGATCCCTTGCCCCATAAGCAACATGACTGAAGCAAATTCAAGGCATGAACATCTCTGTTTTCGTGCATTACATAAAGCTCCAAGTGAAGAAAAATTGAAATTCAATTGGGATGGTTTAGACCTTCATTGGGCTTTTGATCCATTCCAATCACTTCTATATAACATTCTGATCGTGTTCAGCCAAAGAGGAGAGGATTTGGAGCAGAAATCAGTTAGAAAGCAGTTAGAGAAATTGGAAGGAGAGTGAAATTCGTGTTCTCATATTCTTCAAGATTCAAGCCACATTGATCATCTAAAAAGCTCTAGGAGGATTCTTTGAGTGTTTCTGGATCAAAAGCATCAAGGATCATCATCTTTTGAAGCTTCTGTGCAAGTTTCTAACTAGGTATTTAATTTTTAACTTTCCTCACGATTCATGATGAATTAGCACTCCATTTTCATGTGGTTAGGATCCTTGTATGCCGTAGATTGATTCTGGTTCAGTTTTAGGTCCAATTGCCACAAATCTTGACATGGCACAAAAACTTGTTAACTTCGATTTAACTTAATTATAGGTTAAAAATGAATTTGGAATATGTCATGATGATCTATGTAGCAAGACGAGTGGAGAGGTGTGCTTAATTTTGAGTTTTGAGAATTTTTGTGAGATGCCACTGTTCATATCAACCAGAGAAGACGACAGGCGTTGCGCCGACCACCGTCTGGTTCTCCCTCCATAAGCTTGTGTTTAAATCCCCGGTTTGAATAACAACCATCAGATCCTTTGATAATAATGGAATCTCCCTTCATCCAACGGCCATAACTCACTCTTATTTTGTACTGATTGATTCTTGCTTGCGTGGCACAATGAGAGTCTTTGGATGACTTGACCTTGACTGCATCTGACGGCCTTGGTTTAGTATCATTTTGTTTTAAGATTTCAATAATGACGTGGCAACATGAGATCCATTGGATGTGTGGACTTGGAACGCATCTGAGGGTCAAGGTTGCTTTGACTCCACCTAAATGGAACGTTGCGTTTCAGCAGCCTAGGTAACAACCCTTGGATGACCTGACTTTGACCAGATCCTGTGGTTAGAATTCATTTGCGCTTTGACTTAGGACTTTGACTGCATGTGTGTCCTCTTTCCAACCCTTGGCTCATTGACTAGTAATCAGATCTAATGGCCAGTTTTATTTGCCTTTTTATTTCATTTTCTTTTCTTATTTTCTTTACATTATTTTTCCTATTTCATATAATTCAAATAAAATCTTAGATAAATTCAAAAAATCCTGGAAAAAAATTCAAGTAGGTAATTTGGCATGTCTTTTAATTTTTAAAATTTTTTAATTGCATTTTTAATTCTTTTTTCAATTAATTGTGTATTTTTCCATTTAATAGGCATTTAATAAATATAAAAATAACATGTTTACTTCTTGAATTTTATTTCCTTATCAAAACATCAAATAATTTTCTGATTTTTTATGTGATGATTCTAGACACCTTGATTGATTTTTAGGTAATTTTGTTCTGATTTTTAGATTCAATTTGGATAGGTTTTGGATCAGATCTTTAACACCCTCCATCTTTGCCTCATTCATAGAGCACCTTAGGGTTTTTCCCCATGTTAGCATACTTAGACTTAGATTTTTGCTCCCCAATTTTAATCTTAGGTTCCTAACATCATAAGGACCCCCTAGGAATTTCCTTAGATATTTTAGTCTGGTTTTATTATTTTTAGTCGATTTTGTATTCTGGCTGATGTTTGTGTGTTTACCATTGTACTTTCACCTAGTTTTGCATTTTTTGTGATCTTTTTGCAACCATTAGGCACCCCATCCTTGCATATTCCCATTATAGACATATTGAAGTATTTATAGGTTAATTTTCAAGTCATTATCATGTCCATAGCTTGATTAGGATAGACATCCTTTAGGGTATTACTTTTAGGGATCCTTAGAAGCTTTTAGTGAATGATTTCTCTCCCTTATGTGATTCCCTAGCTTTGCTTTGCTTTGCTCATCCTCCAACCCATAGTCCTATTATATTAGGATCCTTATTGTGAGAGCCTAATTCCTCCTTAGGTGGAATTTTGTGCATTCCATAAGAAGTTGAACCATTAAGGACTATTTTTGAATAAAGATGAATTTGGTTGAGTGTCATGGTGAGTTCCTTAGGTTCTCACTATGCTTCCCTTCATTATTCTCTTCTTGTCCTATTATCTTAGGATCCCTCTTTTGAGAGCCTAATTCTTCCTTAGGAAGAACTCTGTGCATTCCATAAAGAGGTTGAACCTTTGAGGACTCCTGTGTTGATACACATTAACCTAGTACCCTTGATTTTCACTAAGTTCCACCTCACTCATCCTCATCTGTCCTACAAACTTAGGATCCATCTTGTGAGAGACTAATTCTTCCTTAGGAAGAACTCTATGCATTCAATAAAGAGGTCGAGCCTTTGATGGGCTCTTGTGTTGACACACATCTAAACTTGATGGGTCCTTGGGATGATTTCTTTGTTGCTCATCAGGTTTATTGCTTCTTCATGATTGATTGTTTGCTTTGATGCATTATGATAGAATTGCATGTGTAGGAATTCTTTCCCTTAAGTTCATGTTTGCATTTAAAGGTTGAGGTTTCCTCCCTTTGCTTGGTTGTTTCTTTTCTCTTTTGTGTTTGCTTGTTTGCATTAACGGTTGAGGCTTCCTCCCTTGCTTGTACTGTTGCATTGCATATCAATATTCATGTTTCTTCTGCTTCATAGTTGTATTCATCTGCTTAATGATTTTTGTTGTTGCTTTTCTTTCCATTGCCATGATCCCTTAGGACTCTCACATCCTTGTTCAAGGATGGTGATGCTAGACATTAGGTTCTAACCTATGCATGATAGCAGTAGGATAGATTCCCTCCCAAACTTAACATTAGGACCATATTTCATGACAACAGTAGGTTTTAATTCAGTTCCCCTTGTAGAGTCCTTCTCTATTCTCATCTTTAAGAAATTTCAAAATACCTAATAAAGGCTAATGAGTATTGTACGTTACGAGCCTTAAGCTACTTAGGAAATGGTGATTGGGGGGTTTCACTTCAATTACCTAGAGTGTTTAGCATACGCCCTTAGGGCGATGTGCGACGCATTTGTTCCTAAGTCATAGTCTCTAGTGCAATATGAATTACAAACATTCATCAAAAACACTTCGCCTCCTAAAAGACTTAAAAAACAAATATGCAAACTTCCTTTTGCCCTGTGGGGTTCTTTAATCAGGAAAATCTTTTCAGATAAAAGAGTGTTGTTAACTCTTAGTTCTATCGCAAATGATAACGCTTAAGTCTCCAACGAGCGAGCTGCATACACCAACTGCTGGAACTACTTGTTAACCCTACTCGGGTAAAAAACATGTGAACAAACCTGTGTTTTTTTTTATCCCAAACTACTTAAGCTCTGATCTCTCATATCTATTAAGAGAATGTAGGCACAATACGAAGATGTATTGGAGAGCTACCTTCCCCCGTTTTATCCGTAGTTAGCCAAACTACGTTGACTCTGACTTTCCCATTGCACGAGGGAATACGTAGGCCCAGAGCAGCGATGCTCTGTCGAGTCCCTTTTTCCTTTTTCTTTTATTTTGACCTAAACCTCTTAGATAGATAGATAAGCAACCCATCAGATAAACAAACAAGCATGGATCCCGTTGAATACAACGGACGTGAGAGGTGCTAATACCTTCCCCTTGCGTAACCGACTCCCAAACCCGAGATTTGGTTGCGATGACCGGTCTTATCCCGTTTCGCTAGGTTTCTCCTGATCGTTTCATTTCCCTTCCTGTGGGATAAATAACGATAAATGGCGACTCTCCCATCTTTGTCGGCACCTTTTTTCGCAGTAGCGACAGCTGGCGACTCTGTTGAGGACTACGATGGTTCCCTATGCGAGTCAATCCTAGCGCTTGTGTGTTTATCTGTTGGGTTTGCATTTATTTGTCGCACTTTACTTTCTCGCACCTTACATTCAGCATATTATAATTATTTGATGTGTTGTTGTTGGGAGGGGAGACTGATACTGAGAGATAAGCACAAACCCAGGCTTGAGAGCATACATATCATTAGTAGTGGAGATTAGTGGTGGACCTGTATGCATTGCATGCATAAGTCCCCATGAAATTCACACTCAAACGAGGTTCTCTTTGATGATTTATTTTCTGGTCCTTAGGACTGGAGATGATTTTGGATCTGAGGACTGTCAACTCTGGGAACCAATCATTTGTGACTCAGCTAAGTGAGGCCTCTTTAGGGAGTGATGACGCAAAACTAGAAATGGTGAACGTATCATCATTTTCTGAAAGTCTTTGACGCTGAGAAACGTATAGGATGCCGAACCGTATCAGTGGATAGGTCCATACCTGTGAGCGGGGCTGGGTTATTGCAGTAAACTTTGACCTTCAGACAACCTGGTTTTTCTATACAGTATGAATCATTATTATTGGTACCAGAGGGTTCCTATCATCAGAGCTATGTTATGTTCTCGCCGAAGCATAACTTTGGGGCCTATTCAGTCAACAGCATAGCAGTCTTGATTCCCTGCTTGCATCATTTGGCATTTGCATGTTGCATTTTCATTTGCATTTCATTAACGTGTGTCTGTGTTGCAGATGTATACTGCCCCTGGTTCTAGTGGTCTTCTCCCTTCTAGGGGACGTATACCACTCTGTTCATTACAAGAATGAAAACAGGAGAGGAAAGATTGTGTCATGCTGTGTTCCTCTACTGTACAGATGGTTTGCCAGCCACTTGCCTAAATCAGGTCCTTTTGTCACCTCTGAGGGTACAATGGAATGGTCAGAACACATGATGGATTTGACTGCGGAAAATATCATTTGGTTTGACATAGATCAAATGGGTACTAAAATCATCTACAGCTGCAGTGGTTTTCCCAACGTTCCTCTAATTGGAAGAAAGAGGTGTATCAACTACAATCCTTCATTGTTGGTCAGGCAGTTTGGGTATGCACTGAGGGAGTCACCCAAGAAAGACGAGATACAGGAATCTCTGTATCTCACCGGACTATTAGATGGTGATACATTGGTTAGAATTGAGCAGGCATGGAAGAGTCTTCACAGGAGAGGGAAGGCATTGTTGGGAAAGAGCAACAATAAAGCCTTTGACCTGTATTTGGCATGGGTTCGTGAAAGAGCCGCAAAATTTCTGATGCCTTATCCTGCAGCTAAACCATTATATCCTCCTATAGTCGAAGAGCCTATTACAGTGGATAATCAGAAGTATAATCAGCTTCAAGGCGTGAAAGAAGAGTTAGTGAAAGCAAATGAAGCATTGGAGAAGGAAATTGCTCAACCCCGTTATGAGAAGGTTGAGGTCGGGTACTCCTTCAAGCAGTAGACCGAGCTGATAAACCACTTGGGCACAAATATAACCAAGATGACCGATGCTAAAGAACGTCTTGGATTAGATCTGAAGGCTGTGAGCAGTGTGTTGACCACTAAAAAGCAAGAATTGGATAAGGCGTATTTGAAAATCTCCAAATTCAATGTCCATTGGAATGCCACCGTGACTAATCATAAGGAACGGAAGGAGAAGCTGAAGCAGCAAATAGCCAAGCTAGAGATTCAGATTGAGATTAAGGACAAGAAGATCCAGGCTGAGGCATCACTTCGACGTGACGCTCAATACCGGTTAGTTGAAGCTACGGCAAACCTGAAGGATTTCCAGCTCAGAGTTGATTCCAAGAAGTGCAAGTTGGAAGATTGCTTTGGACAGGGTGCCTGGGAGGACCTTGTTGAGGGTCTCCAGGGTACCATCAGGAAGAGAGAGCAACTTATCTGGGGTTTGCACACCAGGCCTGATTACCCAGAGACGAAGGAGTTATTAGAAGATTTTCGTGCTCGCAACCGCACTTGATTTCTATAGTATTCCCTTGTATATTTTTATGCATTGATATGTTGATCACCATCAAGCCTGTTGGTTAGGGTCACACTTGTTTCTTCAGTTGTATTCGATTACAGTTGTACGCTGCCTTCGTGGGCCTTTCAGATATATATATATATATATATATATATATATATATATATATATATATATATATATATATATATATATATATATATATATATATATATATATATATATATATATATATATATATATATATATATATATATATATATATATATATATATATATATATATATATATATATATATATATATATATATATATATATATATATATATATATATATATATATATATATATATATATATATATATATATATATATATATATATATATATATATATATATATATATATATATATATATATATATATATATATATATACGAGGTTTTCTTTCCATGATTGGATGTTAGACATTATTTGTCTTGGAAACTAGAATTAGGGAAATTTTCCCTAAGGCACAGACACACGTTTGCATTTGCATAATCATTTTGCACGGCAGGTGCCTCATACTTATTTATCTAACCCCCTATGCTTCTAACTAGTTTGTTTCAGGATTGACCGCAGGCCGATTCACCGGTATTCTACCAGAGCTAACCAACTCAAACTAATGGAGCAGGTTCAAGCTGACGTACAAGAGCTCAAAGGAAGGATGTCTCAATTCCTAGACATCATGCAGACGGTCGCTAATGGCCAGGAACAACTCAGGACACTGGTGCAACCCTTGATTGCACATGTTGATGATAACGGGGTTTTGCATGGAGGCGAAACCACCAACCCTCCCCGTTTAGATACTCCTAGGGCTGAAAACTATGGGCCGACTTTGTTCATTCCCAACATGGAAGGGATTGGGAATACTGGAATAGGTACTAGCCATGTTGGGGCCGTTAATGGCACTACTGGAGCTGTTGTTGGTAACATGGGCGCAAGTGGTAACATTGTTGTCGCCAATGCTAGTAACAATGGAAACTTTCAGGGACCCGAAGTTGCGGGAATCATCATTGGAAATGGTCATTAACCTTGGGGCGAGGATCGTCAAGATGACGTATTCTCGATGAGGGAAGCTGAGGGCGAACTGACTTCTGAAGCTCGCCTGAGATTCAAAGCACTCGAAGACAAAATGAAGAGTTTTGAGAACTTCAATTCCTTGGGCGTTGATATAGCCAATCTGGGGCTGATCCCAGACCTCAAGGTGCCTTAGAAGTTTAAGGTATCTGACTTTGAGAAGTATAAGGGCACTACTTGTTCCCGTGTCCACCTGAGGTCCTACTATCGGAAGATGTCTGCACATTCCAACGATGAGAAGTTACTGATGCACTTCTTCCAAGACAGCCTATCAGGCCCTTCACTTGAATGGTACATGGGCTTGGAGCCTGCAAGTATACGTAGTTGGAAGGACCTTGCTAAAGCATTCGTGCGCCACTATCAGTACAACAGCGACCTGGCTCCCAACTGGGTCCAACTACAGAATTTGTCCCAGAGAAATGGTGAATGCTTCAAAGAGTACGCCCAGAGGTGGCGTGAACTGGCAGCAAGGGTTCAACCGTCGATGGTTGAACGAGAACTTGTTGATATGTTCGTGGCTACACTCCCAGGTGTTTATTATGAGAAGCTCATTAGCAGTACGTCAGGGAGCTTCTCCGATCTCATAATCACCGGAGAACGCGTAGAGAACGACATAAAACTCGGGAAGATCCAAGGAGGAGAGGTACCCTCAGCTGGAGGGGAAATAAAGTTTTCAGTGGTAAGAAACGAGAAGGTGAGACCAGTTCAGTGTCTAGTTCTCGGGGAAGAGGAAGAGGTCAATATCAGAACAACCAGTGTCAGCAGGTCGCTAGTATTACTATTCCCACCATTCCACAACAACAACAGCCGCCGTGGAATCAGCAGAATCAATAGAATCAGCAGGGATATAGAAATTATCCGGTTCGGGCAGCGAATAGACAGTTTGATGCACCGCCAATGCCCTACTCTCAACTACTTCAAGCACTGTTACAATTAAAACTCATCCAAAAGAGAACCCTGGCTCCCTTGACAAGGCCGCTGCCACTGGGTTATGATGCGAACGCACGCTGTGAGTTCCACTCGGGGGCACCTGGCCACTCGATCGATAATTGTAAAGCCTTCAAGCACAAAGTCCAGGACATGGTGGACAATAAAACGATTGACTTTTCCAACGACATCCCTAATGTTAAGGAAAACCCTATGCAGAATCACGGAGGTGCAAGGGTCAGCGCCATTATCGAAGAGGAAGACTTGGATTTGGTGACAGATGCCAAGGACCTTAAAACACCACTTGGTTTCATTAAAGCCAAGTTGATGAAGAAAGGTATATTCCCGGGCTGCGGGAAATTCTGTATGGACTGTGCAAATCACTCAGACGGCTGTGATCGGTTGGTAGAGGGAGTCCAGAGTCAGATTGATGAGGGAATTTTTCAGTTTAGTCGGAAAATTGAGAATGAATCAGGAGAGGTGGTACTCAAACGGAGAGATGAAGTTGCCACTATCACCATACCATACAAGACGGTCACTATCTCCGCTCCCAGACCACCTACAATCACCATCACGAGGGTTGGCCCTATACCGTTTGAGAGTACGAACACTGCTCCATGGAATTATGGGGCAGAGATTTACTGTAGCGGGCGGAAGTTGGATTTGAATCCATCAGTGCAATCTATTGACAACCTAGTCGGGTCTGGGGGAATAACACGTAGCGGAAGAGTGTTCTCGCCACCTGAGACCGTGGCCGACCAGGATGAGAAGGCTGAAAAAGGTAAAATTAAGGTCGTTGAAGAAACCTCCCGTGAGGTAGAGAAAGACCTTCTAGTGAAAGATGCCAAGGAATTTATGAGATTGATTAAGAAAAGAGACTATAAGATAGTCGATCATCTTCATCCGACGTCATCCAAAATCTCTATCCTGAACCTGTTGATGTGCTCCGAGGCACACCACAACACACTGCTGAAAGTTTTGAACGCATCATACGTACCCCAGGAGATATCTGTCAACCAGCTTAAGGGGATGGTTGCTATGTTAATACCGACAATAGTCTGGGTTTCACCGACCTTGATTTGACACCCAAAGGACGGAAACATAACAACGCTTTACATATCTCGATAGAGTGCAGAGGTGTTGTTATGTCCCATGTGCTCGTAGACACAGGACAGGGTCTTCGTTGAACGTTCTTCCGAAGAAAGCTCTGATGAAGCTTGATACTAGAGAGTTGTTGTGTACACCTAGTGATCTGGTTGTGAAAGCTTTCGGTGGGACTAAGCGGTCTGTCTTTGGAGAAGTGACTATGCCTATTCAGGTTGGACCGGAAACCTTTGATGCCGTATTTTATATCATGGACATCCAACCCGCTTATAGCTGCCTGCTAGGCCGGCCTTGGATCCATTCTACTGGAGCCGTGACTTCCACGTTGCACCTGAAGCTGAAGTATGTTGTGGGAGGCAGCATCGTTACCGTCTGCAGAGAAGAAGACATAATGGTGAGCCATTTGGCATCTTTTAAGTACGTTAAAGTGGATGGAGAAATCCACGAGACATTGTGTCAGGCATTCGAGACAGCTCAAGTTAAGGATATTGTTCCGACAATGAACGAAATGCCTGAGTTGGCCCTCTCGTCCTTCAAGGAAGCTCAAGCTGTAGTAAAAACTGGTTCAACCCAGGGCTGGGGACAGGTCCTAAATATTCCTAAGAAGCAAGACAAGTATGGGTTAGGGCATTGTCCTTCTTCTGCCGTTTCATCTTCGCACAGTGCGCCGCACTTCAAAGGGCCAGTTCAGTTTACTAAAGGGAGAGTGATATTTGAGAATATCAATGTTGTATCCGACGACGGAGATAGCGACTGTGACCTCGACTCTTGGATTCAGCCCTGCCATCCAGGACAAAACCTCTGCAGTTGGTCCATTCAGGATTTCATCTAAGTGGCCAGCAAAGAGTAATGATTTTCTTTTTTTCCAGTTATCGTACAACCTTATGTCTTACCCGGGGCATAACGGTCTTATTGTCAGGGCCTTGTTTGCTTATGCATGTACATATTACCAATAAATCAAAAGGCGTTTTTCTTTGCACTCAAATTTTGTGATCTCTTTTATTCATGTTTTATTTTGTTTTGAAAAACAATAAAATGGCGATGTGGTTAGTGCTAACTTGCACATTATTTTAAGCTTAACCCTTTTCATTGCAGGATTCACACTACAAGTGACACTGATTCAGAACCGTTTATGACTCACTTAGACTTTGATTGCTCAATATATCAACCTGAAAAAGAGATTGATGAGGATGAAGACCTTCCGGAAGAATTGGCTCGATTGTTGAAAAAGGAAGATAAGATTATTCTGCCTCACGTGGAAGATGTCGAGATCATTAATCTGGGTTCTGAGGAAGCCGTCATAAATGTCATAATAGGGGCTGCATTACAGAGCGATGTCAAGCAAAGGCTGATCGAGATGCTTCGAGAGTATAGTGACATCTTTGATTGGTCGTATGAAGATATGCTCAGGCTCGACACTGACATAGTGGTTCATCACCTACCACTGCACGAAGATTGTCCTCTGGTTAAGTAGAAGTTTAGAAGGACACGACCAGACATGACCGTCAAAATCAAAGAAGAAGTCCAAAAGCAGTTGGACGCTGGATTTTTGGTTGTGGCCACTTACCCTCTGTGGATCGCCAACATAGTACCTGTGTCGAAGAAGGACGGTAAGGTACGTATGTGCGTTGATTATCAAGATTTGAATAGGCGAGCCCTAAAGACGATTTCCCGCTCCCTCATATTGATGTATTGGTCGACAATACGGCTCAATATTTTGTGTTTTCATTCATGGATGGCTTCTCCGGCTATAACCAGATCAAGATGGCGTCAGAAGACATGGAGAAAACCACGTTCATTACACCATGGGGATGTTCTTCTACAAAGTAATGCCTTTTAGGTTGAAAAACGCAGGGGCAACTTACCAGCGAGCGATGGTCACTTTGTTCCATGACATGATTCATCACGAGATTGAAGTCTACATTGATGACATGATAGCAAAGTCCCAAACGGAGGAGGGACATCTGGTCAATCTACTGAAGCTGTTTGAGAGGCTTAGGAAATCCAGGTTAAGGCTGAATCCTAACAAGTGTACTTTCGGAGTGCGGTCCGGAAAGCTACTGGGGTTTATTGTGAGTGAAAGAGGCATCGAGGTCGATCTTGCCAAAATAAAAGAAATACAAGATATGCCAGCGCCTAAAATAGAAAAAGAAGTTTGTGGTTTCCTGGGCAGATTAAACTACATTGCTCGGTTTATATCTCAGCTCACGGCCACATGTGAACCTATGTTCAAGCTGTTGAAAAAAGATCATGCGGTTATCTGGAACGAGGATTTCCAGAAGGCATTCGACAAAATAAAACAGTATCTGCAGGAACCTTCGATTTTGATTCCCCCAGTTGCTGGAAGACCTCTGATAATGTATTTGACGGTTCTTGAGAATAGTATGGGTTGCGTTCTCGGTCAACATGAAGAGACTGGCAGAAAGGAGCATGCAATATATTACCTGAGTAAAAAGTTCACAGATTGTGAGTCCCGTTACTCAATGCTGGAGAAAACATGTTGTGCACTCGCGTGGGCTGCCAAACGTTTACGACAGTATATGCTAAATCACAAAACCATGCTAATTTCGAAGATGGATCCGATTAAATATGTCTTCAAGAACCAAGCTCTTTCAGGGTGGATTTCCAGATGACAAATGGTACTGACAGAGTACGACATTCAGTACGTATCTCAGAAGGCCATCAAAGGAAGTATTCTGTCAGAATACCTTGCTGAACAGCCTATCGAAGACTATCAGCCTATGAAATTTGAATTTCCTGATAAGGATATCATGTTCTTCAGAACGAAAAATTACGATGAGCCGCTACCCGACGAAGGACCAGAGCTGGGCTTTCAGTGGAAATTGATTTTTGACGGTGCAGTTAATTCATATGGAAGTGGAATTGGGGAAATCATTACGACTCCCCATGGGTCTCACATCCCTTTCACTGCCAGATTAATGTTCCCGTGCACCAACAATGAAGCGGAGTATGAGGCATGCATCATGGGTTTGGAAGAAGCCATTGATCTGAGGATCAAGAACCTTGATGTATACGGTGACTCGGCGCTTTTTGTCAACCAAATCAAAGGCGAATGGGAGACCAGGCAACCGAACTTGATCCCGTACATGAACTACGCCAGAAGACTGCTATCTTTCTTCAATCGGGTGGAATTTCATCACGTGCCTAGAGCTGAGAATCAGATGGTTGATGCCTTGGCAACCTTATCCTCCATGTACAAAGTCAATTTTGGGAATGAAGCTCCAAGAATTGTTATCTCTCGCCTTGATAGGTCTGCGTTCATTTTCGCCATTGAGGAAGCCGCCGATGGCAAACCATGGTTCTATGACATCCAGAACTTTCTACAGACCAAGGAGTATCCGGTGGGCGCGTCGACCCAGGATAAGAAGACTCTTATGAGGCTATCTGGAAATTTCTACCTCAATCCTGATGGAGTTCTGTACAAGAGAAATCACGATCTAGTTCTACTCAGATGTGTGGACGAGAGAGAAGCAGGATTGCTTATGGAGGAGGTCCATGAAGGCACATTTGGTATGCACGCCGGCGGGCATGCTATGACTTGGAAGATACTACGTGCAGGGTATTAGCAGGGTATTATTGGCTAACGATGGAGTCAGATTGTTTTAAATTCGCGAAGAAATGCCATAAATGCCAGATTTATGTAGATAAGATTCATGTGCCGCCGTGCCCGTTGAATGTCATGTCATCCCCTTAGTCGTTCTCCATGTGGGGCATCAACATGATCAGCAAGATCGAACCCACCGTGTCAAATGGACATTGCTTCATTTTGGTGGCTATTGATTACTTCACCAAGTGGGTAGAGGCAGCATCGTACGCTAACGTTACCAAGCAAGTGGTAGCGCGATTCATAAAGAGGGACATCATCTGTCGATATGGAATTTCGGAACGAATCATTACTGGAAATGGTTTGAACCTGAATAACAAGATTATGAAGGAGTTATGCCAGAACTTCAAAATTGAACATCACAACTCATCGCCCTATCGACCGAAGATGAATGGCGCGGTTGAAGCGGCCAACAAGAACATCAAAAAGATAGTGCAAAAGATGGTTGTTACCTACAAAGATTGGCACGAGATGTTGCCATTTTCCTTGCACGATTATCGTACAACTGTACGCACATCAACCGGGGAAACTCCTTTCTCGCTGGTGTACGGTAGGGAAGATGTCCTACCGTTAGGGGTCGAGATCCCCTATTTACGAGTTCTGGTTGACGTGAAGCTCGATGAGGAAGAATGGATCAAGAATAAATTGAATCAGTTGAGCCTGATGGAAGAAAAGATATTAGCATCTATTGCATACGGTCGTTTGTATCAGAGCCGGATGAAGAAAGCTTATGACAAGAAGGTGCACCCTCGAAGCTTTCAGACGGGCGATCTTGTGCTAAAAAAGATTCTCCTGCCACAGTCCAATCACAGGGGAAAATGGACTCCTAATTACGAAGGTCCATATGTCGTCAGAAAGGTCTTCTCGGGAGGAGCCTTACTGTTATCCATGATGGATGGTGAAGATTTCACGTCCCTTGTGAACGCGAACGCTGTCAAAAAATACTTTGCTCAAAATGACCCGATGGAAAGAAATAAGAATATCCAGGCAAAAATGGGGCATCCTGGCGAACCAGAAAAATAAAAGGTTCGGGAAAAAGTTAGGGATATAAACAAAAAGATGTACACCCGCAAATTCGAAAACCTGAAAGGGCGGCTTTGGCAAAAAAGGGTATCCCGGTGAATCGAAAACCTGAAAGGGCGATTCAGGCAAAAGTTAGGGATTGAAAAAGCAAATGACTGTGATCCACGTAGGAACTTTCATTGCTTATTGGTTTGGGGAGACCTGAGGGCTGTTTATCCAAGTCAATCTCTTCTAAAGAAGAAGCGTCAGAGAAGTATCAAATCGAGTGAGTCATGGGGGATCAGCTCATGGTGTTCGTCTGCACCATATCGCCGGAATTTGTACATACCTGTTGTATATTTATGTTTATACTTTCACAGCTTCCTCATTTCAGGAGAATGCCTCCACTGTAAAACATTGTGCCTATTCAAGTTCAATAAACATATATCATTCAGTATGTTGTTGCTTTGTGCTTGTTTTTACTTTTATCTGTTTTGTTTGCGGGAAAAAACGCCGATGTTTTTGTTAAAATGCGCATACATAAACTTGCAGGCCTAGGCCGATAACTATTAAAACATTGATTTACTTGAGAAAGATCACGGATGATAAACTTGATAGGTCCCTTTGTGAAGGGTATCCTCTCTGTTTGTTCATTTTTACAGGGTTGTAACCCTCAAGGCATTATGCCAGAGATGCATCCTCGGCAGGATCATCGTATTCCCAGTTGAGTCGTGTGCAGCAGTGAGTAGTTAAAGGTGTACTTCTATCCCCAGCAGTTGGTTAGAATACACTTAGTCGGCGGCCTAGGCAGGCCAAATCTCTCTCCAAGGGGTTTTCCCACAACACCGTCCCCAAGCAGATTAGACGATAGTGTCTCTGTCGGCAGGTGTATGGAACCTATTCCAGCAGTGATTTAGCATGCAGTTGTCTCCAGCAGATTGTCCGTAGGTATTCAGCTCTCAGCAGTTTAGATTCAGGATCTCCGGCAGAGTTGATGCCCCAACAAAGTCGATTTCGTTCCTCCAACATGTATTTTGTTGGAGCGGTTCCTTTGCATTCTGCATTTCGCATTTTGCATTGCATCTATCCCAAACGCGTAGCATTTCCATTTTGCATGGAGCATTATGCCATATTCAAACACGTGCATGAAGCACATGCCAGGTGGTTACCTCTTTGTTTCAGGGGAATTTCCGGAAGGTTGATCCTTTTTCCCTTCGTTTGGTGATATTTTGATGGGTGCAAAGGGTATGCAGACATTAGAGAAGTATCCTTTCGTTGAGTGTTCAGGCTCCGATCTCTTCCGTCGAGCATTCAGGCTCCGACATCTTACGTTGAGCATCCTGGCTCCGGTCTTCTTTTCGTGAGCGTTCAGGGTCCGACAAATCTCAGTGGTTAACATTGTTCGCCGAGTGTCTCAACTCCTGTAACTTGAAATAATATTCTTGATTTGTGTGGTTGGTAAGTGTGTTTGCGACGTATTCCTTCACCCGTTGAGTACCCAGACTTTGGTCAACCTTCGTTGAGTGTTCAGACTTTGGTTTATCTCGCCAAGCATCCCGACTCCGTTAAGTCTCCAATCTGTGATAGAATTCTCCTTTCGTCGAGCATCCGGGCTCCGGTTATAGCGTGAGCACTCAGGCTCCAGTCATCTTCATGGTATCCAGACCATGGCATTTCAGATTTCCTTCGTCCGTTGAATACCCAGACTCCGGTCAACCTCCGTTGAGTACCTAGACTTCGGTCAACCTTCGTTGAGTTTTTAGACTCCGTTAAATCTCGTTGAGTATTTAGACTCCGATCATGTTCCAATTCATTGAATAGTTTTGTTCGTTGAATATCCGTATTCCGACAATTTGTAAGGTCATCTTCGTGCGTGCATGGCATCAAGATCTTAGAAATTGATGATGTGGTTTATTGCGACCCGTGTGGTATCCAGAATACAAATCATACCCCGACAGTGCTACTAGACTTCGGTTTGCAGTATCATTGCAGATTCAGGGGATATCTAAACCCTAGTGAGTTTATCTCTATTGCGTTGAGCGTTCAGGCTCCGGTTTTCTCGTTGAGTTTTCTGGCTCCAGTTTTTACGTCGAGTTTTTAGGCTCCGGTTATTTCGTCGAGTTTTCAGGCTCCGATTGTTATGTTGGGTAATTCAAGCCCCGATAAATTTTTGATTTGTGATATGTCCACCTCGTCTGTTGAGTTTTCAGGCTCCAGTCGATATGTGCGTTGAGCGATCAGGTTCCGGTTGATTTCATAGAGGTTTCGAATTCTAGTCAGTTGCATTCAGTATCTGAACTCTGGCAGGCGTTCGTTTCGTGTTGATCATTGAATATCCAGATTCCGATATTCTGATATGTTATTTTTCATCCCACGTGGTATTCTGAGTGTGACACCAGTTTTATCATATATTTCCTCAGCAAAGTTGCTTTTAAATTTCTCCCCTAATGGAGGGTTCAAGATGTTCATCAAGGTCAACTTTTCCGGAGACTATCCCCAATTAGAGTGTGTGCAGTTTATTTTTGGCGGTTGGAAAATTTCCAAGTTTGTTGGTATTCAACCGTATTTCACCGTGATTGTTTGAGAGTCGTTCGCTTATCACCCAGTCAGGTCCAAGCCGTTTGAAAAGAGGCAGCTTTTGCACCCCAAAATTTGCCTAACCTTTTTCATTACCTAGCTTATGTTACATTGCATTCATCTTAGCATTAGCATATGCATTGCACTAACATGGGATCAAAAGGTGTGCTTATCAGGAAAGGGCTACCACAAAGTTCTAAGGCTATTCAAGAGGCTTTATTCAAGTATCCATGGGCATATCAGTCCCATCAAGTCATCAGAAAAGAAGTCAAAGCTCTTTGGATAAGTGGGTGGATACATGTTTGCTTACCTCATATCTTAGGGGTCAATGAAGATCATAAGAAGGTTATGAGTCCATGGTTATGGATGGATATTATTGAGTAATCTCATGGAGTGTCTTGAGGGACATTGGGGAGATTATCCATGTCACTATATCAAGTGCAAGAAGCCACTGTCAAAGCGTTGCATCTAGGGTTTTCATTTTGTCAACCCTAAGTCAACCATGAGACTGAAGAAAATTAAGACTCAATTCTAAGCAATTATGATCATGGAATGTTGTGTTGAGACACCTAAGATATTATCCCAAGACCATCTCATCAATACTCAAGAGTGTGAGAAGTTCCTAGGCCAGGGTTTCCCAGCTTGACAGTGTAAAATCCCCTGGTTTAGTACCTAACTTCAAGACCACACAACTCAAGATGCAAGTCTCATCTCATCTTGACTCCAACATGAGACTTGTAAAGCATGATCATAGCTTTATTTTGAGTACTAGAAGTCCCTCATTGGATGTATAGAACTCAAGATATGAAGCAGACAAGTTACAGGTCATCAAATGAATGTGATTTTGGTCCTTGAAAGTCAACCAACTTCCATGCCATTTTTGACCTAGGCGGAGGTCTCACCTATCCTTGACCCAAACATGAAAGTTGTTCCTTATCATCTTAGCTTTCTAAAAACTCTTAGAAGTCCTCATTTGGATTTGTAGAACTCAAGATATGAAGCTTGCAAGGCAAGGGTATTTTGGGAAACTTTGATTATAGGTCACTTTTGGTTATAGGTCAATTTCACCACTTTGCCTACCTCAAATGAAAATATTTCTAACTTGAAAGTTTCTTAAAATGAGGTCATTTTCTCAACCAAAAATCAAGGAACCATTGATATGGCTTGGATTGGAGATTTGATGAAGAAATTTTCATGAAAAGAACATTAAAGGCCATTAAAAGTAAAAAATTCAAATAAACTCATAATGGACCAAAGTTGTGAAATTTTGTGCATATTTTAAGTGCATTATATATTTCAAACACAATGGAATTTGTGGATTTGCAATTTGAGCCAAAGAACCATGACATTTCATGTGTTGCTTAACCTTGAAGTAACACATTCAAGATCAACCATTTATCCATTTTCAAGGGCCAAACCTCCACCATTGGATCCCTTGCCCCATAAGCAACATGACTGAATCAAATTCAAGGCATGCACATCTCTGTTTTCGTGCATTACATGAAGCTCCAAGTGAAGAAAAATTGAAATTCAATTGGGCTGGTTTAGACCTTCATTGGGCTTTTGATCCATTCCAATCACTTCTATATAACATTCTGATTATGTTCAACCAAAGAGGGGAGGATTTGGAGCAGAAATCAGTTAGAAAGTAGTTAGAGAAGTTGGAAGGAGAGTGAAATTTGTGTTCTCATATTCTTCAATATTCAAGCCACATTGATCATCCAATAAGCTCTAGGAGGATTCTTTGAGTGTTTCTGGATCAAAAGCATCAAGGATCATCGTCTTTTGAAGCCTCTATGCAAACTTCTACCTAGGTATTTAATTTTCAACTTTCCTCATGATTCATGATGAATTAGCACTCCATTATCATGTGGTTAGGATCCTTGTATGCCATAGATTGATTCTGGTTCAGTTTTAGGTCCAATTGCCACAATTCTTGACATGGCACAAAAACTTGTTAACTTCGATTTAACTTAATTATAGGTTAAAAATGAATTTAGAATATGTCATGATGATCTATGTAGCAAGACGAGTGGAGAGGTGTGCTTAATTTTGAGTTTTGAGAATTTTTGTGGGATGCCACTGTTCATATCAACCGGAGAAGACGACAGGTGTTGCGCCGACCACCGTCTGGTTCTCCCTCCATAACCTTGTGTTTAAATCCCCAGTTTGAATGACAGCCATTAGATCCTTTGAGAATAATGGAATCTCCCTTCATCCAACGGCCATAACTTACTCTTATTTTGTACTGATTGATTCTTGCTTGCGTGGCACAATGAGAGTCTTTGGATGACTTGACCTTGACTGCATCTGACGGCCTTGGTTTAGTATCGTTTTGTTTTAAGATTTCAATAATGATGTTGCAACATGAGATCCATTGGATGTGTGGACTTGGAACGCATCTGAGGGTCAAGGTTGCTTTGACTCCACCTAAATGGAACGCTGCGTTTGAGAAGCCTAGGTCACAACCCTTGGATGACCTGACTTTATTCAGATCCTGTGGTCAGAATTCATTTGCACTTTGACTTAGGACTTTGACTGCACGCGTGTCCTCTTTTCAACCCTTGGATCATTGACTAGTAATCAGATCTAGTGGCCAGTTTATTTGCCTTTTATTTCATGTTCTTTTCTTATTTTCTTTACATTCTTTTTCCTATTTTATTTAATTCAAAAAATGTTATATAAATTCAATAAATCCTAAAAAAAAATTCATGTAGGTAATTTGGAATGTCTTTTAATTTTGCATATTTTTTAATTGCATTTTTAATTCTTTTTTCAATTAATTGTGTATTTTTCCATTTAATAGGCATTTAATAAATAGAAAAATAACACGTTTACTTCTTGAATTTTATTTCCTTATCAAAACATCAAATAAACTTCTGATTTTTTGTGTGATGATTCTAGAAACCCTGATAGATTTTTAGGAATTTTGTTTCTGATTTTTAGATTCTATTTGGATAGGTTTTGGATCAGATCTTTAGCACCCTCCATCTTTGCCTCATTCATAGAGCACTTTAAGGATTCCCCCCTGTTAACATACTTAGACTTAGAGTTTTGCTCCCCAATTTCAACCTTAGGTTCCTAACATTAAAAGGAACCCCTAGGAATTTCCTTATATGTTTTAGGATGGTTTTACTATTTTTAGTGGATTTTGCATTCTGGATGATGTTTGTGTGTTTACCATTGTCTTTCACCTAGTTTTGCAATTTTTTTTATCTTTTTGCAACCATTAAGCACCACATCCTTGCATATTCCCATTTTACACATGTTGAAGCATTTGTAGGTTAATTTTCAAGTCATTATCATGTCCATAGATTGATTAGGAAAGACTATCCTATAGGGCATTACTTTTAGGGTTCCTTAGAAGCTTTTAGTGAATAATTTCATCCCTTATGTGATTCCCTAGCTTTGCTTTGCTTTGCTTATCCTCCAAACCATATCCCTGTAATATTAGGATCCTTCTTGTGAGAGCCTAATTCCTCCTAAGGAGGAATTCTGTGCATTCCATAAGAAGTTAAACCATTAAGGACTATTTTTGAATAAAGATAAATTTGGTTAAGTGTCATGGTGAGTTCCTTAGGTTCTCACTATGCTTCCCTTCATTTTTATCTTCTTGTCCTATTATCAGGATCCCTCTTCTGAGAGCCTAATTCTTCTTTAGGAAGATCTCTGTGCATTCCATGAAGAGGTTGAACCTTTGAGGATTCCTGTGTTTATACACATTAACCTAGTACACTAGATTTTCACTAGGTTCCACCTCACTCATCCTCATCTGTCCTACAATCTTAGGATCCCTCTTGTGAGAGCGTAATTCTTCCTTAGGAAGAACTCTGTGCATTCCATAAAGAGGTCGAGCCTTTGATGGACTCTTGTGTTGACACACATCTAAACTTGATGAGTTCTTGGGATGATTTCCTTGTTGCTCATCAGGTTTATTGCTTCTTCATGATTGATTGTTTGCTTTGATGCATTATGATAGAATTGCATGTGTAGGCATTCTTTCCCTTAAGTTTATGTTTGCATTTAAAGGTTGAGGTTTCCTCCCTTTGCGTGCTTGTTTCTTTTCTCTTTTGTGTTTGCTTGTTTGCATTAAAGGTTGAGGCTTCCTCCCTTGCTTGTACTGTTGCATTGCATACCCACATTCATGTTTCTTCTGCTTGATAGTTGTATTCATCTACTTAATGATTTTTGTTGTTGCTTTTTTTCCATTGCCATGATCCCTTAGGACTCTCACATCCTCATTCAAGGATGGAGATGCTAGACATTAGGTTCTAACCCATGCATGATAACAATAGGATAGATTCCCTCCCAAACTGAACATTAGGACCATATTGCATGACAACAGTAGGTTTTAATTCAGTTCCCCCTATAGAGTCCTTCTCTCTTCTCATCTTCAAACAAAATCAAAATACCTAATAAAGGCGAATGAGTATTGTACGTTACGAGCCTTAAGCTACTTAGGAAATGGTGATTAGGGTGTTTCTCCTCAATTACCTAGAGTGTTTAGCATACGCCCTTAGGGCGATGTGCGACGCATTTGTTCCTAAGTCATAGTCTCTAGTGCAATATGAATTACAAACATTCATCAAAAACACTTCGCCTCATAAAAGACTTAAAAAACAAATATGCAAACTTCCTTTTGCCCTGTGGAGTTCTTTAATCAGGAAAATATTTTCAGATAAAAGAGTGTTGTTAACTCTTAGTTCTACCGCAAACGGTAATGCTTAAGTCTCCAACGAGCGAGCTACATACACCAACTGCTAGAACTACTTGTTAACCCTACTCGGGTAAAAAACATGTGAACAAACCTCTGTTCCATTTTATCCCGAACTACGTAAGCTCTGATCTCTCATATCTGTTAAGAGTACGTAGGCACAATACGACGATGTATTGGCAAGCTACCTTCCCCCGTTTTATCCGTAGTTAGTCAAACTACGTTGACTCTGACTTTCCCATTGCACGAGGGAATACGTAGGCCCAGAGCAGCGACGCTTTGTTGAGTCCCTTTTTCCTTTTTCTTTTCTTCTGACTTAAACCTCTTAGATAGATAGATAAATAACCCGTAAGATAAACAAACAAGCGTGGATCCCGTTGAGTACAACGGACGTGAGGGGTGCTAAAACCTTCCCCTTGCGTAACTGACTCCCGAACCCGAGATTTGGTTGCGATGACCGGTCTTATCCCGTTTCACTAGGTTTCTCCTGATCATTTTGTTTCCCTTCCCGTGGGATAAATAACGATAGGTGGCGAATCTCCTGTCTTTGCCGGCAACTTTTTTCGCAGTAATGACACAACGGAGCAAGAGATTGTCGATACTGATCAAGACATTCCGTGTGTTCAGGCATTTTTGTTCTCAGACCTGGCCCTGGAACTGGAAACTGCTGTGGGCAGGGGGATTCAGATTCCAAGGACTTCAAGATATACTCCTGACCTTTCTCAGCTTCAGGTGAAGGAATGGGAACATTCATCTTTTTTGCATGATATGGAATAAATTTGTCTGATGCTTTCATGCCGCCAGACACGAATTCAAATGCTTTCGAGTCAATCAAGTCTTGAACCTTATTCTTGAAAGCTTTACATTTTTCAAGGTTGTGCCCTTGTGCTACAGAGTGGAACTCACAATAGGCATTGACATCATAGTCTAGTGGTGGCTCCCCAGTCAATGGAGCCATAGTCCGAGGTTTGACCAACTGATGATGGAACAAAAGTGGCAGCAACTGGTCATAATCTATGGGTATCGGATTGAGGATTCTGTCAAATACTTTCACCTTCTGGCCTGACCTTCTAGGGTTATCCTGAGAAACCTGATGTGGCTGCTGGCGGGAAAAGTCTCGAACTTCAAGTCGGGCACTTGATCACTTTCTTTTCTGAGCACACTCCTTATTACCTCCATGATCAAGATCACTTGAGTCTTCAACTGGTGGCTCTCCTCTCTGAGCATCTGCATATCCCTCATGAACTGCCCCATCTGGTCTCAAACCTCTCTCAGCTCGGCTTGTACCTATTCCATAACTTGGCAGGGATTTCTATGATCTACCTGATCGTATACCTTGCAACAAACTAATGGCACATGGAATAAGATCAACGGTTCTGAGGTACCTGTCAAGCAAAAACATGAGATAGTTATGCAGAATGCAAACACATATGTATGCAACAAGGAAATTTCCTTCGGTTCTAGTCTCATAACAGCAGCAAGACAAATAGAAAACTCAATATCCAAGCACGGGGATAAACAAACTAAAATATACAAATGAAAAGCCAATTTGGGCATCATACAGGAGTAAATGAATTCAAACAAAGTGACCTCAGACAACAAGCCTGGCGATGGTCAGCATACTGTTATAAATAAAAGCTACACATGGGTACAACCCTTAACTGAGTCTTCAGTTCGATACTCTTCTGAATAACTGCTCTCGGAGAATTCTTCCATAACATGAACTGATACCCCCACCTGGCTGGACGAAGGAGAATCATTGATTTGAATACCCTGAGGCGTGATTGAAAACCTGTCGGAATCTAGCAGAGTCTGAACTTGGCTTCTAAGCACCTTACAGTCTTTAGTTGAATGCCCTTGTGCCCCAGCATGGTACTCAAAGTGGGTGTTGATATCAAAGCCTGGCGGATATGGTGGAATCACTGGATTAATCTCCTTTGGCACTATCAGTCCACCCTTGATCAAGTCCAGAAACAACTGACTGTATGATACCGGTAGCTGCGTAAATTGTCTCTCTGGCTTTTGTGGCCTTCGCCTAGCGTGCTGACGGTATGATCGCTGACTTTGAACACTCGAGGCATCCGAAAACTGAACTTGAAGTACTGGAGATTCTGAGATGACATCACTTCCTTTCTCCCATTCTTCTTGAGAACTGACAACTGATTCACTCTTATCAACTGAGATATAAGGGATGTCTCGAATCTTTCCATTCTTGAGTTCGCTCTCAATATGCTCCCCTGTTATCATTAAGTCAGCAAAGTTCTTCGTTCCACCATCGATCAACTTGTCAAAGTAATGTCCTTTCAAAGTACCCAAGAATATGTTAACCAACTCTCTGTCTTGAAGTGGCGGTTGAACACGAGCAGCAAATTCTCTCTATCTCTGCACATATCTTCTGAAGGATTCGTTGTCCGCCTGAGATAATTCTTGCAACTACACGCAACTAGGAGCCAGGTCAAGATTGTAGTTGTATTGCTTCACAAAGGCATTAGCTAAATCTTCCCATGATCTGATGCAACTGCTTTCCAACTGCATATACCAGCTCAACGATGCTCCACTCAAACTGTCCTGAAAGCAGTGAATTATGAGCTTGTCATTATGGACATATAAAGTCATTTTCCTGCAGAACATTACCAAATGCTGCTTCGGGAAACTATCTCCTTTGAACTTCTCAAAATTTGGCATCTTAAACTTTGGAGGTATCACGAGACCTGGCACCAAACATAGGCTCGAAGCATTCAAATTGAGAGTATTTTGACCCATCATGGCATCAAGCTTTTCTTCCAATAGCTGGCATTTCCTCATGAATTCAACAGCTTGTGGGTCTTCATCTTAATCTTTGGAACAACCCTCTGAGAATCAGGCACAGGGAAAGTGAAGTTCTGATAATTTGTGTCATGGAGAGAAGATGCATCTTTGTCTCTGACGAGAATCTGCATATGTTGAGCTTGAGCAACATTATTCACCGGAGTTCTCTGAACATTGGCCTCTCCTCTAGTCATGGCTGTCATGGCTTCCATGAGTTGACCCAACTGATCTTTCATCAATTCAAACTCTGCCCTTGTAACAACCAAGTTCTGCTCTTCCGAGTTCATGATTCCTGAAGCTGACTCAATTCCAATGCGAATGTCGGGAAATCAACTAAAGGAGCAGACAAAAGATGGGTGAGCTCCCTGTTCTGACTGAGGATGGATATGCAAAATGAAATGCAAATGCAATACAATGCAAAATGTAACATGTTGATGCAACAAGCAAGGGATCAAGACTGTTGTGCTTGTTGACGGAGAAAGATCAAGGTTCTGCCTCAGCAAGAACAATAGCATAGCTCTGACAAAAGGACCTCCTAATACAAGTACCTCAGATTCACGCTGTAGAGGAAACTAGGTTGTCTGAAGGTCAAGTATCCTGCATAACCCCATTCCCACTCACAGGCATGGACCTATCCACTGATACGGTATGACATCATATGCGTTCCTCAGCATCACCGACTTTCAAGAAATGATGATACGTTCACCATTTTTTGTTTGGCATCATCACTCCCTGAAGAGGCCTTACTTAGCTGAGTCACAAATGATCAGTTCCCAGAGTCGACAACTCTCAGATCCAAAATCCTCTCAAGCCCAAGGGGCCGGTAAGGAAATCATCAAAGAGAATCTCGTTTGAGCGTGAATTTCGTGGGAACTGGTGCGAGCAAAGTAAGCAGGTCCACCACTAATCTCCACTACTAATGCTAGGTGTACACTCAAGTCTGGGTCTAGCTGATCACTCATCAGAATCTCCCTCCCTACAATACAATAATAAAGATTTATAAAGCTGGAAAAAAATTCAAGAAAATAAAAGCATAAAGTACAACAAGTATTTACGAAACCCAAAAGGTAAACAGACAAGCGCTAGGATTAACTCGCATAGGGAACCATCGCAGTCCCCAGCAGAGTCACCAGCTGTCGCTACTGCAGAAAAAAAAAGGTGTCGACAATGACAGAAGAGTCGCCACCTATTTTTATTTATCCCAAAGGAGGGAAATGAAACGATCAGGAGAAACCTAGAGAAAAGGGATAAGACCGGTCACCGCAACCAAATCTCGGGTTCGGGAGTCGGTTACGCAAGGGGAAGGTATTAGCACCCCTCACGTCTATTGTACTCAATGGTATCCATGCTTGTTTGTTTATATGAAGAGTTGTTTTATCTATCTAACTAAGAGGTATAGGTCAAAAGAAAAGAAAAAGGACTCGATAGAGCGTCGCTGCTCTGGGCCTACGTATTCCCTCGTGCAGTGGGAAAGTCAGAGTCAACGTAGTTCGACTAACTACGGGTGAAAGGTGGGGAAGGTAGCTCGCCAAGACATTGCATCTCGTGCCTACGTACTCTCAACAGGTATGAGAGATCAGAGCTTACATAGTTCGGGATAAAAAGTAACATAGGTTTGTTCACATGTTTTTTACCCGAGTAGGTTTAACAAATAGCTCTAGCAGTTTTGTGTATGCAGCTCGCTCGTTGGAGACTTATGCGTTACCGTGTGCGGTAGAACTAAGAGTTAACAACATTCTTTTATCTGAAAATATTTTCCTGATTAAAGAACCCCACAGGGAAAAAGGAAGTTTGAATGTTTGCTTTTGTAGTCTTTTAGGAGATGTGTTTTTGAATGAATGTTTGTAATTCATATTGCACTAGAGACTATGACTTAGGAGTGAATGTTTCGCATGACACCCTAAGGGTGCCACACTAAATTTCCTGGCCATTAGGAGTAGCTCCTAATCACCATTTCCTAAGTAGCTTAAGGCTCATAACGTACAATACTCATTAGCCTTTATTAGATGTTTTGAATGTGTTTGAAGATGAGAAGAGAGAGAAGGACTCTAGGGGAGACTAACCAAAACCCTACTGTTATCATGCAAGATGGTCATAAGGTTGAGTTTGAAAAGGGAATCTATCCTACTGTTATCATGCATGGATTAGAGCCTAGTGTCTATCATCACTATCCTTAAACAAGGAAGTGAGAATCCTAAGGGATCATGGCAACGGAAAGCAAAGCAGAAGAATAAAGCTAAAATCATTAAGCAGGTGACATATGAAAGTGAATGGATGCATATGCAATGCAACAGCACAAGCAAGGGAGGAAACCTCAACCTTTAATGCAAACATGGCAAGTACAAAAGGAAAATAACACACAAGCAAAGGGAGGACACCTCAACCTTTAACGCAAACATGAACTTAAGAAGAAGAATGCCTACACATGCACGTCTATCCTAATGCACCAAATCAAACTATATGAAAAGGAGAGGGAAAACAAAGAAGCTGGGAGGCAAAGGGAGAACCAAACTCATCAGGTTCAATGTGTAAAAACACAGGAGTCCACAAAGGTTAAACTTCTTTATGGAATGCCCTTAGTTCTACCAAAGGAAGAATTAGGCTCTCACAAGAAGGATCCTAAGAGTGTAGGACAGAGGGGAAGGAATGAAGATAAGCACAATGAGAACCAAAGGAACCCACTATGTTCAATGTGTATAAACACAAGAGTCCATCAAAGGTCCAACTTCTTTATGAAATGCCTTTAGTTCAACCAAAGGAAGAACCAGGCTCTGACAAGAAGGATCCTGAGATAGTAGGACAGATAGGAATGAATGATAAGAAACACAGTGAGAACCAAAGGAACTCACCATGTTCAATGTGTAACAACACAAGAGTCCACCAAAGGCTCAACTTCTTTATGGAATGCCCTTAGTTCAATCAAAGGAAGAACTGGGATATCACAAGAAGGATCCTAATATTGTAGGACAAAGGAAATAATTAATAATGATGGGAAGCACAATGAGAACCTAAGAAACTCACCATGACACTCAACCAAGATCGTCAAGATATATCCTCAAAGGCTCAACTTCTCATGGAATGACCTAAGTTCCTCCTAAGGAGGAATTAGGCTCTCACAAGAAGTATCCTAATATTATAGGACATAGAGGAATCATAAGAAGAAGAGGTGAAGAAATAATCATGCAAAGATGGAATTCATTCAAGGGTATTCACAAGGAAAGGCCAAAGGGAAGTCCTAAAGGGAACCTAGGTTATGAACTAGTTAGGAGAAAGATTAAGACATGGAAATGCACATACAAGAGCCTTAAGAATTATATAATATGAACATGGAAGAGTTGGAGACACAAGCATTGCACAATGATCAAACAAAATGCAAACAAGGCCAAAGGTAGAGTTGGAAACATACAAAAGTCTGTCAGAATGAAAAAACTACCAAAAATAGTAAAATGATCCTAAAAATTCTAAGAAACTTCCTAGGGGACCCTTATGGTGTTGGGAACCAAGGGTAAAAATTTGAGAGGGAAACTCTAAGCCTAGGTATGCCAACAGGGGGCAAAACCCTAGGGTGCTCCAAGAACTAAGCAAAAGGAGAGGGTGCTAAAGGATCAACTTAAACCCTAATCCAAAGAATATCTAAAATAAATAGAAAAATAATACAATGTCAATTAAATTATTAAGAATCAGCACACAAAAATTTATGAATTTATTTGATGTTTTGATAGGGAAAGAAAAATCAGGAAGTGAACATGTCAACTTTTCCATTTATTAAAAGTATATTAAATGACAAATACACAATTAAATGAAAAGGAATTAATAAATGCAATCAAAAAATATGGAAAATTAATACACAGGTCAAAGTATACAAATATATTTTTTCATGATTTATGAGGTTATTTAACATTTTCATGAATTAAAATGCAAATAGAAATAAAATGCAAGATACGAAAAAGGAAATAAAAAAGAAAAATGAACGGTGCAATTAGCAGCCCAGTCACGTGTATTTTAATGGGCTTATTGGAAGGGGCGAATAGCAGAGAGAGCCCAAGTCCAAGCGTGTTTAATGAAACGCATAGTTTTGGCATGTTTCAGTGTATTTAGTCAAAGAGGGCGCATGGTAGGTCTTGTTTCTGGCAGTTGGATCATGTGGTCATCTCATCCAAAGGCAATGCAAGCTACATGTGTTCAGGCCAGAATTTAAAATTGGAAAATGACGGAGAAGACGTAGATGGAGGAGCACGACGGCTCCGGTCGTCTGCAACTGTAGCACGTCAAAAAATGTTCATGAAACTCCAAATCAGACACACCAATCGATTCGTCTTGCTACAAGGATCAAGAATCCCCTAATGGTTTCTATCAATTGCCTCTAAATCAGCCTAACCGAATCCATCAAGTTCCATGGTGTCATCAAGAATTGTTGCAAACGACACTAAAACCTATCCTAAATCCATCTACACCTCTCAAGGAATACAAATCCACAAAAGTGGCGCATGATTACATCAAGAACAGAGAGGAATGTTGAAAAGTGATTTACCTAATGGAGCACCTCCATTGGGCCTTCGAATGCAGTTGAAGCTTGCTAAAAAGTTTCCAGAAATGATCAATGAACTTCAATTGAGGTCTCTGAATGCTTAGTTTTCCTTGAAACTTGATGAATCTTCAAAATCAATTTTCACTCTTCATCCACTTTTCCCAACTATTTTCTAACTAAATTCCCCTCCAAAATATGTTATTTTCTGTTGTAGATGATCAGGGCAATATATAGAATGGATTTGGATCCTTTTGAAGCCCAATAGAAGCCCACATTGATCAATCCAAAAATCTTCACTTGAAGCATTATGGAATTCATGAAAACAAAGCTTGGACTGCTCCAATCTTGGCTCCTTCTTGTTGCTGATGTTGCAATGAATCCAATGATGGAGGTTTGGCCCTTGAAAGTGGATCAATGGTTGGTTTGGAATGTGTTACTTCAAGATGAAGTAACCTTGAATTTAGCCATGTAAATGACCTCAAAATTGGTTTATGATTTTGGCATCATTCTTAGAACATTTAAGGAATTTAAAATATGCATACACTTGACATGAATTGGTTTAATTTGAACTTGATCCATTCTAAGCCTTTTAAAGCTTCCTTTCAAGAAATTTCTTCACCAATTCTCCAATCCAAGCTAATTCAATGATGCCTTGATGTTATGTTGAGCAAATGACCCCATTTTGAGCAACTTTAAAGTTGGAAAGATTTTCATTTAAGTTGAGCAAAGTGGTGAAATTGACCTATAATCAAAAGTGACATATAATCAAAGTTTCCCAAAATACCCTTGCCTTGCAAGATTCATATCTTGAGCTCTACAAATCAGCTTGAGGACTTCTAGGACTTTTTGAAAATCTAAGATCATGAGGAACAACTTTCATGTTTTGGTCAAGGATAGGTGAGACATCCTTCTAGGTCAAAAATGGCATGGAAGTTATTTGACTTTCAAGGACCAAAATCACATTCATATGATGACTTGTAACTTGTCTGCTTCATATCTTGAGTTCTATAAATCCAATGAGGGACTTCTAGTACTCAAAATAAATCTATGAACATGATCTACAAGTCTCATGTTAGGGTTAAGATGAGATGAGACTTGCATCTTGAATTATGTGGTCTTGAAGTTAGGCACTAAAATAGGGGATTTTACACTATCAAGCTTAGAAACCCTAGCTTAGTAACTTCTCACACTCTTGAGTATTGATGAATTGATCTTGGAAAAATATTTTAGGTGTCTCAACACAATATTACATGATCATAGTTTCTTGGAATTGAGTCTTAAACTTCTTTAATTCAACTGTTGACTTAGGGTTGACCAGATGAAAACCCTAATTGCACCATCTTTGGATGTGGCTTCTTGCACTTTGTATAATGACTTGCACAAGCTCCATATTGGCTCTCAAGACATCCCATGAGCTCTCTCAATAACTTCTATCCATACCCATGGACTTGATATCATCTGACAATCTTCATTGACCCCAAAGATAGGTGGTACACCAATCTTAACCAATCACTCCTTCAATGAGCTTTGCCATTCTTCAGAGGGTAATAAGCATCTGATAGCTTGAATACAACCCCTTGATTAGGCTTAGACCTTGATAAGTACTCTCTTGATAAGCAAATCCCTCTCAATCCCCTACAAATGGACTATGGTATGCAAATGCTAATGCTATGAATGCAATGAAACAAAAGCCAGTTAAAGCAAAAAGGTTGGGCAAATTTTGGGGTGCAACAGGAAGGCTTTGTTTTCGTGAGATTGGTGAAGCTCCAAACCAAGAATTTTTGGATTTCAATTTGATCAATGTGGGCTTTAATTGGGCTTTTTCATGATCAGGATCCATTGTATATAACTCCATTATCATTCACAAGCTTTTAGAACTGAATTTGGATCAAGATTGATAGGGAAAACAGTTGGAAAAAGTGAGAGAATAGTGAAAACCGAATTTGACAATTCATCAAGTTTCAGGCCAAATTAAGCATTCAAAGACCTCCATTGAAGATCATTGATCGTTTATGGGCGCTTTCCATCAAGAATCATCACCAATTGAAGGTCCAACGGAGCTATTCCGTTAGGTAAATCATCTCTCGAAAATCCTCTTTGATTGAGGAGTAATTGCACGCCATGTTCATGTATTATTGATCCTCATACTTCATAGATGGATTTAGGATTGATTTGGCAACTGTTTGTGATGTTTGTTGATGGAACATGAAATCTTGTAGCTTGCGGTTATGGCTTGTTATAGGAGATTAGTGGAAATAAATGTAGGATTCTTGATGTATGCAATGAGACGAATGGATTGGTGTAAAGAATTAAGAGTTTCGTTGAGTTTTGAAACTGGCCACTGTTGATGCCAATCGGAGAAGACGACCGGAGCCGTCGTGCTCTGTCGCCTGTCTTCTCCCTCCCAATTTCGTATTTGAATGTTGATGATGGTGTGGCACGTTGATATCCTTTAGATCTTGCTTTGAACTTTTGACCTCATCAAATCCAATGGTCATGATTCGTCCCAATTTTACGTTAATCTTCAGTTGCTGGCATGGCATTATAATAACCCTAGGATTAACTGACCTGGTCTTGCATTGGATGGTTAAAATTCAAGTCAGCATGTGTAAAAGTCCAATGCCTGCGTGTCATTGTAAAAACCCTAGGATCCATTGACTCAAACTCCATCAAACGGCCAGGATTAAGTCTCAACATGTTGACTCCCTTTTAATGAAACGGTGTGTTGCACCAAGTGGAATTTCTGAATTGGATTGGGCCAACACTATCTGCACCCCCCTCACACTCAAACCCATGAGAAATAACGTGTAATACCTGCTATTCACACCAAACTTTTATCCATTTTAATTTCTTTTTCTCTTATTTCATTATTTCATATCTATTTCAAATAAATTCATGAAAAATACTTTGATAACTCCAAAAATCATGAAAAAAAATATTTTTAGGAAGTTTAACATGTAATTTGATTTTACATATTTTTGAATTAATTTTTTAGTTCATTTTTCCATTAATATTGAATTTCCTTTTTAAGTTTCTTGTAAATAAAATATGCACAACTTAGGTTTAGAATTTTATTTTTGTGATCAAACCTTCAAATAAATTCCTGATTTTCCTTGTACATGTTCTTGACACATTAATTAATTTTTTTTTGTATTTTTCTCTCTTATTTTTAGGCCTTTTGATTAGGTTTTATGTAGTCCCTTTATGACCATTCCCTCTTGCTTAGTTCATAGGACTTCCCTTAGACTTTGCCTCCTGTTGGCATAGCTAGGTTAGGATTTAGGATCCCGTCTTTTGACCCCTGGTTCCTAATACTAGAGGGGTCTCATAACATTTTAATTAGAAATTTTAGGGTTATTTTACTATTTTTAAGGCATTTTATATTCTGACCTACCCTTGTATGATTCCAACCCTACCACTTGCCTAGTTTGCATTTTGTTTGAACTTTTTGAAATGTTTGTGCCCATGATTTTTGCATATCCATATTGTAGACATATCAAACCATTTGTGTGATTAATTTTAGGCCAACATCATGTTCCTAACTTGCTCCTAACCTAGGTTTTCTTTAGGAATTTCCTTTAGTCTTTCCATAGGAACATCTTTGAATGACTTCCATCTCTTATGTGATGCCTTTGCCACCCTTTGCTCATTCTTCTTCCACATCTTCTTCTCCTAACCCCTATATGTCCTACAATCTTAGGATCTATCTTGTGAGAGCCTAGTTCTTCCTTTGGTAGAGCTAAAGGCATTCCATAAAGAAGATGAACCTTTGAGGACTCCTGTGTCTTTACACATTGAATGTGATGAGTTTGGTTGAGTGTCATAGTGAGTTCCTTTAGTTCTCACTCTGCTTCCCATCATAATTCTCCTCATTCCTCCCTTTCTGTCCTATAATATTAGGATCCTTCTTGTGAGAGCCTGGTTCTTCCTTTGGTAGAGCTAAAGGAATTCCATAAAGAAGTTGAACCTTTAAGGACTCCTGTGTTTTTACACATTGAACTTGATGAGTTTGGTTCTCATTTTATTTATCCTTTGCTCTTCATGTTGATTTCTTTGATACATTAGGATAGAAGTGCAAGTGTAGTCATTCTTTCTCTTAAGTCCATGTTTGCATCTAAAGGTTGAGGTGTCCTCCCTTTGCTTGTATTGTTGTTTTCCTTTTGTGTTTGCTTGTTTGCATTAAAGGTTGAGGTGTCCTCCCTTGCTTGTATTGTTGCATTGCATATGCATGCATCCACACTCATATTTCATCTGTTTAATGATTTTTGCTTTTGTTTCTCTTTCCATTGTCATTTTCCCTTAGGGCTCTCACATTCTTGTTTAAGGATAGTGATTATAGAACATTAGGGTTGATCCTTTGCATGATAACAAATAGGATAGAATTCCTTTTTGAAACTCAACCTTAAGACCATCTTGCATGATAAAAGTAGGGTTTTGCTTAGTCCCCCTGTAGATTCCTATCTCTCTCTCTCTCTCTTCTTATCTTCAAATAACTTCAAGATACATAACAAAGGCTAATGAGTATTGTATGTTACGAGCCTTAAGCTACTTAGGAAATGGTTATTGGATGTGAAATTCTGCTTGCACACAGACCTGATGTTATACCTGATGTTATAACATCAACTGTAACGTTGCACTCTGGACAGTAATTGCAGTAATTAAAAACAGATAAAGAACACACAGCAGTTGTTCACCCAGTTCAGTGTCAACAACACTTACATCTGGGGGCTACCAAGCTAGGGAGGAAATTCATTATCAGTAGTATCAATTCAGAGTTAAACCTCCATTTTACACTCCTCACTTAATCCCTACCCAATGACACTTCAGCCTAGAGACTCTCTAGTACCAGAGTATACCCACTCACTCTCCTACAACCATACAACAGTGGTATCAGTTACAATTCCAAATTGCAAAAACAGTTTTGAAGAGACACCTCAAAACAAAACACATTGATCCTTACTTCTCAGTTTTGGATCAAGAACACATCACTCATGCTTACAAGCTTTGAGTGTTAAACACAGCCTAGGACCTACCTAATCAAGACAACCAGCCAAATGCTTAATTGCTTGAATTACAAGAAATCCTAAGACACAATGGAACGTGAAGCATGAACAACTCCACTCACAATGGACTCTTACTCACACACTGCTGGTCTTCAAATTCGTAAGAGCTGCAGAATAAGGATTCCTCCTTCTGCTTTTATAGCAGCAGCCAAGTCCATGGGCCTGGGCGCATAACACTAGGGTTTTGTGCAAAACCTAGCCTTCAACAGTTCTGCCCGCCTTCTTCATTTAATCAGGGACGTTTTAGTCTTCTTCAAGCCTCTAAAAAGTTTCCTGAATCCCAACTTGAGTTTCTGATTGTTCTCCTGATTTCCATCAACTAGAGAAACTAACTATGCGCTTGATGTCACACGACTCATGTTGTGACATCCAACTGTGACATCCAAACTTAACTATTAAAATAGCTAAGCAAACTTGCCCTGCACATTCCATAATTAGTATGCTCTAATAACAGACATTACCTGCATACATACTAATATGATTTGCCACAAAATGTAGCCAATCAAGAGCACTTACAAACTCCCCCTTTTGCAAATTTTTGGCTAAAACCCCTTGGTATGAAACCAGAGATTTACACACAGCAGAATACTTACAAATCAGCAGGCAAGTTATTGGATTCACTCTCAGTAAGCTCTTAGCTTACCATCTCAAGCTGCTCACATACATCTGCAAGCTGTTACTGCAGATGTTACACACTCAGAGTAACTTTCTGTGTTACTCCCCCTCAAACTGATGTACTTATCAGTTGAGTCACAAGCTTCCTAATCTTGCAGTCATAAACTGAGTACCATACAAGGTTACTCCCCCTCAAACTAATGCTTAAACTAGTTGAGTTACAGTCAGCAGTCAGAGTCACTTACCAACATCCTGCCAGTTTGGATGTTACAACATCAGGAGAGACATCCTGAGTTTTTCACACAATGCTAAGCCTAACACTCTCTTGTTAGCTCAGTTCTCCAGCAGTCTCGCTAGCTTGTGAACAGCTCACATATTTCTAAGCCTAACACTCTGATTAGTTAGCTTATTCTTCATCAGTCTCACTAGCTTGTGGACTAATTACAGTTGCTCCCCCTGCAGAGGTGCCCTGTACATTCACAACCTGCCTAGCCTGCAGGTACACACAAAATTCTGCCCTATCTTGGCAGCTACACAGCATAATCTGCTCACTTTGGCAGATACACACACATCTAGCATACAATCCTAATTAGCTCTAGCCAATAATTAGAATTCAGATAACAAAATGCTAGCACACACAAACAGCTGCAACCATAATTCAGAACCTGCAGCAGATTATCATGGAAACACAAAGTGGGCCAACTTGCTCAATCTTCACCTGCTCTTCCACCTGCCTGACCATCACATATGCAATGCACATATGCATTCAATTATTCAGCCATACCAGCACCTGTACTCACACAATTTTTCTCCCCCTTTTTAGCCACAAATTAATCTCCAATGAAACAAGTAGATATAATCAGACTTTGAGGCATTACATATCCATTCTGTCATATTGTCTACACATATGTTCACACTAGAGTCAAATAGGGTACTCACACACACAACCTAGTGTAATCACAACACATTATTCTTCAGCTGCTTCATCAGAACTTCCTGAGTCTTCTGAGGTACCTTCTTCTTCAGCTTCAGCCTCTGACCCACTGCTTTCATCAGACTCCTGTTCAGCTGATTTCCCTTCATTCATGTCCTTGTCTACTTCATCCTGTGTTACTTCCTCTTCCTCTAGAGTTTTAAGCATACTCTCCAGCTTTATTTTTCTTGCATCCAGTTCAGTGCAAGTGTCTCTAATCAGAGCAATGAGCTCAGTTCTGCTTGAGCCTGAGGGTCTCTTCGAGGTCTCTGCTTGAGGAACATCAATGTCAGCCACATGGGATCCTTGAAATAGCTTGTATCTGAAGGATAGTGGTGTCTTTCTTTTGCAGCTTATGTCATTCCTTTTGAGGATGTTGGGGTGTTGAGCACATATTATACCGCATATAAGTGAGAGAAAGGCAATTGGGCCTTTGACACTGTAGCTCCCATCTTTCTTCATGGTTTGTTCATGAATAAAAGCCCCATAATTCAGCTGAGCTCCTGTCCCTACAGCATACAGAAATCTACCCAGAATAATGGCCACAGTGGTCTTATGATTGGTTGGTACCCAGTTGGCCGCCCTAATTTTGTGTAGCATAGCATACTTCATACAGAGTTTGCTTGAGGCAAGCTTACCTTTTGAGGGCCACTTTCTCACTTGCTTGGCAGTGATTTCTTGTCATACCTGATTGTCTGAGGCTTGGACATCAGTGGATCCTTCATTTGGCCTTCCCAGATATTTGTTGATGGCTTTAGCTGTAAACCTCACACATTTTACCCTTACATACACTTTTCCATACTCGCTTGAATTTCTGTCACCATTCTCTCTTGACAAATTCACGATGAACTCTTTGACTATCATTTCATGGCACTGAGGTAATTGAGTTACAGTCTTCATTAGCCCAACCTTGTTGATTAAAAACATCATTTCCTTATTTTCAATCACATTTTCAGCAAGTTCCCTTTCAACTGCCAACCTCTTGTGATACACAAACTTCCATCTGTTAGCACTAGAAGGAAGATGGAAGGAAATTTTGTCAATAGCCACCTCAGGTATGTTAGCAGCAAGCTTACTAGTTTGAGGTTTTGGTCTGTTCTGAATGTCAGAGACATCCACAACAACATCTGATTTAAAGTCAGATTCTGGTCTCAATTCTGCCTTTTTCTTTTTGATCACCACACCACTTTTGCCTTTAGGGGGTCCATACATAGGCCTCTTAGTACCCTTCTTCTTTGGATATGTTTCTGCTTCAGCGCCTTCCACAGTCTCCTTTTGATTGGGAGGTTCACTTGTCCCTTTTCCCTTCCTTGACATTAGCCTTTTAGCAATCCCTGGGTTTACCTTGGCAACAAGATCATTGTCAGACATATCTTCTAAATTAACCACTTTATCCCTTTTGTTTTTATGGGGACACTCATCAGATACTTGAGTCTTCTTCCCTTTGATCTTGTCTCTTGATGGAGGGGTTTTGGATGTTGCAACATTTTGCATGACATTTTCTTGTTCAGAGGGTTTTGGTTCAGGGTCTCTTATAGGGATTTCTAAGGCTTCAGCCACCATTCCCGCTATCTTGAGATGAGTTTCTCTTGCCTCCTCGTTCTCTAGGATCCCTGAGCCCGTAGCAGGGAATTTTTGGGTTGCGTCAGAGACTCTAGGTTTCATTGCATGTAGTTTGCTTGGTTTCCTTACCAATACTCCCTCTGGAGTCATCATGGTTAAGGGTGCTATCTCTAGCACTTCATTGGGTTCATGATCGTCATTGCTTGTGGTTCCCTTAGGGTTAGGGTTTTAGTGCTGAGACATGGTGGCAAGTCTTTTTGATCGAGAGGGAAGGATCTTCTTTTTTTTAGATGTTTTTTCTGAAGGGTTTCTGCTGGCACCAAGAATGTGAGCAATGAGTTTTATACTTAATGGTGAGGTATACGTGCCAGTTGGGGGGAACTTGCCTTTTTGATTAACTGTCTTAATTTTAAGGCATAATTCCCACTTATAGCTAACTGCTAGAATTTATTACAGGGATCAATTTTCCACTGACCCTTCCCATCTTGATATTCTTTGATAGTCCTTAAGCCTCTGTCAGCATTGCCTTCGCACTTGATTGTACTATTGCACGTTCTTTCCCTGATAGTGTTCCTTTCTCTCTTAGCAGCACTCATGTTGTTAGAACTTTGGATGTTACATGGTAATGTCAGAACATCGAGAGTGACATTCCTTTGTTTCTGCTCATTATGTTTCATGGACTTCATCAGCATCCAATGCAACCTGTCTATCTTACCTTGCTGATTCTTGAATGAAGATGTCTTCTGTCTTGGTTTATTTTCAACCAGACCTTTTGAGTTGAGCTTTCCAGTTTTCTGAGCTATGGTCCTACTTACCTGTTGATGTCTGCCTTTGATCATCCTTGTTTGTTCATCTTCATTGATCAACCCTGTTTTGTTGTTTCTGGACTCCCAAAGGTAGCAATGATTCTTGGATCTTTGCCCTCTCATTACCTCCTTGCCTTCATTGTTGACAATTATGCACATAATTTTGAGAAATGCACTTTCAATCCTTGATCACATAACTAACTTATGCTTATAAGGTTCACCTTCAGCCCCTCAACCAGCATTACCTCTTTCAGATTTGGAGGATTGTTTCCACTTAGTTGTCCAACCCCTGTAATCTTTCCTTTTGCTCCTCCTCCAAAGGTTACATGACTTGAAGAGTAAGGTTTGAGATTTGTTAAATACTCTTTCCTTCCAGTCATATGTCTGGAGCAACCACTGTCAAAGTACCAATCCTCTTTAGTTGGTACTCTTAGGGAAGTGCTAGATGTTAAAGCCATAGTCTTTGCAGCCCATTGTACTTGCTGCTTAGGCACTTCCTTTTTCCTAGGCTTGGCTTGATGCTTCCTCTAGTACTGGCTGCCATTCTGCTGATGCTTCCTTTGACCATAATCCTTTCTTTGGCCATGATTGACAAGCTGCTTTCTTCTTCCATACCTTCCTTGGTTAGCAATCTTCTGGCTAGGAAATCCATGCAACCAGAAACAAACAGACATAATGTGGCCCAGTTTACCATAATGGTAACACCTATGCCTTTGGAACTGTCTCTTTACTTGTTTCCAGTTTTGGAAGGGTGGATGTTGTAACATCGATTGTGATATCCGCTTCAGCTTCTAAATCCCAGGCTGTAACTTCTTGAGCTTCAGCATAGGATTTTGTTTCTCATTAAAACCCAGTCCAGATCTGTCTTGTGAATGCTGACCACTTTGGAGAATCTCTTCTAGAGTATCAGTTCCAGGATTGAGCATATTTATATTTTTGGACACTTGGTCCAAATTGGATTTTAGACTACTGACCTCATTCTCAAGAGACTTTATAGTGCTGAGATGCTCCTACTTTTCAGACTCCAACTCTTTGATGAGTTTCTTCTGATGTTCTCCCTGTTGATACAGTTCAGAACTTTTATTATGAAACTTCTGGTATGAGGCTGCAAGTTCCTCAAAAGACATGTTGTCTTCACTTGACTCACTCTCAGAGTTGCACACACTGTTGAGAACTGTGACATTCTTTGCTGCCTCACTATCTGACTCACTTTCTGAGTCCTCATCAGACCAAGAGACAGACAGGCTCTTCCCCTTTTTCTTAAGGTATGTGGAGCATTCTCTCCTTACATGTCCATATCCTTCACACTCATGACATTGTACGCCTTTGCTAGGACCAGTGGTGTCTTCAGCTTTCTCCTTGCCACTATCATAGGATCTGCCTTTATCATAGGGTTTGGACCTCTGATCTATCCTTTTGATCAGTTTACTGGATTGTTTTCCAAGCAATGCTATTGCCTCTGACATATCCTCTTCCTTTTCCCCAATTTTATCTTCTGCCTTCTCTGCAGTGTTTGAGACAAGGGCAATACTCTTGTTCTTTTTCTCTACTGCTTGGTCACTTAGTCCCATCTCAAAGGTTTGAAGTGATCCAATAAGTTCATCCACCTTCATGTGGCATATATCTTGAGCCTCCTCAATGGCAGTCACTTTCATTGCAAACCTCTTAGGTAGAGATCTGAGAATTTTTCTAACCAGCTTTTCCTCAGTCATCTTTTCACCTAAGGCTCTTGAACTGTTTGCAAGCTCTAGTACATTCATGTAAAATTCATGAATTGTTTCATCCTCTTTCATCTTCAGACTTTCAAATTTAGTGGTAAGCATTTGAAGTCTAGACATTTTCACTTTGGAGGTTCCCTCATGAGCGGTTCTGAGAGTATCCCAAACTTCTTTAGCTAGTTCACAATGGTGTACTAACCTGAAAATGTTCTTATCTATGCCATTGAATAGAGCATTCAAGGCTTTAGAGTTTCCAAGAGCTAGAGCTTCTTGTTCCTTACTCCAGTTCTCTTCAGGGATCAGAACTGACATTCCATCCTTGTCAGTTGTTCTTGGATGCTCCCATCCTGAGTTCACATCCCTCCATGCCTTGATGTCTATAGATCTCAAGAATGCAATCATTCTTGGTTTCTAATATTCATAATTAGATCCATCCAGAATTGGGGGTCTAATTGTAAACCCTATATCCTTTTCCATTATAGAAGAGTTTATCTTCCCTAGATCTCACCCAGATTTAAACAGGCAGGGTGCCTGCTCTGATGCCAATTGAAATTCTGCTTGCACACAGACCTGATGTTATACCTGATGTTATAACATCAACTGTAATGTTGCACTCTGGACAGTAATTGCAATAATTAAAAACAGATAAAGAACATACAGCAGTTGTTCACCCAGTTCAGTGTCAACAACACTTACATCTGGGGGCTACCAAGCCAGGGAGGAAATTCACTATCAGTAGTATCAATTCAGAGTTAAACCTCCAGTTTACACTCCTCACTTAATCCCTACCCAATGACACTTCAGCCTAGAGACTCTCTAGTACCAGAGTATACACATTCACTCCCCTACAACCACACAACAGTGGTATCAGTTACAATTCCAAATTGCAAAAACAGTTTTGAAGAGACACCTCAAAATAAAACACATTGATCCTTACTTCTCAATTTTGGATCAAGAACACATCACTCTTGCTTACAAGCTTTGAGTGTTAAACACAGTCTAGGACCTACCTAATCAAGACAACCAGCCAAATGCTTAATTGCTTGAATTACAAGAAATCCTAAGACACAAAGGAAACGTGAAGCATGAACAACTCCACTCACAATTGACTCTTACTCACACACTGTTGGTCTTCAAATTCGTAAGAGCTGCAGAATAAGGATTCCTCCTTCTGCTTTTATAGCAGCAGCCAAGTCCATGGGCCTGGGTGCATAACACTAGGGTTTTGTGCAAAAACTATCCTTCAACAGTTCTGCCCGCCTTCTTCATTTAATCAGGGACGTTTTAGTCTTCTTTAAGCTTCTAAAAAATTTCCTGAATCCCAGCTTGAGTTTCTAATTGTTCTCTTGATTTCCAGCAATCAGAGAAACTAACTCTGCGCTTGATGTCACACGACTCATGTTGTGACATCCAACTGTGACATCCAAACTTAACTATTAAAATAGCTAAGCAAACTTGCCCTGCACATTCCATAATTAGTATGCTCCAATAACAGACATTATCTGCATACATACTAATATGATTTTCCACAAGATGGCATTGTCCCTAACTGCTGGAATTGTAGTTTAACCTTACTCAATAAAATCCATGAACAAACCTGTGTTTTGTTTTTATCCCGAACTACGTAAACTCTGATCTTTTATACATGTTGAGAGTACGTAGACACAAGATGTGATGTCTTGGCGAGCAACCTTCCCATCGTTTATCCGTAGTTAGTCGAACTACGTTGACTCTGACTTTCCCATTGTACCAGGGAATACGTAGGCCTAGAGCAGCGACGCTCTGTCGAGTCCTTTTTTATTTTTCTTTTCTTTTGTCCCAGACCTCTTAGCTAGATAGATAAATAACCCTTTTGATAAACAAACAAGCGTGGATCCCGTTGAGTACAACGGACGTGAGGGGTGCTAATACCTTCCCCTTGCGTAATCGACTCCCGAACCCGAGATTTGGTTGCGATGACCGATCTTATCCCTTTTTGCTAGGTTTCTCCTAATCTTTTCCTTTCCCTCCTTTGGGATAAATAACGATAGGTGGCGAATCTTCTGTCTTTGCCAGCACCTTTTTTCGCAGTAGCGACATCATTTCCATTTCGTATGGAGCATTACGCCATTTTCAAACATATGTATCTGAAACATAAGCCAGATTTGATACCTTTGATACCGGTTTCCTTTAATGGCAGGAGATGTTGGATTCATGAGATTTTCGTGTTATCCCCGTCGGGGTGGATCTTTGGGTTTTTCATTTTACTAGACTCTTCCTACCAGAGTCGTTTGGTTAAACGTCTTCTTTCCTCAGCTGAGTCGTTTGGTTAAACGTCCTCTTTTCTTAGGAGTTGTTTGTGTGAGTGTCTTTGCTCTCCCCAGGTGAGTCGCTTGTAGGTGCGCTTTCTTCCTTGGTCGAGCCTTTTGTTCAGACGGTTTCCCCAACAGATCTTGTTTGATGAACTTCTTTTCCTCGGCAGAGTCGTTTATTTAAACCTCTCTTTTCCTATCGGAGCTTTCTTTGCAAGTTGTGAGTCGGTTGATTCGGTTGCCTTCCTATTCTGGGGTGCATCATCCCAACTTTTGGTTGGTAATCCCCAACGTAGTTCGAAGTGTTATGTTTGGTATTCCAACTTTCGGTTGGTCAGTCCGGATGTGGTAATCCCAACTTTTGGTTGGTAATCTCTGGTTCCCTCTACAGAGTCTGTATTCCAACTTTTGGTTGGTAATCTTTTCCCCTTTCCAACTTTTGGTTGGTGACCTATTGGCATTTGGATGTTATTCCAACTTTTGGTTCGTAATCCTCTTCTTCCTCAGCAAAGTCGAATATTCCAACTTTTGGTTGGTAAACTTTGTTGTGGTCAGTTTGCTTTCATTAGGCATTTCTGGAGATCCTAACTTTTGGTTAGTAGCCTTTTATTCCAACTTTTGGTTGGTAGTCTGCTTTTCTTGGATGTTATTCAAACTTTTGGTTGGTAGTCCTTGGTTTCTCTTGTGGATGTTATTCCAACTTTTGGTTGGTAGTCTGCTTTTCCTGGATGTTATTCCAACTTTTGGTTGGTAGTCCTTGGTTTCTCTTGTGGATGTTATTCCAACTTTTGGTTGGTAGTCTGCTTTTCTTGGATGTTATTCCAACTCTTGGTTGGTAGTCCTTGGTTTCTCCTATGGATGTTATTCCAACTTTTGGTTGGTAGTCATTGGCCTCGATGTAGATGTTATTCCAACTTTTGGTTGGTAGTCCTTGGGTTCTCTTGTTGGACTTTATCCTAACTTTTGGTTGGTAGTCCTCCCCTTTTCCCCAGCGGAGTCGTTATCCCAACTTTTGGTTGGTAATTGGTGACTTGTCAGGTTTGCTTGATTCCAACTTTTGGTTGGTAAATTTTTGTTTATTTTATTCCAACTCATGGTTGGTAATCTTCGGTTTGTGAGAGTTATTCCAACTCTTGGTTGATATCCTTTGGGGTGATCCCAACTTTTGGTTGGTAATCCTTTGGTATTATGTTTTTCGACAAAATTGTTATTCCAACTTTTGGTTGGTAGTCTTCATCCTTTGGGTGTAATCTAAACTTTGGGTTGTTAGCCTTGTTTGATTTCAACTTTTGGTTGGTAGTCCGTGTTTTGGGTTGATTATTCCGACTTTTGATTGGTAGTCTTATTTTGTTGGTTCAACTATCTGGGGCTGGTGCCTTATTTCCGCAGAGTTTTCCTTTGATCGGCATTCTGGTGATTCTAACTTTTGATTAGTTACCTTGTTCTTCAACTTTTGGGTTGGAGGTTATCCCTTGTGAATTGGAAGTGATTCCAACTCTTGGCTGGTAGCTTGTGGTCGGTTTTGTCTCATTCGGTGATTTCAACTTTTGGTTGATAGCTTGGGTTCAACTTTGTTCGATTTTGCAGTGATTCCAACTTTTGGTCGGTAGCTTGTGGTTATTACTTCTTGTGGCATTCTGACTTCTGGTCAGTATATTTCCCCGCGAAGTAACTTTGCCATTTCATCTTTGGTTGGTAAAGTTTTGTTGATTTTATTCCAACTTTTGGTTGGTAGTGTTTGGTTTTCTTATCCCTAGAGAGTAACATTTATCCCATCTTTTGGATGGTATCCTTTGATTTTTATCTTTTGGTGGATGTTTATCATGTACAGAGTTTTCTGGTTAGTCTTCTCTTTCCCCTACAGAGTGTGTATTTTCCTCAGGTCATAAGTTTGTTGATTGTATTCCTGCAGGTTCTTGGTTTGAGTTTTTGTCCCCAGGAGGTTACCTTTGGTCGGCGTTGACGTTATTACAACTCTTGGTTGGTAGTCTATTTATCCTTCGGTGGTTATCCCAACTTTTGGTTGGTATCCGTTGGTTTTTGTCCCAACTTTTGGTTGGTATCCTCTGGTCGTTATTCCAACTCTTGGTTGGTATTCGTTGGTTGGTATCCCAACTCTTGGTTGGTATCTTTTGGGTGAAGTTCTGTTCATATTGGACTATTATCCTCAGCGTGTGGCATTCCAACTTTTGGTTGGTATTCATTGTTTTGCATCCCCACAGGTTGCAAATTTCTGGGTTCTTTTTTGTATTCAATCTCCATGCACCTTGAATGTTTGAAAGATGATGTTTTTCATCCCTTTAGGTCCAAGTTGTTTGAATAGGGGCAGCTGTAGCACCCCAAAATTTGCCCTTCTGTTTTAACCTTAACTGGCTTATGTTTCTCTGTATTTCACATTTTTGCATATCAAAGAATTTGTTCTTGAGGCATGGGATCAAAGCATTTTTGTGGCTCATATTTATTTTCTATGCAAAAGACAAAATGTTGAGCATCAGAGGCTCCGACATTTATTTTGCCCGGCGACCAAGCAGTCAATTTTATTTTTATTTTGCAAGATATTTTCAGCTCAGGAGGCAACACTCGGGCTATCTCAAGCATTCTCGCAGTTTTGACATTCAAGAACAAGTTTCAGAAGCTTAACATGCCTCAAAATGGTTGAAAACAGACTATTGTGCACTTTTCCCTCCAAAAGGCGCCAAAAATCAAATTTCAAGGGTGTTAATCGATTAACCAATATGGTTAACTAATTAACCAAAGCAAAATCAGGCCAAATTCAAATTTTCAAGGGTGTTAATCGATTAACCTAGATGGTTAACCGGTAAACCAAGGCAAATTTTTCCTCTGCACGTGATTTTTTCAAGTATGCCACTTTGGGGTCCATTTTGATCACTTTGAATTTTGGTTAATTTTCAAAATCATTTCAAATGCCCTCATATTTTCCATTCCTAATCTCATTCTAATTTTCATAACCACAATCTAAACCACCATTCTACTCCTAACCTAAGGGGTATTTAAATTATTTTGCTCCAAACCTCAAAAGAGAATGCTCATAATTTCATTTCATTTTCAGAATTCACACACTCTTTGAATTTTGCTCTCAATTTCTCCATCTCCATAATTCCATTAGAGCTCTCACCTTGGAATTCTTTGATTCTACATTGGAATCATGGAATTATATAGCTAAACCTTCATCCTTCATCCTTATTATCTCAATTTCTCCATCCAATTTACGTGCTAGTGTGGATCTGAATTTTGAAGTTGATCTAGAAGAGCTTATTTGGATTATTTTGGCTTAATTTTGGTGGATCTTCATTGCTACTACAAGAAATCACTTAGATCTTAAAGAATTTCCAGATTTCTTGCTTGGATCTGCTTATTTGAAGTTGGATCAACATTAACCGAGGAAAATCTCTGCTTCGAAGGTTGGAAATTCTAGATTCGAAGCTAGTTTGAGCTTATTTTGCATATTTGATGTGGATCTTCAATTTTGATTGATTTTTGGTTGATGTGGTTCATGTGATTTGTGATCTTGTTGTTTGAATGTGTTTACATGTTGATTGGATCACTGATTTTTGGTTTAAATTCGTGAATAATTGATTATATGATCATTTGGACCAATGCACAATTGATTAATTGTTAAAAGTGCTTTTGAGCTGCTATTTTTCTGCTTCTGGTACCGTGTTAATCGATTAACCAGTTGCAGTATAAACTGGTTAACCGATTAACCAGTGCGAATTTTAAATTTTTTAAGTGGTTAATCGGTTAACCGATTAACACTGGACCAAAATGCCTTTTTTTCTTATTTTCAAGCATGTTTTGGTTGCTTCTCACTTTGAATCTTCATGGATCAACATGATGCATTTGAGTGAGCTGTTTTGGATATGTGTTGCTGATCTTGATTGTTTAATCTTGATTCTTCAACACGCGTTGTCCGATTTCCATTTGAATGCATGCTTTGTGGATGTTGTTCAAGTGATGATTATTTGCATTGCATGAGCTTAGAGAATTGCTTGGTTGAGATGTGCTTGTGGTGGCTGTTGTCCCACACTTTTTTCCTCCCACTTTTCTTTGATGATTGATGGTAATGGTTGTATGAGCTTGCTTCTCCCATTTCATCTCATCTTTGCATCTTTTGTGCTTGCTTTTCATGTTTGCATTGCATCTTTCATTTTCATTTTTGTGACTGAATTACTTTGTGTTTTCTTGGTCTTTTGCCATGATCCCTTAGGGTTCTTAGTCCCTCAGTTTAGGATGGGAGTAGGAGAAATATTAGGTGTTCAATCCAAGCATGCTAACATTAGGGTAGATTTCCCCTTTTAATCCCAACTCTAGGACCACTTTGCATGACAACGTTAGGGCCGAGTTTCCCTTAGACCTTCTGTGCATCTCTCTTCTCATCTCAAAACACATTCTAACTCATCTAATAAATATGATGAATGTTGTACGCTACGAGCCTTAAGCACATGGAAAATGATGAGTGAGGGGTCTCCTCTCGCTTCTCTAGAGTGTTTAGTGTACGTCCCTTTTGGGGGCGATACGCGACGCATTCACTCCTATGTCATAGTCTTTAGTGCAACGTGAATCACAAATCAAACTAATTCACTTCACTAAAAAATACAAACAAAACTAAAACCTTTGTATCCTTCGGGATTAATTAAAAATCATTTTTGGAAAGAGTGTGTTAACTCTTGGTTCTACCGCAAACAGGTAACGCCTAAAGTATCCAATGGTCGAGCAGCAATACACCTAACTTCTACAACAAAGGTTTAACCCTACTCAGTTAAAATACTTAACCAATATGTGGTCGTGTCAGCCCGAACTATGTTTGCTCTGATTTCTCGAACCAGACGAGGATACGTAGGCACAAGATGGCGATGTCTTGGTGAGCAACATTCCCCCCTTCACCCGTAGTTTTCCGAACTACATTGACTTTGACTTTCCCATTGCACGAGGGAATACGTAGGCATAGAGCGGTGATGCTCTATAGAGTCTCTTTTATTTTTGTTTGTCCATGTGAGCCAACCTTGATAGAATAACACACTCTTTTAGATAGACGACAAGCATTGATCCCGTTGATTACAACGGACATCAGGGGTGTCAATACCTTCCCCTTGTGTAACCGACTCCCGAACCCAAGATTTGGTTGCGATGACCTTGTTTTTTCCTTTTTCATTAGGTTTTCTTCGACTGTTTCCTTTCCTTCTCTTTGGGATAAATAATGTTCGGCGACGACTCTTCTGTTTTTTTCGCCGGGTGTTTTCGCAGTTGCGACACCTAGCCATCTTTTTCATATCGTGGATTCACCAGTTGCATCATCCTTGGATATATGGAGCAGGTGGATTGGCAAGAACAGGTTGTGTGTCTCTCCAAAGCAATAGACAGTCTTAAGAAGGTTAGGGTTTGAATGTTAAAACTTGGGAATTAGGAGACCTAAGGCAGTTCTGATTTACTTTTGGCCATTTGGACGAGTTTGAATTTTGAAGAGTTTTTCACCTATGCGGTTTAAGATCTTTTTCTTTGGTCAAGATGAGGATTTTGAACATTGAATTGTTTGCTTGGTGGATGTTTGGGCTTATGAGGGTAAATTTTACAAGTTCACCACAAATCCAAGTCCATGTTTTTAGCTTATCCCATTTTGTTATTGTGTGTCTTTGATTTCCTTTTAATTCATGCCATCCAAGATTTTTCATTCAAGGAAAAGGTTCATGATAAGAGTTCATCTTAAGAAACTCAATTCATAACTTATTTCAAGTCATGTTTGGAAAATTAAGTTTTGAATTACCATTCCATGATAAAGGTTTTAAATCTTATTCCATTTTCATTCAAGATCTAACATTTCAAATCCATGTCAAGATTTCAAGATTGAGTTCAGGTTCATTTCAATATTCCATTCAAAACTCAAATTGAAATACTAATGTTACTTTCAAAAATTCAAAATGCAATTTTGTTCCAAATCCAATGTATTAACAAATCCATTCAAGTTTGGGACCAAGTCAAAATCTATGTTA